>CM046853.1:5536064-5973274 GCA_025617745.1 Heliocidaris erythrogramma
TTAGGAGGATTACTGTTCAGATCTTGGATGTTTGTTTGTCTGATAAGATTATTAGTTCTGGATAAACCACAGTGTCTGTCTCGGTTTCATAGATGTCCTTTTTCTATATTATATGATCAGCAGTGACCTTAATGATTAGTAGATTTGCTTAAAATTCCAGACAACAATACCAATGTCTTTAAACCATCAAGAGCAACTAATTTATATGTATGGGGGTTTATTATTTTACTACATGATCTTATACAATATCCAATTTATATATTCATATATTTAATTAAATTAGAAACACTTTATTGTTGTATTATTCCATACAAAGTTCTTGAAGTTCTTTGAAAGCTTCAAAAGCTTGTCTTTCATGTAGTAGTATGTTCCCATTATAGCACTTTCATTCTGCTGCAAAGTATATTGTGTTCTCGTTGACTATGTTTATATATATATGCATCATAGTTTTGATGAGGAACTGTTTCTGTGTTGTTTTTTTATTGTTGTTGTTTGTTTTGTTCGTTGAAATGAAGTGACCTGAAGTGACTTCTACACTAGGAATGTTGTATAAAAGAATATTCATATATATGCATGAATACTATTAGAGAGGGCTAGTTTGACCTACTTGTACTGACAAGGCAATGTAATGTCAACACAGTGCACTTTCTTATGTATGCATGTATATTCTGCAGTGGAATTATAAAGATTAAGGCTGTTTTATGCAGCAAGCAAACTGAGCTGTAGATTATGGTGGTAGTATCTTATTAATTTAGAACATTGAAATTAACATATATTTTTTAAGTCTTCCACTGTGTAAACATCTACATTTTGGCTACACAGATATGTAGACATTCCAGTTTAACCCCCTATAAAAGAAATTATGATATAAGGGTTGCTAGCATGAAAAGTGTAATTGTGAATTTCCAAAGTGTCTCAAAATTCCATATGGGTTTTCTTGTTTCCTAACCTACATACATACCAAGTTAATGTTTGTGCATTCATATCGCTTCCACAGGCATAATTGCATCATTTAAGGAGTTACACCTCCATGTATCTATAGAATGAAGTTATATTGACC
Organism: Heliocidaris erythrogramma; assembly: GCA_025617745.1. NCBI lineage: Eukaryota > Metazoa > Echinodermata > Echinoidea > Camarodonta > Echinometridae > Heliocidaris > Heliocidaris erythrogramma. The sequence continues at coordinate 5,537,125 of CM046853.1, forward strand.
TTTTGCATCTATATCAGATAGAAGAACTCATCACAAGTAATGGGCAAATAGATCACTCGAACAAGAGCTGAAATAAATGAACCTGTCTATATGTGGAGATGGTTATCATTAGAAAAGTAGGTCTAGTGTCTCCTCTAAAAGCTCCAGAAGACATTACTCACAAATAATTGAAATTGAGATTTTAAATGCATGTCAAATGAATAAGAACATAAAATAAAGTTGAACTTGCTCAGTAAAGTGTCATTCTCAAAATAAGAAAGGGAGTGAGTTGTTTTCTTTATTAGACTTGTATAAGTTTTTATTTTAAAAGTATGGTTGGGATAAAGTTGAGTACTGTAAAGATTGTCTATATGCCAAAACATACTGGAAGTAAAACTTAATGTTATACATGTATGTCAAATTCACATATTTAGTACAAGTATACCTTATTGGTGTATTTTGGGCTATATGGCATATCCCTACAATATAAAATATCATCCAGAGTCTGGCAATAGGCTAAAAACAACACCAAAAAAAGACACAATGGTCTTTTTAGACATATCCAACATAAATTTTGTCTAGTGGATACGTCACCGGACTGGATCACATGGTTCGCGGTTCGAATCCTAACGCGGCGCTAATGTCCTTTGGCAAGACATTCATCTACATTTGCCACTCTCCACCCAGGTGAAGTAAATGGGTACCCGGTAGGAATAAATTCCTTGAATGCCTTAGCGCCTATCATGGCGGCTCGGCAAAGCCGGGGTAATAATGTGATACTTTGTATTTTAAAAGCGCAGTAGAGTATATTTGTATAGTAGCTGCGCTATATTAATGGACATATTATTATGCAGCACTCTATAAAGGAAATTACTTCAACACTTGTTTTTAATTATTCAGATCAACCATAGAGCATCTTTATTGTAGCTCAGAATCTGTGAGATATTATTTATTAAGTACACCAGCCAGGTCAGCTGTGATACCTGACTAATATCAGAATAATCTTTATTAACGTTATCGTTTATTACTATCGAATGCCTGTGAAAAAAAAAATGAAGGAAGAAAGTACAAGAGATTATTTTGTATAGTGCTGTGAATTCTACCTTGAGGAATATTCTTGCCATTGAATCCTGCATAATGTATATTATGCATCTGCCTAAACTTAACTTGTTACTCTTCCTCTCAGCCAGTGAGCTGTTGATCACTATAATTTGTTGAGATCTGATACTGACCTTATAAAATAAAACAGAGTCACTAGTGTCGTGTTAACCCCAGGGCATTGTATTAGTCAGTATAAAATGGACTGTTACCTGCAGAGTTCATGGTTAGACAGTGGAAAATGCTTTTTTAAAGGCAGTCTTGAGTGAAAATAACAAATTGATATGATTTCTGATTTGCTGTTGATGTGTTGTATATTTTTCCTATTTTTCAGGATGGTAGTTGAAATGTATGTGCATTATCCATCATTTTACAATCTCTCTTGATATTTAAATTGAGAAATCTATGCATGAATCTCCTTGATTGTGATTTAAAGAGGTTGAGTTCTGGGAGAGGTGACCAATAATTTGAGGGCTTTCTCATTCCTTTTATGACAGTTTAAAAGAACACCATCATAGAAATGTGTCCTGAAAATGATTGCACCTCAAATGCCCTCATATTTAAATATTTTAATATAATGAGAAATAGTTAAAGCATTTGGGCCGAATATCCATGCCCCATGTGTGTGCAGTGCATGTGCTTTTCAGCAAAATTGGGTCAATTTCTTTTCATTTTGACGATTCCAAAACCTCACATTATGCATCAGTTCTTATGTAGACATGATAAATCTTTCCCATTTGCTTTGAGACACTTTCTTTCACAAATAGCATAACCAGAACTGAACTTTATCTTTAAGTGATAATTTTTTTTATGAAGATTAAATATGAGTTGTTTTCTTATCAAATTCTATTTCCTGCATATTTTCTTAACTTTAACTTTCATCAGAAATCCACATTTCCTGTTGAAAATCGATTTTATCAGTAAGAAAGATCAATATCTCAACTATTGATAGAGCTCTGGAACAGGAGTGTAGATGATCAAAATGAGTACAAAAATCACTAGACTTAAATATCCAACCCTCCATTTTGTAATTTCCTATGTGCCCAAGATAAACTTGGCTATAATTGCTGTAATTCATCATGATGTGTTGAATTTGGAAGTAAGATTAAATTCACATTGATCATATAGTGTCACAAGTTCATGGTGATTCAATTTACTGCTCTGAAAATTTAATTTTCTGCTTGAAATATCTGTGTAGTTGCACATTAATGGACTCTGCCAAGATTTTGTTCTATGCCCCATACTTTCTTCTGACTTTAAATGTTATTATTCCTTAATTTCCTTTTTAGAATAATACATTTATGGATAACTCTGTTTTAAGATGGTAGACTGCTTGTTAGTTTATATGTTTATTTAGAGAGGCGGATTTGAGTTGATTCCTTTCTGCGCAGCTATGGGACCCATTAGTGGGTGTTTCCCCACTGTTACATATTTTAAGTTGTCTAGGAAAACAGAGTGATGTACACAGTGTTCTTGTACATGTGTACTTGTTGAGTTTCTAGGTAGGATGTATGGAGACAGAAGTAAGCTATCGATTTTGAGTGCATAATGTTCCTTGGTGTGTTATGTTTCTCCCACGCAGTGTTAGGCACAGTGTTGATTTAATGAACATTTGTTGAGACGTGGAGGACATCAGTTGGATAATCTATCTCAGTATACTCAACATACATTCCAGCTTCCACTGTCATACTCCAGTGGGAAAATCAAATAATGCATTGCAAACAACTAGCAAAGCTTTGACAGACTGATCCATCTGTTAATATTTGTCCTGCTCTATGCTGAATTTATTGGTATGTAAAAATTGCTTTAAAAAAAAGACTCTTGATTTTCATATAGAAAATTTATGGCCCTTTCAATGTCTTAATGTTCTATTTTTTGTCTCTTTATGAGGAAATTCTTTTTTTTTTAATTTAAATGTTTCTGTAGGTTTCCATGGTGAGTGAGTATTCACAAATAAGGTTTTCAGTAACACCACAATTCTTTCATGGAAGGAACCCACTTATGGGGCATGTAGAGGAATTACGGAAAAGTAAAAGGAAAGGAAAGAAAGGGAAAGAGATGATGATAAAAGAGAATTAAATTAAACACAAAAGACTTATGCATCAAAAAGGAAGTGAAATGAAAAGTAGAAGGAAAAAAAAAGTTGTGAGCAGGTCACAGGAGAATTATATCAACAGCCTTTTCACAGAGGCTACCACATGGTGTTATCAAAAACATTCAGTTGTGAATGTTTAGTTTGTTAATAACCTGTACAAATTATGGAATTAATTGGGGCTTCTTGACTTAATTGTAGCTGAATCACCTTGTAGAAACTATGAACATTCTTTTGTCTTAGATTATTTATCATGAGCATTGAAAGGGAATTTGGTAAAATTGCAAGTTTTGCATTACAAGGATCATGTGCATAGTTTGGCAAGAAAAGCTGTTTCTCCCTACAGTGCTCAGACTTTAATACATCTATGTGCCTCCAGCTTAGATTAAGATTGATGTCTCCATATTATAATGCGTGTCATACTTTATTTATAAAAACATAGCTATATGCATGTAAGTATCTTCAATTTTGTATTTTTGAGTGTGTGGAAGGAAAAATTTTGTGTGTGCTTCCCATTTTGCAAGAATATGGGAATTTTTTAGCATAATTTTCTCATTCTGTCTGATCGTTGAGTGATTTACATTTTGCCTGAACTCTAAAAGCATTACGATTCCCTCCGAAGCCTCCTTGATTTACGCAAGCCAGAGGCAGTGTATTAACGGGCACATTAACCCCAACATTGCTGCATTGTAGAACATGGCTGTTACAAAGACGTATGACATATTTTCGTTAGAAATAGGTAATTTTTTGATGAATGCTCTTTTTGAAAGTCTTCATTTGGAGAAGAGCAGATGGGAAAGGTAGATGAAAAGATTAAAAGAGAGTGGGTGAGAGAGAAAGAGAGAGGGGGATGAGGGACAGAGAGAGAGAGAGAGAGAGAGAGAGAATGTGTTTGTGTGGGTGTGTGTGTGTGTGTGTGATAGGCATATAGAGAGAGAGAGATCAGGGGGGAGGGGAGATATTATTAGAAGCATGCAAAGACATAGACCCTGGGTTGTTAATTATTTAGTGAGGCAGGCCAGGAATATTCCCGAAAATTATGTCGCGGCCCACTGAGTATTACACATATACAAAGATGTAATCTGACGTATGCTGCCCGAATAAAATGTGTATTAACTTTCTGGTTTTTCAGTTCAGAATATCCCTCCCGTTTTATATCATATATAAATTATCTATTTTAATTAACTATTTTTTCTTTGTTGATTTTTTTTTTACCTTTTAAACTGGCGTGTAGGACAGGGAACAGATAATTGTATCCCCCGAACTAGTGTTCGGGGATACTATGGATTTGGCATCGTTGCGCCGCATCCGCCGCAGAGATTTTCTTGTGAGCGCTCTATTGGCTGCAGTTTTTGTTGGATCACCTTCAAATTTCGCATGGAGGTGCATTATGGTAAGATGAAGACGCCTATTGTTTTTGGTGTGGGCGGAGTCATTGTTGCCATGGTAACTATATTTTTTAAAGAAATGGTAAAGACTTTCTTGTGAGCGCTCTACCGGCTGCAGTTTTTGTCGGATCACCTTCAAATTTGGCATGGAGGTGCAGCTCTGAGGTCATTTTATTTCACAGTAAGGTTCAGAGATGTCTGCTAATGACCTTTAGTGGCATGACATACACTTCCACACTTGGTAAGTACTGTCAAAACAACTAAAAAATGACAAAAGTACAAAAAGGTCAAATTTGTCAGCAGTGATACCCGAGGTCCCAAATTGCCACTTTATCCATTTCAGTCACAACATTGATTCAAATGGGGGATGGGTGACGGGTTCGGGGGATACATGTACTCGGACTGGTCCCCCCTCCGAGTGCTCTAGTTATGATATTATATTTGTGAGCGAGCAAAGCGAGCGAGCAAAGTATTTAATACCTTTGTTCATACCAACAGTTAGTATGATCCACATATAAACCTATATCAAGAATTTTTTTTTTTTACTAGATAATTTGGAATTTGGCTGGCCGCATGAAATCATCTTGCAGGCCCCAAGTGACCCATGGGCCACACTTTAAGAACAGGGGATATAGAGCATTAAGACCTTTATGATATTGACAAATGAGTTGCCTTTCTAGCATTAAGTAGATCACCATTTTTTCAACTTTCTGCACAGCATTTTGTAGAGATGTGAACACCGTGCATCCCAAAGAAACACAATCATATATCATCAAAGACTAAGTCATCCATCTTACTAAGATGTGAACTCATTATTTTTCCAGATTTAAGATTCAAATACAGAGAACAGAAAAATATGCCAGTAATGCATGCACTCCAGAATACTGAGAGTTTTGTAATGGAGATAATTTCCCAGTAATTAGAAGAAAGATGATTAAAGAAAAGTGCAATAAAAATTCTTGTTCTTGTATCCCCGTCATTTTTCTGTTTTTCTCCAACTGTAAAGCAAGATCGGTACATACTATTTGAACCCCTCTAACCTGAGATATTTGAATGGTCTTCAAAATGCAAATTATTGAGGAAACATTCAGGAACCTTCTATGTTAATGCAAATTTCTCAGACTTTTGCTTGGATGTATCATAATTATTCAGTCACCTCGTTGATCTAGATGTATGCAGATGTCTCCAAGTTAGAGACATCACCCGTAATGAAGTAATGGTGTCATAGTGTCAATACTCTCAGCTGTGATGCTGTTGCCTCATCATCTAACACAAGGAAAGCTTCCCTGCTCATCCTGAACAAGGTGTGTTGGTCTGTGCTTCACACATATCACCTGTTTATCTTCATGTAAAACTGCTTCAGGCACTTCAAGAGGCGGGTTCTCACGAGGGTCCACTTGTTTGGTATTACATTAACATCTCATTCTACAGCTATAAAGATACGGTAAACACTACAGTTGACACAGAACACCATTTCTGACAGTTGAAAAACAATTAAAACTACTTAGGAACTGTTCTCATGCTGTAGAGTAGGGTCTGTAAGAATAATAAAAACCAATGTTCAGCGGCATATTCAACATTCTTTGAGGACGAGAGCATTGGTCTAAAAAAACCCTCTGAAAAGCACAATTGTGCAGTATTTATACCTAAGTTGGTATTGGAAGTATTTCAGATTTGGTTTACTTTGGGAGGTGGGTTCCCTGGATTTTTTACTAAATATCAGCTACATATCATATAAAGCATACTTTTCAAAAAAATAACCAGTTTATCTGGTTATGGCCTTCATTCTATAGTTGCCTAGACAAAGTTCAAATTTTCACTGATCATTTTATTCATGTTTAGAATGCTTGTATGGTTTTATCCTGGGATTGGTATTTTATAGGTTTAAAAAAAATAGGTGCATACATGTGAGTATTTTGCCACGTGGCAAATGTATTATTTGCTTCATTCACCATGAATACAATTAAATCAATCAAGCTTGCATTACTATACATCAAATAAACATGTCTTTTATCAGATTGGACACTATTGTGGGATTCATTGTCCACATGATAGGGAATTCAAGACATTGATTTGTGGAAAATGTTACACCTGTCAGGATTTTGCCTGTCAAACTCACTGGTTTGAAAATATTTGATATTTAATGCTGTTTGGACATATTGTAAGATTCAGAAATATATGAATGTCAAAGAGGGGGAAATATCCAAACACTTCAAGCTACATTGCTTTGAAAGAGAAAAAGTCATTTTCATTAAAAAAAGCATATGAAGGGCATGTCTTCCCCTAAGCAGAGCTTAGCAAGTTGAAACATTTACTGCCTTACATTAATTTGATTTATGTCATGTTGTAAAGGTCTTTAACATAGGAATATAATACCATGAAAAAATACTTCTTCGAAGGAAAGATCTATCCCATAATTCTTCCAGGACAAACCATTTATTATATTAATACACTAGATACATGTCTCACAAACATAGGACTCTAAAATGAGGATAATTATTTCCATGAAGCTATTGATATTCAGATCAGTTGCAAGGAATCATTTCCCCAAATGACCTACATTGTATTTCAAAATATTGATGCATGCATGTTTAAAATTCAGATTTGAACAGTGCACTAGGTAGGTCAATGAGAGAGTTAAGACGCTCGCCAGGATATCTTCTAGAGTTCTGAGCTGCGGTTGAGTGTACCCAGAGGGGCCTAGGGTATATCATAGTTAATTAGAAAGCAAGAGCATTGCCCCTTAGGTAGTCAGTATTAATAGCAGGTTTCAGGTGTGGATCTTTGCTACATAGAGTAGGAATTGTTCACATTAATCAGAAGTGTAGAGTCGTGGAAATTCATGGTGAAATTCATTAGATTTGCTTTTCATCGTACAGCTGGCTAAGAGTGATGTTTTGTGCGGTAAAGCTTATGGTCTCAATAATCAAGGCAAACTAGCTCTAGTGCATCTTTTCTCTGCTTACACTGTTTTTGCTATCACTAATGATCAGCTACTGAGATGGCTGGATTTCGTAGTATAATAACTATCAGTTTAAGCTTTTACTGCAAACTCAAAATCATATGCAGTTTTATGTATCTCATGTAGTGCTAAGAAGTGATGGATTAATATAGCTATCAACCATTGATTGATATATTTTATGATAAAAGTAATATCAGCATAGTATTAATGATTTTTTGCACACATAATCAATAAGATGTAGTGTAAACATGAGGGAAAGGACAGCCTGGTTTCTAATTACATTTTGTTTAGCCTCGCATTAGATCAATGATTAGGCCTAGGAGAGAGTATGATCTGCAAGTTGATATGAGGCAAAAGGATGATGTGCCCACAGCTGGCAGTTATAAGCATCTCAATATGAATAATTACATGATGTGGAATACTCCTAAGTCACTCTATTTAATTGTCATGTGATGACCATGCACTTTCCCCAGCTCCGTTTCTAGACCATACTCTACAATGAGGCATGTATCATAGCAACATTTAGTCAAGAGAATTATATCTCTAGAAACATTAAACTGTTGTGTTTGAGTATGAAGACATCCCGTAGGGCATTGATTGTTCATTTAGCTGGGTATAATGTATGCTCTTTCTGAGGTTCCGTAGGGAATTAGGAAATGGAGAAACCACTTGTCAGAAGAGTCTATCCAATCAATATATGTAACAACCAGTATTCACTCCAAAAGAACCTTAAAGTGAACTTGCTTGCCCATCTTTACTAACCATGTATAAGGTATGTATGAATAGAGTCAGTCATATGAGCTGATGAATTAAAGGTATTGGCACATTTCTTTAAATTAAGAAATATTTGACAGTTATTCTAAATAGTTCAGCATTTGACATTTCAACTCCTAAGATAATCATATTTAAAACAGAAGGAATGAAAGAATCCCTTTCAACTGACATATATTACATAATCATTGAAGTGAAGTAAATTTAGTAATTTTTTTTCCATTTTACTCCTGGTACTGAATATCTGAATCTAGGATTTATTATCATGGTATTATGGATTTTGGATTACAAATTAACAATACATGATATTATATTATACTTCATTTTATTTGTAAAACATATCTTTGGGGTATTTTTCCAATTATGATTTTTGACCTGGTAAATGTGTGCTCCATGGCTATTGGTAAAGTAGACTTTTAAAGGGAGCTAGTTCTTTTTTTTAATGAGAATATATTTCAGACTGAATCTATTTATTCTTCAGATCTATATAAAATGGACAGGAAATATCAATTCACTGAAAATGAGATTGCTTTCTTGCATTAAGATTCAAAGCAGATTTCCTCAACAATATAGGAGCGAGTCAAGATTTCTGTCTTACAAAAATGGTTGTAGGAACTTTTTGTGCTTCCATTTATCCCTTACTTCACTTGGAGATCTGTACATATTAATTCATATTTTTGCCTTTCTAGAATGATATTCTCTCCGTATATCTCTGCATTTGTAGACATTCTGTAGCAGCACAGAAGAGAATCTTGCCTCAACTTTGATACTGCGTTTGCATTATTTAGATGCTGTAAGTAAAACGTGATATATCTTATAGCAGACCACAACCGTTGTAAAGTTTGATGCTCATTCTAAAGCTCTCTGCAGCAATTCAATTGAAACCAATCAAATAAAAACATTCTGCTTCTGCATCATCAAGGATGCTTTCATCTTTGTAGGATAAGAAGAGGATAGAACCAGTGGATCAGTATCACTATAGAAATGTGGCATGGTCTCTATAATTTGCATTGGCACAGAGAGAGACAGAGAGACAGAGAAAGAGACAGAGAGAGAGAGACAGACAGAGACAGAGACAGAGAGATGGAAGTTCCTAATTAGATTCCCATGTGATTATCACTTGTCCATTTAGGGGCTTGTGCATTATTTTTTCTGTGTAGATGCAGTGAAGGCTTTCAGTGGTCAGAGTGATCGATGGATCCAAGAAAAACATTATGAAAATAATCTACAATTTTATTGTCCTCTGTGGCTGTTTTTGTAAACGTTTACCAGGCCTGCTACTCCGGTCAATTAAGGAAGCTGCATGGTATTAATATTTCAGTACAAAAGATTAGAGCATTAGCCCAGTGAACTGTGATGCCTGGCTGGCTAGCGAGTGGATGCAGGAGAGGAATAATTGAAACAAAGAATGAGGGACAGAGTGGCGACAATCTGATGATTGTGATATGGATGAGGAGATGTAGAAACACTGACGAGCGCCGGAAGAGAGAGGACATGTGAGACATGCATAAACAGAAAGAGATAGAGAGAGGAGAGATGCTGAAAAAGGGTGTAAGGAGGTTTTTAATGTTGAGATGAATTGACAAAGACAGAGTGAGAACTGAGAGGGATAGAGAGAGCTTGATATACAGATGCAGATGGGGAAAGAGGGAGAGAGAGAGAGAGAGAGGAGGACTAGAATCATATGGTAGAGAGAGAAAGTGGGCTTTAAGACAGAATGGATTGGGATAAGATAGAGACAAGAAAGGGAAAGGAAGAGAGACAGAGAAAGAAAGGAACTACAAGACAAAATATCAAACCATAAATTGAACAGGGAGGGAGCAAGATTTAAAATGTAGCAAGCCATTGCTTTAAGCATTTATTCAATTCATATTGGTCTGAAATGATACTCTCTCCAAATTTGAAAGAAAGAAAGTTGTATGTGTAAAATATATGGAGAGAAGAATATAGGCTTGTGCAGATGCTCATATTTCAAATTGAATATTTGGATGAGGTCTCAGGAAATATATTTTTTAAAACTGATGAAGAAAAAAGAGAGAAATATATTGAGATTGATGTTTAGGAAAAGCAAAGAACATAAAAAAAAGATAGAAAGCAGTGTAGCTGTGTTGAATTCAGCACTCAGTCTAGTACCAAATGACATTGCATGGTAAGGATGAGATAGATGTATTTAAATTGGGTTTCATTATACTTTTATGGTATGTAATTGGTTGTGCAAGTCGTCGCACGCTGCAGACATCGGAAGCTCTTCACTCACTCTTGAGCTGGGTAGTCTAGCGATAAGACGGTAAGTGCAATCCTCTCTATCTCTCGCTTCTACACTGGATGTCATTTGTATAGCGAACCATTGAATTCTCTGTGAGTGTAAATAATATCTTCTTTTTGATAAGCTTTGAGATAAAATCTCAAATTGCTTGTAATTGGTTGAGCTGAAAGGCATTGCAATCTGTCATGAGCCGTGGGGAAATTTCCTTGATATGTGTTCATGTGAGCTTTATCCATCACTTGTTTATTGGATGTGTCAGGGTGAAATTTGAGGCAAATATTACGTGACTAGTTTATTACAGTAAATTGTGAAAGCAATAGAGTTTGTTGTAACAATGAGTTTCAGCTGAAAGAGTGAGTAATATCATACAGTCATTAGATTTGTTTCAGATGACTTTAATTTGGTAGCAAGGTAGGCAGCAAGAATATTATAATGTTCTTTCATGTAAAGTACTTTTTAGAATAAGATGAGTAGAAACTAAATTCTTTAATATTTGCAAATAATGTGGTCTAAGTTGTTACTGCAGTCATGAAAACACCTTTTCCAGAAATATAACAGTACAAGATCTGATTTTTAGATAAATTTCTGTGACATACAGTATAAGATTTGCTTGTGAAGAGCTTGATGTTGGAAATCTTTATTGAAATAATCCATAAGCCCCAATGTAATGGTGTTACTGCATTATAAGATTATTTTGATTAGTCATTTTAAGTGTGATTATATTGCCAGGATATGTCACTATTTTACTATTTCAAGAGGTTGAAAATTTCATAGCCAATGAAGACATTATTTAGGGGGAAAATTGTTTATTTGGTTAAATTAGACAGGTCAAAGTAGCAGTGAATAGAAAGCAGTAGAAAAAAAGAAGCGTGTTTACATTAAGTCAAGTGATGTATGGGAATTTAGATCATTGAAACAATATGCATTTATAGCATTTGTCAATACTGTCAATTTTATCTGGTATATTTGAAGAAATGATTCAAGTTTTGAGAGTGCACACAATGTCAGCTATAAGAAAATGAAAGCTACAAGTATTTTTAGCTGTTGTCACATGTTCTAACATTGCTTTTCACTTGGAGTGAATGGTGGAGATGTCTATTGTTTTATACATGTATCCATCATCATAAAATTGATGAATGTCTCTAGAAGAAATATGCATGGTACAAAAATAGTTTTATGATCGCCTGCATACATCATTTAAAGGATAATATAGATACTCATATTTTATACAAAGATAAATAGTTATTGCAGAGCTCAATCATAACTCCTACTTCCCATTTGGAAATTCAGAAAATATATCTGCTTGCTTTATATCTAACCCCTAGCTCCCCTTTCCTTTCCACTTTTTTATATTTACATATCCATATACTAAACACATATTTTTTTCTCTTTTTATCTTTTTCTCTTCCTCCTCCCCCCTCTCTCTCTCTCTCTCTTTTTTTCTCTCTCCAATTTAATTATCATTTTTATTTTTCATCCTTTTTCTTTTACACACAATACAACCATTATCATTTATGCATTCTCTTTTCATCCTTGTAATTCTATTGAAAAACCAATATTGTATTATTTATGTAAAGAAATATCCAAGATGTCTTGATCATTTTTACCAAGATGATTATGTTTCTATGCTGAAAAGATGTAGATGCAGTTTCCTATCTTCTTTAACCCCTACCATGCCGTGGGCGGCAAATCCCGCCCAAAAGTTTGAGTGTTGAACATTTTGTTAAGGCTCAGAATGGCTTGAAAATTCTTCCTTATACTCCTTATACAGAAACCTGTGCCATCAGTATAATGTTGATTCCTATGCAATATATCTTTGCCCAGTTTACTCGAGAAAAAACTCTTGAAAGTTAATATTTAACTCTTGAAACTTCATTTTTGACATTTACTCAAAAGTCTGGTGGCATGGAAAGGGTTAAGGTAGAATGTGCTGCCTAAGGTTTCTTGGAGTCGTGCATTAATGCAGAATGAAATGAGGGGAGAAAATGTAGATCTCGAAAGTGTTATTTTATATCAGTTTGAAGAAGCTTATTTGTTTATTTTGCAATTAGTCAAGTGCTATATAGTGTCATTGAGCTAGTTCTGTTTTGAATACGTATTGAATTTAACATTTAACAGTTCTAGCAATTTCTTTTGAAATATTTAAATTGCTTTTAGTGAGTAAGTCACATGACCAAAATGTTCAGGTTATCATTATGAATTATGAATCCACCACTTAATAGGCCTATCTGCGGATAATTATGGATGGTGAGTGCAGGTCCTATCATGCCCCCTCCCCTCCCTTTGTAATACTCCAGCCAGTGGGATATAGGAAGGTTCCAATTATTTGGGGTGATTTCATTTTTTCTACAATGAATATAAACTGTTAATTAATGCATTGACATATCCCCTGATTCCCCCCTCCGCTTTTTATGCCCATGACTCCAGTGATTCCATATTTTCTACAATAAAACTAAAATTTATTGACCCATCCCCGCTATCCGCTATCCCCCCCCCCCCCCCGCTACAGAGTCCCTACCCCTGCCCCCATCCCTGCTATCTACGCCCATGACTCCAGCATACTCTATTAATTCTTCAACGAATTAACGCCCCTAGAAACTGGAACTGAAAGAGTGAATATTGTGACCAACTTTCATCAGCACGTATTATTAACAAATTAAGCTTGATCTATAGTCTTAGATCTATAGTCTACAGATCTACATCTAGGCAGAAAAATCTGTCTGGTTTTAAAACACACATACTTTACAAACAGACTCTGCTCTCGCTGAGCAGATTCCGGAGTGATTTTTTTTTGTATAGTAATAAATTGGATTTAGAATCTACTCTAATATACGGTATGATGACCTTAATTTACCATCAAATAAAAAAAAGGGACGATATTCAGGCCTAAACTGTTTCCAATATTGAAATAAGCAACCCAGTGAGGCATTTACTGCCATTTTTAGAATTCAAATGGATGTAGTATCTACTCAGATATACAGTGAGATGAATTTATCATCAAATTTAACTGTAGTATTTAAAAAAAAAAGGATGATAAGTAAACTGTTTCCAATCTTGAAATAAGCAGCTCAGTAAGCCATTTACTACCAGACACCGGACTCCTCCCTTGGAGTTCAGCCAGCCAACCCTTACAACAGCTCAGCCTCAGCTCAGTGTGCTGGCGCTGCCACGACAGAGTACCTGCTTTGTAGAGAAGAATGTCATCAGCTTTTAGCTAATTACAGAGAAAATAGGTACAAACAAAGTCTACAAATACTACACTGCAACATTTTTGTTCCCAACAATGTCACTCACGTCCAAAGTCAACCTTGGATATCTCAAAATAAGCAGCTCAGTTAGGCAGTTGGTCTCTCCATTGTCTCCTCCCTGCCCCCAGAATTCATTCATATCAGGCAGCCAAGGTAGCAGCGCTGGTAGTGCTCAGCTCACAGTGCAGCGCAGCCGTGATGGAGTCACCGGCTAAAAAGAGAAGAATTTCATCAGTTGTTAACTAAATACAAAATAGGACAAAGGAAGTCCATAAAATTAACAATGTTTAAATCTAAATAATGTCACTCACATCCAAAATCAACCTTAGAATGTACATATATTTGTAAGATCGGGGAAACTGTAGTCAACCCATGTTGAGTGTACATATGTTGCATGCATGCGATATGCATCATCGCGTCGCATGGCAGTGAAATTGCATGGCAGTACGTGGGTGCTACTCCTATGGTGTACTAATCACAAAGTGTACGATGAAACAATTGAATACATACGTACATACCACGGAGCTCTATTGAGCCTGGGACACTATAGGACATGCCCATGCCATAATTATTTTTTACAGGGGTTCCCCCCGGTGAGAGCAAGCTTAGCAAGATGGTTAACGCGAGTCGTCCAGTACGGGTAGCACAATGCAAGTTGATACCCATCGTGAACAGCGTTGTTCGTTACTCAACATGGCGTGCCTGTGATGGCCCATGAGGGAGGGTGCACGACTGACAACACTGCTGTCGTGCAAAGGATCCACACGGAAAGCAGCCATTCCTTCGGCCTACCCGTCCCCCAAATCCCCCAAAATGCATTTAGGGACGTCGACGGCGACGACGGGGTCGACATGGCATGCGGAATACGGGAGACCGTGGAATTATGCCACCGATCCCGCGCAACGGAGAGGGCCGACATGGTGGAGGGAAAAATGTTTTTCTCTTGACAAAAAACACCCCAAAAGATCCCCCGCAATGGTTTTGAATATTAATATATAGATAAGGTTTGGTTTGGTCCATATGGTACATGTACTTAACATATTTTCTTAATGGGAAGGAATTGAAATAGCTTCATTAGCTTGATTATTAGTTTTGAATATTAGATTTTCAATACAATGAACTGGATTTTTATATTTATAATATTAAACATTTTCTTCTCACCAAAAGTAAAAGAGCAATGCCATTAAAAAGAATATTTTGTGCTGTGATTTGAAACCTTTTAATTGTTTAGATGTTGCTATAAATTTAAACAGTTTAATTCAGCAAACCTTAGGATGGATTCAAGTTTGGACACCTATATACATGTAGGGAAAGGATCCCAATATACAATGTATACATATAACATCTTATGTAGATGTGAATGTGTTTGTGTAAACCATTCAGGATCTATATGTATTAGTAGTTTGTTTACAATAGCATATAGAATGGATCAATCGGTACACCCCCTCCTGGAGGGCCCAGCAGTAGACATTGATACAACTTGCAGTATATCTATGTCAGTCAGGGCTGTCCACAAACATTTCACTGCCCTCCCCCCCCCCCTTCACCTGTTTATCAATATCTGGATATACCACTGTGTATACAATGTTTTCTGTATTAAATACATAATCACTCTAATCCAAATTTGACCAAAAATTTACATTAGAACTTACAGTTCTTTTTTCTTTTTAGTGATGTTTCTAAAGCTTTTTTGTGCTGTTGGCTCTGATTATGAGCCAAAAAAGTGTCATAAGTTATCTTATCTTTTACATCCTTTTAAAAATACCGAAAAATCCACCATACATGTACATGCTTTTTAAGAGCTACTGTCAAGATAATATGTTCTTATGTTTTATTTGTAATATTCTTGACAGGAAAATATTCAGGTTTTCCATTATTACAGTGCTGTAATTGAAGATACCTGAAACAAATTCAAATGTTGATGAGTTGAATTGGAGAAAGTGAGAGGAGGGTACATTGGATGGGAAAGAAGGAAAATTGTAGTAGGAAGAGTTGAGTAAGTAGGCGCTTTGCTGAGTTCTAATCTTAGTCTCTTAGTTTATTGGCTTGTGATCTTGAAGGCTTAATGAGATTAGATACCCATAGGGGATAAGGAACAAGGCTTCAAAACAAACATAATACATAGTCTAAACTGGTAATATGAGTTCCCTGAGCTGTCTACTTGTAGCCTCAATCTATTGACTCCTTTCAGGTCTGTTCTCACTGACAAATTTCATGTACAGTAACCATGATCAAATGCCTTATACACATGCCTACAATGATGAATGCTCTTACTCTTGGTGAAAATATGGCAGTGGGAAATGGTTTTTGCTGAACAGCGTCTCTATTTGCACATGCTGTGATTTTGTGATTTGTTGTACAAAGTCATTAAAATCGTAGCTGAAAAGCTTACAGGCATTTCCACCATGCATATCTAGGTACACGTTGATTGCATGAATAAAAGAAGGGAGATGTCTTTCCTACTTTGTATTCCAGTACAGAAATAGATGTAGGCATGAGGCCTTGAACTCACATAGTTTCTCTAGATAGACTGTCATTCTAGCTGGGATAATGATCATTTTATGATCATACCCTGGTGGTTTAATCCCTGAACAAAAGGTCAGCGCTTTGTTTTTGTTGCATTAGCTTGATTGTTTATTCATTGTTTTTAGGAGCAGGTTCAGATCCTGGAAGTCTCTGTTGACACCTTTTGCTTTTTCTTCCATATGGAAAGTACCTTGTCGCTTTCAGGTTATATTAACAAAGAATCCTCCAGATTAGGAAATGTTTCTTTGATTCAGTGCCAAAAATTTCTTTTATTGACATTTCATGAACCTGTCATTTTGCAAGTCCAAAGTGCAATTAAAATTATGATGCATTTTTTATACAATATAATAAACATTTTAGAGATCAGAAGATTGTCTCTCAGAAAGCTGTTTCCTCTGACAGTTCTAAACAAAATCTTTCTTGCATGGTGTAAAAGTTTCTGAGTTCTACAAACAAATCAATCTATAGATATGATAATGTAATGTTTATTGCATGTACTATACAGATCAAACAATTAACCAGAAAAAAGAAATACAGGGGTAAAAATGTCAAAGATAAAAAGTCCTGATGTAAGATACTGGTAAGTGCTTTGAAGGCATTTGTGTGGCTCTAAAGGAATATTGATGTCTAGACTAGAGCTTTTGCATTTAATGACAACATTACTATCCTTAAAAAAAAATCAATTTGCAAACTTTGCTAAAAAGATAAATACCGGTACTATAATTTGGCCATAAATGTGATTAAGAATGGATAAGAGTAAATCATTCCATGCAGTCAGAAGGGGCCTTAGATGAGCTTGTTTAACAAACATAAATATTGTATCAGAGTTCATTAAGTCTGAAGAGCCATAGATTGGTTTTAATTACATTTTCTAGGAATTATTATATCATATGAAAAAGGGGCATCAGATGGGCTTCCATTAACTTACTAAATATTGTATGATTTCATCACTTTTATTTACTCGGGAGTGGAGTCGAAGGAGCTTTCGTGTAATTATTACCTAGTTCATTTTAATAAAAGCCAACAGTAGAATTAAGAGCTCAGAAGCCCCACTGATGCTGCTATGCTACTGACTTTGATATGAATAAGAGTCCAGAAAATCTAGCCAAAGTAAATTATTGCAGAGTTTGACTATGGCAGAGAAGAACAAACCACCTGGAATGGCGCGCTCCTACACAAGACCGTACGCAGCGGGGGGGGGGGGGGGCAGTTGCCCCCCCCAGAAATTTCAAAATCATACTTTTTTTTAATTGGGTTTTAGACTTCAAGTTATGGGTTCCTTTGAAAGCGATCATCTTGCCCCCCCCCAGAAAAAAATTTCTGCGTACGGCCTTGCTCCTACATTGTTGTAAATTTATACAAAATCCTGTTTTTTGCGGGCTGTATACTGTGCTTCAGGGATTTTGTATGTTTGCACTGGTGATGAAATTGCAGACTTTGTTGAGAGATGAAAAACACAAGTACAGAAGAGTGTGTTGAAGACATTAGAACTGGTTGTGTTTCAAAGTGGGCTTGATTAGAGCAGCATTGATACACTGATTATAGGTAACCTGACATGTTCTCCAGCTACATTTACTACAGCTAGGCTTTATTGTGTCAAAGACTGAGGGTTGTGTTTAGAGTTGCATTAGAATTAGAATTAGGGTTAAGGTAAGGTATAGTGTTTGGTAGAGAATTAAAGTTAGGAATTTGGTTTATAATAACTGGCGTTGCAGCATATGTTCTCTTTACAACTACGTATATAAGCTGATCTGAAGATGGTGTTATATGATTTGATGCTGTGTTTTCATCCCGGTGCTGCTCTAGTGCTGCATGCACATGAGTTGATTTCTATCTTACTATGAACACGGCATGTGGCATTTTATCGTAGCATATGAACTGCTTTCCTGAGATTCGCCGCATATACTTCTCGATCGGGCAATCGCTGACCTCCCTTGACACCCAGCGATATACGTTTATGCACATGAGTCATCGGGCGCGTTCATTTGATAAAAAGGGGGTTTATTTGCACTTTGAGAGGCGTTGTAGTTACCACCTCAAAACGAACATCTTCACAATATAGTCCATCACGGCTCTTGACATTTTCATTTGTTTCTTATATCATTCTCTTTTCTCTCTTACTTGTATAGGCCTACACGCATCTCACAATCTATCATTGTTGTTTAACGAATCATTTTTCACTGTATACAAATCGAGTTACCCCATGATAGAATGGCACAATCCAATAGACGTTGGTCAGTTTGTGAATAATGTGACAACAAATAAGAGGCTATTTCTGAATTAACACTACATAATAGGAAAAAGTGTGAAGATTATTTATCCGGGCGAAATGATGTCAAATATCAATTTGTTTTAAAGCAATCGTGTGATTTTATGGATAGTGTCACAAACTGAGGCAAGTTTTCCCGTGTTATAGAACGCGGCGCGAAGTGCGCTGAGCAAATGCACTATAGTTTTTCATATGGGTGCTGTGGATCGGGGGATAAGTCCCCGGACTGTAAAACACGAGGTCCGGGGTTCGAATCCCACTGCAGCACTAGCATCCGTCGTTAATCTACATTTGCCACTCTCCACCCTGGTGTTAAATGGGTACCCGGTAGGATGCGAAAGTTAATGTCATTTGCTTAGCAATGTGAGCGCCACGGCCCATTGCTGGAATACTCCCCAGGGAGTGGAGAATGTGCATACATTGTGTGCGGGCACGTCAGAATCCGATGACTGGGGTATTAATATATCTGTAAAGCGCTTAGAGACATCGCTGATGTATTAGGCGCTATATAAAAGGGGAATATTATTAGGTGGTCTGTCGGTATCGACAGATCACCTATTAATTTTGTCCGATTTTTCTTCTTTATTTTTATTTATTTTTAAGGCAAATTGTTGTGGCCACCAAATCTCAAAATCGGCCAGGTCAATATCATCGAGTTTCATGTCACGTATGAGGTCAATCATGGACATGGTCCATTAAGCTTTTGGAAGTCATCAGGTCGTCGTGACGTCATCAAGACGCCATTTTGTAAATTTACAAGATCGATTATATCTTCATAATCGATCATCAAAAATCAACTATATTCACATCACATAAACTTCACATGACGGGTCATCAAGTCATGTCCTCACAGGTCATCTAGAAGTCAGCACGTGTGCGTACGCGCGCGTCAAAATTTAAAAATGCTCAAAATCACGTAGGATCAAGTCTACACACGTTTCAGGTCATTTTGAGCATTTCAAAAATGTCCGTGCGTACGCGTCCCCGCGCGCGTTATGCGCGCGCGCAAGTCGTAAATAACGTTAAAACGCTGTTTTTTTGATTGATTTCCAATCCTGACCCTTTTCTTCATCATTTCCATCAACTTGGAATCAATTTCAATCAATAATAAGGTCGTACGGGCGCGTCAAAGTTCAAAGTCGATGCGCGCATCTATGGCGAAAATAACGTAAAAACGTTCAAAATCATGCCTCTACAAAATTAACTCTAGCTCTTTAAATAGTCCATAAACCCCCAATTTTTTTTCATCATCAGGTAGGGTATGAATCATAGATTTCATTTCATGTATCATTTCACCCTTATAAATATTATGACGTCATCAAAATGGCGCCAGAATTCAAAATTTCCAATTTTAATGTTTTGACGTCATCACATTTATGCAAATTTGGCTCTAGATTCCTAATTATTGGTCGTTTTTCGCCCAGATTTTAATATGTTGTAGCTGAGGCAATTTCCTACAAAATCAGTTGCCACCATTTTCCATTTTGATGACGTCATCACAGTGAAATTTTCAATTAAAGGTGCCATGTCAGAATTTTCCCTATTTGCGTGTTATGTCTATGGAAGATGATTTTTTTTCGAATCATGAATCTACATGACATTGTTCTCTGAGCTGTATCTCAGTTGTTTTTGGTCTATTTTCTTCCAGATTTTAGTATGTTATAGCTGAGACTATAAACTTTTATAAGTGTGGTCTCCAATTTTTGATCAGATGTCGGGAACATGCCCAATTTTTCACTACAAAATGGGATTTGAGAATCCCGTTTTTCGTTTTAAGTGTTATCTCTACGGGAAATGTTTTGGTATATTGGTCAAAGCACTTGCCTCTCATTCCGGTGACCCAGGTTCGATCCCCGGTGGGTCCATTAAATTTTTTTTTTTTTTGCTTCTTTTTGCCTTTCATTTTACCATCTTGTTCGACTATTATAACATAAGCAATCACAAACAAAGTAATAAAATGTCTTATTTTGCATGTTATGTCTATTAGAAAGTAGTGTGCAGTAGTATAACCCTATGGAAAATCTGATTCCCTGAAGTGTATTAAAGCTATCCTGCAATATCATTAGTCCTATTTGATATCACAATTTCTCAAAATGATAATGATGTTGATGATAATCATGATGATGATCATGATTATCATCAACATCATTATCATCATCACTGTCATGATATTCATGATGATGATTATCCTCAACACCATTATCATCATCACTGTCATGATATTCATGATGATGCTGATGATTATCATCAACATCATTATCATCACTGTCATGATATTCATGATGATGATGATGATGATTATTATCAACATCATTATCATCAGCACTGTCATGATGATATAATGATCATCATCATGATTATCTTCAACATCATTATCATCATCACTGTCATGATGATATTCATGATGATGATGATGATGTAATATCATCACCGTCATGATCATCATTGCTATTATTATTGTCATCACCATCATTATATCACCTTCATCATGATAATCATCACCATTATCATGATTGTTATCTTGCACAAATATTATCACATCTTCCAATGACCGTTTCACACATTTTCTACATTCCTGTCCTCAAGAAGCATCTCCATGCGTGGCATTCTTGACTTCCTATCTTCAGTTTAGTATTTCCCCATTATTATGATCATCCTGATTACAATCATGATCATACCAATTGAAAGACAGACCACCTAATTCGTCCTCATGACGAATTAAATTCTAGTTATTAATATTATTATGAAGTTCTGAGAGGCGTCAGATGGCCTTACTGTGTCTTGGACATTAACTGTGTGAAAATCACCATTTATTATGTCCTTTTTCTGCCCCCACCTGCACCAATTTTAGAAGGAAAAAAAAAGGCCAGTAATAAATGTGACAAATCGGAATGTTCGTCTCATTCTTAAAACAAAAAAAACATGCAACCTTCTTTTCTACTCACAATGGTAGGTGATTTAAAATTTACTGTAAATGAAGGACTGTAGAAGAAAAGACTTATCCTGCTTTTTTCTCAATAGGAATTCATGATGAATATAGCACAGGAAATTGCTTGCTTTAGCAAGCTGAAGTGGAAGTTTTAGACATACATCATAAAATTTATTTTGTCATCTCAAAATCCATTCATCTGTCTAACTACATCAAATTTTGATCCAGATTTTTTGACCTGAGTTACCATAGCAACAATTATTATATTGTGCTTGCTACTGCATGCATTCCCTCATATTGAGAAAAAAAAATGGGATTTCATTTCAGTGTAATATTCACTCATTTGAGAATCAATAAGTACATCATGCAGAAGATATCCAGGAAATGGTTCATTGTAAGGTGATTGATGTGGTATTTGGTGAAATTGTGAAGCATGTTCAGATATTCAAATTTTATTGTTGGAAATAAAGTGATGAAGAATTTCTCCCTTCAGCAATTCACATTCTCTATATTCATGTATATCCCCCTTCCCCCAGATGATAGTGACATACAAGCAGTCCATCCAAGAAAATTAGGGTGGAAGTAGAAAGACATTGTTTGATAGCTACAAGTAACTTCCACCCATAAATTTTCTTCATAAAACTTAACAAATTCAGCTGTATCATCTGACTAAGAGCTGTGAGAGTGGTTTCATTTTTTTAATGAGTTCTGTCCACAAAAGACAATTCATTAACACTACTTTATTGCTCTTGCTTTAATGCATGTTAATGCAGACATTTTTGTTTTTTGCACCAAATACTATCCCTCTCCCGCTTCCACTCTGTTGCAATATCCCTTTCCATCTCACTTCAGTCTTCTCTGTACTCATAATTATTTTATTTCCCATGAGAGAGCAAGAGACCTAAGGAAATATAATTGAATAATTCCATTGATATTGTTTCTTTCTCTCATGATTGCTAATCTCAGCTCACAATCCAATCTCAGAGTGCATAGCACTGTTCTATTATTAGCTTTAACCTTATACTCAATGCATGGTTGAGATTAAAGTAGCTTACTATAGTCTGGATGTTATAAAGCTGCAATGAAAACTGGCAGAGATGTAGTGAAGTTCTTGTGAAGATATGATCGACTCTACAGTTATGTTAGCTTGTGCTTAATTTCAATTAAAACTCAACATTATGACATTAAAGCAAAAAAGCAAATTCTATCATTGAAACTATGTGAACCACTAACACATTTTCTTAATTTACTTTTTGTAGCATTGATCCTTTAAGATTCCTGGCTTTTGAAAAAATAATACCTTGAGACCTGTGAGTGTAGTCGTGTATTTAACAAAGACAAAGACAAACCTTTTAAAATTTGTGTTCAAATTATTTCATTTAGCTCTCAGATATTTGAATGCTGAGTTGAATCATTTATAATTGATCCTTAAAAGCAAAACAAAACAATGTCAAACAATCTGTAGCTTCTATTTATCTCAGGTTTTAAAAATAATTTCTTCTGACATTAGTCTCATTTTGGGCATATTTTAAAAGAGCTTGATTTTTGAACTTGTTGACATAAAACTTCACTGCTTTTTAGGATGTAGTATATAATGTATATGTATGTATATAATATTAGCTACATCATCATCTACACACATCTGATGTATTTCACTTTGCAGAATTTGTAAAACTTATATCAAAGGGTTAACGTAAAACTGACAATCATCATCTAGAAGACATCTTTAGAAATTATGAATATATACACATTACTAAGCAGATGTCAATGGGTACACAATTAGTAGCACAATTAATTAACATCATCCGCTGAATAATATTAGCATTCACTGTGAATAGTTTTGATTGCAATTATCAAATTAGGTCTTCCACTGGCATTGTACATATCAGAATGTGTTGATCTACTTTCCCGCTTGGTTTCCGACTTTTCGCATTCCTTCATAAACATTCCTTTGTTTCCTACTTTCACCCACGGTATCCCTAAAAATCAGATATCTTGCTGAGAGCATCACCCATGCCTGAGCAGGCAACCCATTCAGGCTTCACATATATAAATCAAGAACGACATTTTACGCAATTACTGCTCAGAAATTTGTAGTTCTCTTCAAAATGACCTGTCTGTGTAGGTGAGCTTAGATTGTGTGAAGTAATAAAGAAGAACATGGAATGTTGAAAGAAAGAAAAGTTGCATGGCCCCTGGGTTTTCCTGTACATGTATTGCAACAGCTGCATACATGTTAATCTTTCATTTTGCAATTTCAGCCTCTGGGGGATAAGGGTATAGGCATTGCAGTCATGGTGAGGCATTCATCAAAATCCTAGAGAAATATATGAGCTTGAATTTTTATAACATCTCTCTCCCTCACTTTCTCTCTTTCTTTCTCTCTTTCTTTCTCTCTTTCTCTCTTTCTTTCTCTCTTTCGCTCTCTCTCTCTTTCTCTCCCTCTCTCTCTTTCTCTCTAGCCTTCTGCCATGCATGTTTCATCCACTTTGAAATATTTTGGCGCTGAAGTTGTTAGAAATTTGATAAGGTGTGCAATCAAACCAACAGATTCTTATCTGCCAATTAATGGGCTGAAATAGAAGGCATGTAGCTCATATTGCTTTCCCAGATAGAAAAGAGCAAGAAAAGAACTTATTAGTAATATGTTTAGTAATCTTGCGCTGCCATGATTTTTGTTTCCTTTGTTTTTCTTTAATCAAAATAAAAATATTGCTGGTGGACCTGCCATATATTGTAGATTTATAATAATTTTGTTTTTTAACTGGTTGTAAAGAATCTGAAATGTTATTCAGATTACATATTCAGGGTGTTTGCTTCTTATGACAGCAGGGTACAACAGTAATGTCAACATCTTAAGAGGTTGTCCTAAATAGGATAATTGTTCAAAACCTTCGAAAATTATAAAAATTAGTAATATCTTACAAGAATAAATTGCACCGGTAATATATTTATTACAATACTATATATATAAATGTATTCCCGGTGTAACCATGCTCTAAAGAATATCTTTACCTGTCTTTCTACAGCATGCTGAGATTTTATTTGTACTGGTACATTTATAACAAATTATTTTTGTTCTTCCCTATCTTGATGACCACATATCTTGTAATGAAATTGATGCCTTTAGAATGCTTTACTCTCATCTAGAACAGGAGTAAGTGTGAATTCCTTTCCACACTCTCAGTTAAGTGCTCTACAGATAACAATTTTACCTCAGGGACACAAAGAAAGGGGAGGGCGTCTTGTATTTTTGTAAAAGATGTCTCCATTGAATTTCTGTCGCATTTTATATTTGATTTCAAATGTTGTTTTTTCTTCAAGTTTGAACTATTTTGCTTCAGGCTAAAACTGTCTTTGGATTGATGTTTTTGTTTCCAATTTTTATGTTGTGTGTTATCAATGCATTGTAGAATTGTTTGTTATTTCTGTGACCCAGATAAATACCAGCAGAAGACATTTTCAGGGTGGATGTTTATTTTGTTTTCCTTGCTATTTAGGAAATAGTAATGTTTTGTTGAAGGTAGCATGGGGCTACACCAGAATCTATTCAAAGTGTTGGAGATATGAAGATAAATTGTGGGTATGGATACAAACTTTAGGGGATTCAACAACAAAAAAAGTAAATGTAAAGTGATTTTAGTATTTTGCTCAGGTGTATTTATAAAGTAGAATATAGAATTACAAAACAGGTAAATTTTGCTTATATTGATCTTTTTTTCTAAGGCAAAAAAGAATTGCCTTAAAATCAGAAATAAAAAGAATGGTACAAGATGTTTTCATGCCTAAGTCAATAACATCATTGTTTACTTTAAACAAACTTTTAAAAAAGTGAAGTAAGACCTTTAAATCACAATGGACTGCCTACAGGATCACTACTTTGTGGTGGTCATCAGCACGAACAGAAAAGCTACTTTTGGTATTAGGAGTTCAATTACATTGAGGAGCTTTTTTTACTCACTCTACTTGCATTTAACAAAGCTTTACCAAATGGAATAGAATTGCTCACAGACTGCAGTATTTGAACCTGTAGCAATCAATCCAATAGGTAACTAAAGCCACATGTACGAAGCAAAGAAGAAATAACAGTGTGAGCCTTAAACTGAAATACTACTTGAGACCACTCACATCAGACGTGTCATATCTGTTTACCCGCAGCAAACTTAAGTGGCAGTGGCTATTTCGTGCCTACTTTCATCGTCTGTTCCTTGATGGAATGTCTGAACGTTGCTTTGAGTGAGAACGTAAGTCACAATGAATTACGCTCTTAAATCCTAAATTGCTCATTAGATTCTCCCACTTAGGGATTGTGGTATAATATTTCACCAGAATTGGAATGAAATTGACAGTTTAACTGCTCTGCCAAAGCATGACTACAATAATTTTTTGTCTGCAAGCTATATACATGTGTAGGTTTCTACGAAAGACCACTAGTGCCACATAGAAAAAGACAACACTATTGCTACTAATCTGTATATACAGATTATCAAAGATCTTAAAAGGGAAGATAGGACACTCCCCCTATTTTTATGTAACAGAAGTGGCCTCATGGGGAAGGGTGCCCAACAGCATTGGGTAGGTAAACTTACCAGCGACTACGTTGGCATTACGTGCAAAACAATGACGAGCAGGTCGAAGATGTAGTGTTTTGCTGTGAATTATTCAAACAACCCCCACAAAACACCCAATCTGCACTTCTTTCGATTTCCCAGAAACAATCATTTGTTTGGGGGTTTTGTTTTTTCTGAGACTCACTGTACAGTAAAGGGATCTGGTTCAATTCTAATGAAATGTGGCTTAATTAGAATAAATGTAAGAATATTTTTGTTTCTGGGAAATCGAAAGAAGTGCAGATTGGGTGTTTTGTGGGGTTTTTTTTAAACAATTCACAGCAAACCACTCCATCTTCGACCTGCTAGCCATTGTTTTCCACGAAATGCCAACGTAGTTGCTGGTAAGTTTACCTCCCTAACGCTGTTGAGCGCCTTTACCCATGAGGCCACTTCCGTTACATTAAAATAGGGGGAGTGTCCTATCTTCCCTTTTAAGATCTTTGATAATCTGTATTCATACAGATTACCGTAATCTGTATATACAGATTAGTAGAAATAGTGGGGTTTTTTTTCTACCTGGCACTAATGGTCTTTCATAGGTTTCAAATGCTGGGAAAGATATGTTGCTAGAAGCCCGACTGTAAGTGAAATGAAAAATGAATACACAAAGTTCACTCGTTTACATACGGTACATATGAGTCCAGTCACATCTATTACACATGTAGAATGTGACAAGTTTGCTTATACCAGTTTTTAACATTCTTGTGTGTTAATATCATAGAGTATTTTCTAGTGTTGAGTGATTGATTTCAGCGTTAAAAGCTGTCAACTTCAGATATACAGAGTTGCCTATAAAGCGACTGATTTTTTTTATTAGCTTGTACTGTGCATGTCATGGACATTCAGTTGTTTTATTTATATCAGGAGTGGATTTCAACATTTTCTCTCAGCTCTCATTTCAAATATGAATATAGAAGATATCAACCTCTTTGAGTGTAAATCCATGCTCTATTGAAATGCTTTTATTTCAATTCAAGTCAAGAGAATCCAATGATGTTCTTAAATGGGTGCTGCCATATTTGAGATTGGTGGTAAATGTATACCCACTCAATGTGATGTATCAATCCATTGCCATTACACGATGACATTGGAAGCCTGATATCAGGCAAATGGCATCTGGTAAATTGAAGTCTGTAATGGCCCTTTTGCTCATATCTGGGAGTAGAATATAACATTTCTGACTACATTCCTATCTATTTTTAATTATTTTGGTGCCGTAGGAAGTTCTAACCACCCGCTATATGTGTATATTTTTTTACTTCTTCCTTAAAAGTAAAAATGAGTTTATGAATATAATGTTAGATATCATGCAAATCTCCTTGAATCAAGATAAATGATAAAAAACCCACTGTGACTGAAAACTTTTTTTTGTTTGTACAAAACTCAGTGGCATAGTAGCAGTTAAAATCATTCCTTGATTATTCCACGAATGCACTGTGCCAGATAATGGTTGCTGGAGCTGGAGCTGGGGTGATAATTTCCAAAGCAATCTGGAAAAGCATAGAGATAATATATCTTGATGTAATATGTGCTGTACAAGAAAGAATTTCTTAGTATCATTATTTTTATGATAAAAAAGCCATATCATACAGAGTAAGAACATGCTCATTTATTTATATTTTAAACCCCTTTCTAAGATTTCATTGATTTCCTTTATGCCTGTAATTTCAGATTTTCATATAGCCCAATTAGATAGATCTGTTTCATAACACTTATTACCAATAGCAAGTTACGATGATTGATATACCGTAAGCTTCTGAATTCATTGAATTTGATTGGCTGTGAACAAATTTCTTATACATGTACATGTGGAATTGTGGCAGTTAATATTCAGCACAAGTTTCTTGAACCAGAGCCCTGTTTTACAGTCCCATGAACACATTGCTTCATTCAGTCATTTGAGTGTACAATAATGTGAGCCAGCATAACCCTGGTAATATGGAAGTATTTTCATATCTAAGTTAGATCAGAGTGAGATCTTTCTATTGTATAATGAGAATCAAATCATTTGAAATTGTGAAGTAAATACATTTGCATAATGTCTAGGCTTTGTAGCTTAGGGTAGGTTTTGTTTAGTAGATGAGCCAGATCAGTTAGTCACGGATGGACAGTTGACAAATTTTTAAAAAATTGAAGGCCTGTAGAAAATAAGTATTTAATTGAAGATAGCTATTTCATGTTTCATTGTGAAGGGCATCACTGAAGGAGTTGAAATTCAATAAAATTTGGTTGCCATGGGTGCTTACGAAATTATAATCCATAAAATATTCAGTGTCACGGACGGAAAAAATGCCTACCCTAGACCCATCAGGCTCAGATAGCTATTTCTTCAAAAAGATTTAAAAGATACAAAGTTAAAATAGAACTTTCTCTCTTGATTTTTTTGTCTCTATCTGTGTATTTGAAGATGGTGTTATCATTCAAAACAATAAATTTTGGGTGCCAATCCAATAGGAATTTTGAATATGGTAGTTGTCAAAAATGTTCCATTTGATGTTTTATTGATCGATATAAAGTTGCCACATCTTTTGTGACTATGTATAGTTCAAATAATGTTTTGACACTGAAATTTAAAAAAAGAGATAACATATGCAATGTACTTGTTCCCCAATATCAATCCTTATTTATCTATCCGCCTAGAAATCTATGAGGTCAATGGTTGAAGATCTTATTGAAGCATATAATCACAAGCTGTATGCTGTTTTTCCTTAGCGACATCATTTTAGGGAGGCCATATGTGATGAAATACCGGGAATAACGCTTTCTAGAGATAGCGTGCATGTGTTTATTACCCCAAGGTAGGATAGGAAGATTTGTCGTACAGAGGATTTACCAGGGGCTTGGTTTTTTTCACATCACTGTCTTAATTCTAGCTTGAAATCTGAGACATCCCTACGGAATGCATATGAACAGTAATGTAATACAACACATTACACCATCGTTTTTCTGTTTTAGATATCCTAAGTTTCTCTTGAACTCTCCCATCCCGTCCCAAAGCTGAATGCTGATATCGTCTGTTGAGAGCCAGAAGGGCGTTAACTCATATACTTTGACACAGAGTTAACGCCCTTCAGGCTCCAAACAGACAATATTGTCCCTATGGATAACCACTCTATATTGATGGATACATATGTGAATGCGGATGGCCAATCCTTGTGTCTTCAGTGCAATTGTAAGCCCCCCCCCCCTGTCATTACCATAGAAAGTAGCCTGTGGATGAGTAAGGTATTGTTATCTAGTTTTAGAACAGATGCAATCTTTCAAGTTATATAAGGATTTTTAAGATATCTTATGTTGAATTTCCAATATTATTAGTAATCATAGTAAAAAAAAATAAGTTTGAAAGCACAAAGAAAAGATTTGTTGAAAACCTGGATTTAGTTAGTTTGTGATTTTTTTTCAGGTTACATTTAATCTGTAGAAAACTGATTTTCCAGACTTGTTTTGCGAATAATGAGGCATAAAAGGGAAATTATCATCTTTTACAAATCACTGCTGTAAATTTTTTCTTTCTAATGAAGGAAAGGTTGATCTTGAATTGGATTTCATACTCAGTATGAAAAAAAATATGAAAGGTATCTGTGCAAATATACATCGTCAAGAGACTGAATTTGATTAGTTTATGTTTCCAGTTTCAATGTGTTTGAAATCCTGTAGGCGTGAAGGTGATTTATGACTTCCATTAAATGTAATACATCAAACATCCTGTCTGCCTGAAGTTTACTTCTTGTTTTTATTACCCTCTCATCCTTTTAATATGCTTGGATCTCACTTCATATCTTATTTACAAGGTTAATAGTACCATTCAAGTGACTGTGATATATCTAGATTTTGTATATTGTCATGTATGTTCCCGATTAACTATTTGTAATTGATATTTTATTCATGATTTATATTCTTCATAGACATATTAGTAGCCTTTATTGACCAAAGACTTGCATTGGAAATGTTCACATTCAAGATAAGCTGCATTGGGATGTTCTTTGTGAAATGGGGCGTGGAATTATGGTCAATTTTTTTGTCTTTCTCTGTAATTTTGTTTATATCCCCTGTCCTGTGATATGGCCTATTTGTGCTGTGCCAGCAGCAGATGTGCCATTTAATGCATCCCTTGTTCTTGTTCATGCTTTCAATTAGGTTCTCCACTTCTGCCAACAAGGAACCTCCTTTGTCGAGCGTCATTGTTGATGATCAGATCAGTATTCAACGCATCTATTCATCACCCCCTGAGACCGTGGCAACCCGTCATCGGCAGCACAGCATCAGGAGCAGTAGCAAGAAGAAGAACCTCTCTGCAAGACAAACACCTGAGAAGTCGATCTCTCCACTCAGCAACTCAATTTCACATCCGACATCCAACAATGGCAAAGGACGGAAATAAGGATTCTCCCATAAAGTACCTCGGGTATGTTTCAAATTGTTTATCTAGTACCTTGTCTCTTTAACTCTCCCTATGTCTACAAGTATGCCTTTCTAACTAACTGCCCATCTGTAGCTCTCGCTTTCTTTCACACTCTTTCTATATATCTCTCTCTCTTCTCTCTCTTCTCTCTCTTCTCTCTTCTCTCTCTCTTCTCTATCTATCTCTCTCCCTTCCTCTCTTCTCTCTCTCTCTCTCTTCTCTCTCTCCCCCTCTCTCTCCCTCTCTCTCTCTCTCTCACTCTCTTCTCTCTCTTCTCTATCTCTCTCTGTGTATTTGCCTATGTCTTTATTTCTGTTTATCTCCCTTTTCTCTCTCTCCCTGTCCTCTTTGTCTTACTGTAAATAGCTGTTTCTCTTTATTTTCTGTCTAAATATCTGTTTCTGTCTGTGTCTGTGTCTCTCTCCTCTACCCTGTTGCTTCATGAAAGAATATAAGTTTGATGGAAAATATCTGTTTGGGTAGTCTAGTTACCGTATGAGACATTCGTTTCAGACAGATATACATGTACATCTCATCATACTTTGTTACAATCCATCCGTTTGGTGTTTTTTTAAATTAAAGATGAAGTGACCATGTTTATCCAGCCCAGTTTTCAGCCTCTGATAAACAGCCTTGCAATTGACTCATGAAATCTAATCTTGTGGCCCACAATTTAGATACAAATTCAGTCAGGTCTTCCTTTAATTTCTCCAGGCGGTGCTTTGTGAATGCAATGCTGATGCTGTCTTAAGAATGCATTAAAGTGATAAAGGCTCAGGTTGTAGACCCATCAGCACTTGTTGAGTGAGATTATGTTACCCTTACCCAAAGGCTATAACTTAGATAGCACAGATATGAGTGAAGCAGGGATGTACTCTCTTGCTTCTAATTATACTATTATTGATCTGTGTGTTTTCAAATAGGTAGCCAAAAGTATGTAATAGATGAGAATTTAGCTATATATATATAGAGAGAGAGAGAGAGAGAGAGGCATTCCTAATCCATACATATTGAACTACTTTCTGTTTATTATATTATATAACAGTGAAGATGCTTATCAAAATGGATTTTTCCTTCAAATCAGAGACTCAAATGGTGCTTTTACAACCCAAAATTTGATTTTGTTCTAAGTGAAAATGCATTAAGAATATTTGATGTGGTTGTGGGAATATAAAACATTATTTCAAAAGAATTACTTATGCAACAAAAAGAAGGGTAGGTTTTTTTAATACCTTATATTAGAACCTTGAATGAAGGTTTCAAAATGCAGTCAGTCAACCACTTACTATATTGTCTCCCTTCACAATCTAGGCATTACTTACATGAGAATTGAAACTTTGTTGAGTGCTGCTTTTTTGTTGGTGAATGTGGATGGATGGTTGGTTATTGGATGCCTTATTCATCCCAATGCAAGTGAGTAGGGAGAGGAGAAGTGCTCTTCCTTTCTTCCCTGACCAAGTAAGGTTTGATGAATGGGCTAGTACACACTATGGTGACACCTGAAATGGTTGCATGATAATGAGACTTCTTGGAGTGGAGACTCGTGCTGCTGCTGCTGCTCTCTGCTCTTATGAGTTTATTACCTTTCTCTCCCTTCCTCTCCTACAATGTACCTGTACAGAAGGAGAGGCAGCAAACATGGAAACACTTGGCCAAAATAAGAAGTGAAATTGGGGAGGGGATACACAGATAGTTCTTCCTGCACAGAATGTGAGCATGTACAGTGCCTGGGATTTGCAGGTTTACATAATGTAGCTCCATTAATAAGTCATGATTATGCTACCAATATGCTAGAAGCGTGTCAAATCTTTAAGTACACCTGTACATGCAGTGACTATAAATGGCTGTTGACTACCAAATGTTACTGGCTTATCTTTACCTGCCTCTTCGACTAAAACATGCCAGTCGGGTATCAAGCAGGGTGGTCAATAAATTATAGCTTTTAACCATACCTGGAACTTTTTGACCAGATACCTGATTCTTGACTTTGATAAATATATCATGAATCATTCATGTGTACATTGTGGGCCCAGTGTGGGTGAATCGTACCCTTGTTCACTTCCTATAGTTTTGAATCTTACTGTCATCTTCAAGCAAATTTACAAGATATTTTGTCACATTTAATCATTTTTAACTTGGGTAAGTAGTTGTCTTTTCCTGTGTAGACAAAACAATTCATTGCTGTGTTGTTTTTTAGAAATAACATTGTCTGATCTCAAAGTTTGTTTGTTGCAAAATTAGAATGTAAGAGCTTCCTGATATCTAGTTTATAATCATTTCATACGTGTGCAATATCAAAATCATATCATCAATCAAGGACTTGTTGCCAAGAAACGATTCCCTGCATCAGCATACTACCAGGGATATATGCTCATGAATTTCCATTAAGGACATTCATAATGTTATTTATTATTGACCAAATGCACTCCCACACGAACCGACACACCGTCCCTCTTTTATTTCACTCCACTTTGTCTGCACTTCAATCTCTTTCAATTGCTATTATGCTGATGAACATAATGAGACTGTTATGAGGCCTGCTTCGAAGTAATTGGAACCAGTGAGCGAAAGATGAAGCCTAATGCACGTTTATCATGAGAGCATCATTTAGGCAAGCCACTTCATATAATTATATCCATCTACACTCTGCGCTATTAGGAGTGAAATGAGGATTTTAAGTTACCACCATTGACTCGTAAAAAAACAAAACACTCAAACTCAAATAAATTGGCGTACTTCGTTCATGAAAATTGAAGTATGTAATTACTTCAGTCTAAATAGAGACAAGATTCAAGTACATATGACAATTAAGGTGATACTATAATTACCAAGTATAGTGAGTAGGGAAGGTATAATCAGATAGCCTTTGTTAGCATGTTTCATAAAAGAGAACATGATTATGATTATATAGTATCTGGTTGTGATGGCAGCTTATTTCCTCCAATGAATGTACTAATATCTTCTCAAATTTTTAACATAAGTATCTTTGAAAACTCATTAATTTGTAAAGTTCACGATGCTATGGGCTAAATTCTAATTTCAGAAATTTTAAAGATAGAAAAAGTTGGGAAGATCTCCTGCCGGATATGTCAAGTCACTAGCGCGAAATTTCATCAAATTTTCAAAGCGGTACAACCTTTAAAATCGATGCTGCTGCTGCAGCTGGCTTAGTCATGCATGCTGACATTTTACGACAATATTTGGACATTTAAGGCCACCTTAAACAGACCATAATGGATTAATGCCAACACGCTCGCATGATTAAAAGCAGAGTGGGAGGAAAGGAAGCGATCATGCATTACATGGTATGGGCATCAATTCATTTGTTCTACATCACACTTCTGTTCAGAACATCACAGTGTGGATGATCATTATTGCTTGGATCAGAGATAATCAAATGAGTATTAATGCTCCATGCATGTGTGCTGTAAGCTAGAATGTACAGTATTTATGAGCTCATCTTATCCTAATCATGAAAATAGCTCAAGTAGCAGGATGAAATCAGTGCAATCCATTATCTATAGATCATTAATTATGTTCATGCACTCCATTATAACTCTGATTACTCAAATCATATGTGTAGTTATTTAATGTAGGGTGGGGTATCGATCAGCTTTGTTAGCAATTTTGCAGCATTAGTTAAATTATTTATGGTGTATATTCTTAGGTTTTTGAAATAGATATCTCTTTACTTTGTGGTACACCAAAATTGTTTAAGATACCATATTTTAAAATAATACATTATTCAGTTATAATCAAATATACATCTTTACAGATACTAGCATTCAGTTTTAAATTTTTTTTTGTTCAGTTAAGCTACATTCAAGATCAAGTTAAAATAAAATGTTCAGACACCTTTCATTTCTTTGAAAACCTTTCATAATGATTAAAAACCAAAAGCCTCACTTCTAAAAGCTGTCCTAATACTCCTTTTTTCATATTCTTTTTTTCATATTCTTATCTATTATATGCTTTTAAAGTTTTTTTTCAAAACTTTGAGTCTATGTGGAGTAATAGAAAGGTATTTTCCTACAATATGTTACCTGCATCACTTGATACATGCAGAGAACACTCTCTTCTTGTTAAGTGTTCTGTTGTATTTTTTATGCCTGATTTGGTATTATTAGCAGTTGCCTTCACATAATCTGACCGCAATGCAATTCATCTTTTTCATGTTTTGTGGTTTTGAAAGTATTTTGACCAGAATCCATCAGTATGTCATCAATATGGGGTATTAATTATATTTTCACAGTTTACCACACACTTGAGTGAGAAATATATCAGTGTTCAGGGATTTACATGGTATTTTTCATGTTCAAATAATTATAGTAAAGGGCAGTGATTGGTTTTAGGCATTGAATGTTGTCTGTGCTTGCTGTACCATGTGTTAAGAGAACTATATTTAGTCTAGGTTGTGATTTAGAAAATTCCCTGTCTCCCTTGTGATTTTGTTCCTCATTGATTTGGGGTAAAATAAGGTCTGTGCTTGCTGTACCATTCATAATGATGTTTTTGGATGTTGGCAGAATTACATTTATTCTAGGTTGTGATTTGTAAAAAATGTCCCCTATCTTATCCCTTATGATTTGATTCATTATTAACACTTGGTTGAATAATGTCTGTGCTTGCTTTATCATCAATTACATGTTTGAAGATCTACTTTTATTGTGCATTGTAATAAAAGAATTAACTTTTTAAGCATTCGCTTTACCCAAAGTAAATGAATGAACTTAACAAAAGTATGTACAATACATGCATGCACATGGCTGAAATTATGTAAAACATGTTTAGTGTTCATATAATAATAATAATAACTAGACATTGAATTCGTCACTGAAGACGAATTAGGTGGTCTGTCTTGAACTGGTAGATTGTTCTGTATGATATGATGATGATAATGGTGATGACATTGATGATGATGATGATGGTGATGATGGTAATGGTGGTTGTGACGATGATGATAGTGGTGATGATTATGATGATGATATAATGATGATGATGGTGATGATATAATGATGAAGATGATATATATAATGATGATAATTATGGCGATGATGATAATGGTGGAGATGATAATGGTGATGACGATGATGACGGTAATAATGATGATGATTGCTGGTGATGATCATAATGGTGGTGATGATTATGGTGATGATGATTATGGTGATGATATAATGATGATGGTGATGATTATGATGATATAATGATGATGGTGAAGATATAGTAATAATGGTGATGATGATCATGACGGTGATGATGATGATGTTGATGATAATGATGATGATGATGGTGATGATATAATGATGATGGCAGTAATCATGATGATGGTGACAATGATGATTATTGATGGTGATGATGATAATGATGGTGATGGTTATGATGATTATGAAGATGATGATGATGATGATGATGATATAATAGTGATGATGATGATGACGATGATGATAATGGTGATGACCATGACTGGAATGACATTGACCTTAACCATGCCAAATATGAAAGAGAAATGACATTTCATTATGAAGATGTGACCATAAGTTGATTTGTACAAAATGGCGCCTAGATGATGTCACGATAACCTGATGACCTTGAAAAAGATGTGGGAATTTGACCTTATTAGGACTGATGACTGACGAAAATTTGAAGATAATTGAGTAAGCCAATTTTGAGAAATTGTGATATAAAATAGGACTAATGATACTGCAGGAGATAAACCCCATAGCTCTAATACACGACAGGGATTCAGAATTTCCATAGGGTTGTACACAAACTACTGCACACTACATTCCAATAGACATAACATGCAAAATAAGGCAGTTTATTACATGGTTTGTGATTGTTTATGTTATAATAGTCGAAGAAGATGGTAAAATGAAAGGCAAAAAGAAGCAAAAAAAAAAAAAATAATGGACCCACCGGGGATCGAACCTGGGTCACCGGAATGGGAGGCAAGTGCTTTGACCAAAATACCAAAATATTTCCCATAGAGATAACACGTAAACGAAAAACGGGATTCTCAAATCCCATTTTGTATGGGCATGATCCCGACATCTGATCAAAAATTGGAGACCACACTTGTAAAAGCTTATAGTGTCAGCTATAACATACTAAAATCTGGAAGAAAATAGACCAAAAATAACTGAGATACTGCTCAGAGAACAATGTCATGTAGATTCATGATTCAAAAAAAAAAAATCATCTTCCATAGACATAGGGAAAATTCTGACATGGCATCTTTTATTGAAAATTTCACTGTGATGACGTCATCAGAATGAAAAATGGTCATGACTGATCTTGTAGAGAAATGTCTCCGCTATAACATATCAAAATTTGGAAGAAAATCGACCACCTATTACTGAAATATTATCAAATGAATTAAAAAATGATGACATCATTTTTTTGAAAATCATATTTTTGAGTTCATATGCAAATATGATGACGTCAGAACATGCGATCGGCAAAAATTCTGCATGAATTCAAATCTACAACTCATCGGCTTTCAGAATATGTAAAGAAATTTGGGGGTATCCCGGCATTCTGAGGAGCTATGGCGAATTCTAGATAGGCATGTTTTTACCACTTTTTACATTAGAATGCCCATTGGCGCGAGCACGAATTTGAAAGTTTGACGCGCGCGTGTGGCATTATGGAGGGTCGAGAATGACTGTAAATAGTTGGAAATTGTCAAGAATAGTGTCATGAAGACAAACCATGCCAAAAAACAGCGTTTTTACCTTCTGTACGCACTTGGCGCGTGTATAACGCGCACGGGTGGAAAATTTTGAAATGCTTAAAATGTCCTCAACCGTACTCTAATTTGATTAAAAGGTGATTTGGAGCATTTTAAAATTTTGACGCGCGCACGGATTTTGATGACATTTTATGTTGACCCTTGACCTGAAGTTGATGTATGTCAAATATGGTTCATTTTTGATGACTCGTTATGAAGATATGATTGATAATGTGATTTCACAAAATGGCGCCTTGATGACGTCACGATGACCTGATGACCTTGAAAAAGCCTGAGGCACTTGATCTCATATGGCCTGATAATTGACAAAAATATGAAGAAAATTGATCAAGTTGATTTTGGCACTTGATCTGCTATGGCCTGATAATTGACGAAAATTTGAAGAAAATTGATCGAGTTGATTTTGAGAATTCACGCTCACAAGAAATGGGGAGAAAAATAAAGAATCAATAATAATAATAATAATAATAACTAGAATTTAATTCGTCATGAGGACGAATTAGGTGATCTGTCTTTCAATTTGTACGATCATGATTGTAATCAGGATGATCATAATAATGGGGAAATGGTAAACTGAAGATAGGATGTCAAGAATACCATGAATGGAGATGTTTCGTGAGGACAGGAATGTAGCAAAATGTGTAACGGTCATTGTAAAATGTTTATGGTGATGATGATAATGGTGATTATGATGATTATAATGATAGAATGATGATGATGATGATATAATAATAGCGATGATGATCATGATGGTGATGATAATAATGATGATGATACAGGATACTTGGGAGATTAACCATATAGCTCTAATACAGGACAGGAAATCACAATTTCCGTAGGGTTGTACACAAACTACTGTACACTACTTTCTAATAGACATAATACGGAAAATATGGCAGTTTATTACATGATTTGTGATTTTTTATGTTACAATAGTCGAAGAGGATGGTAAAATGACAGGCAAAAAAAAGCAACAAAAAAAAATGTTATGGACCCATCGGGGATCGAACCTGGGTCACCTGCATGGGAGGCAAGTGCTTTGACCAATAGACCAAAATATTTCCCATAGAGATAACACGTAAACGAAAAACGGGATTCTCAAATCCCATTTGGTAGTTCAAAATTGGGCATGATCCCGACATCTGATCAAAAATTGGAGGGCTTACTAATAAAAGCTTATAGTCTCAGCTACAACATATTAAAATCTGGAAGGAAATAGACCAAAAATAACTGAGATACTGCTCAGAGAACGATGTCATGTAGATTCATGATTCGAAAAAAAAATCATCTTCCATAGACATAACACGCAAAAAGGGGAAATTCTGACATGTCGTTTTTAATTGAAAATTTCAATATGATTACGTCATCAAAATGGAAAACGGTGGTAACTGATCTTGTAGAGAATTGTCTCAGCTATAATATATCAAAATCTGGGCGAAAAACGACCAATAATTACGAATCTAGAGCCAAATTTGCATAAATGTGATGACATCAAAACATGAAAAATGGAAATTTTGATTTCTGGCGCCATTTTGATGACATCATAATGTTTATAAGGGTCAAATGATACATGAAATGAAATCTGTGATTCATACCCTACCTGATGATGACAAAAAATTGGAGGGTTTATTGACTATTTAAAGAGTTAGAGTTAATTTTGTAGAGGCATGTTTTTGCACGTTTTTACGTTATTTTCGCCATAGATGCGCCCATGGATTTTGAACTTTGACGCGCCCGTACGACTTTATTATTGATCAAAATTGATTCCAAGTTGATGGAAATGATGAAGAAAAGTGTCAGGATTGGAAATAAATCGAACAAACAGCGTTTTAACGTTATTTACGACTTGCGCGCGCGTAAAGCGCGCGCGCGGACGCTTACGCACGCACATTTTTGAAATGCTCAAAATGACCTGAAACGTGTGCAGACTTGATCCTACGTGATTTTGAGCATTTTTAAATTTTGACGCGCGCGTACGCGCACGTCCTGACCTCTAGATGACCTGTGAGGACATGACTTGATGACCCGTCATGTGAAGTTTATGTGATGTGAATATAGTTGATATTTGATTATCGATTATGAAGATATAATCAATCTTGTAAATTTACAAAATGGCGTCTTGATGACGTCACGATGACCTGATGACCTCCAAAAGCTTAATGGACCATGTCCATGATTGACCTCATACATGACATGAAACTCGATGATATTGACCTGGCCGATTTTGAGATTTATTGGGAACAAGAATTTGTAATAAAAAGAAATAATAATAAAAATAAAGAAGAAAATTCTGACAAAATTAATAGGTGTTCTGTCGATACCGACAGATCACCTAATAAAGAAAATTCTGACGAAATTAAGAGGTGATCTGTCGATACGACAGACCACCTAATAATAAAGAAAATTCTGACGAAATTAAGAGGTGATCTGTCGATACCGACAGACCACCTAATAAAGAAAGAAAGAAAACTAGAAATTTAATTCGTCATGAGGACGAATTAGGTGGTCTGTCTTTCAATTTGTATGATCATGATTGTAATCAGGATGATCATAATAATGGGGAAATGCTAAACTGAAGATAGGAAGTCAAACATGCCATGAATGGAGATGCTTCTTGAGGACAGGAATGTAGAAAAATGTGTGAAACGGTCATTGTAAGATGTGATAATATTTGTGTAAGATAACAATCATGACAATGTTAACAATGATAAGATGCTCATATAACAATGACGATAATGATGATCATGACAACATTTAGAACTGCAATCGTTCGTATAAGAACGATGTGCATGCAATGTCGTCCGTATCTTCTATTTTGTTGAGAAGTTGACAGGTGAAATATAAAGATACGCATAGTAAACCATGATATAAGATAAGATGGGAGAAAATAATGCATACTGTGAAATTAGGAGATGATAGAATCATGAAAATAATTACGAAATAAAAAACAAAAGACAAAGAATGATCATGATAATGGTGATGACAGTGATGATGATGATGAGGATGGTGATGGTGATAATGGTGATGACCATGACTGGAATGACATTGACCTTAACCATGCCAAATATGAAAGAGAAATGACATTTCGTTATGAAGATACGACCATAAGTTGATTTGTAGAAAATGGCACAATAATCTGATGACCTTGAAAAAGATGTTGGAACTTGACCTTATTAGGACTGATGACTAACAAAAATTTTAAGATAATTGACTAAGCCAATTTTGAGAAATTGTGATATCAAACAGGACTATTTGATATTGCAGGATACTTGGGAGATAAACCCCATAGCTCTAATACACGACAAGGAATCAAAATTTCCATAGGGATGTACACAAACTACTGCACACTACTTTCTAATAGACATAACATGCAAAATAAGGCATTTTATTACATGGTTTGTGATTGTTTATGTTATAATAGTCCAAGAGGATGGTAAAATGAAAGGCAAAAAGAAGCAAAAAAAAAAAAAAAAATTTAATGGACACACCAGGGATCGAACCTGGGTCACCGGAATGGGAGTGCTTTGACCAAAATACCAAAATATTTCCCATAGAGATAACACGTAAGCAAAAAAAGGGATTCTCAAATCCCATTTTGTAGTAAAAAATTGGGCATGATCCCGACATTTGATCAAAAATTGGAGACCACACTTATGAAAGCTTATAGTCTCAGCTACAACATACTAAAATCTGGAAGGAAATAGACCAAAAATAACTGAGATACTGCTCAGAGAACAATGTCATGTAGATTCATGATTAGAAAAAAGGTCATCTTCCATAGACATATAGGGAAAATTCTGACATTGCATATTTAATTGAAAATTTCACTATGATGACGTCATCAAAATAAAAAATGGTGGTGACTGATCTTGTAGAGAATTGTCTCAGCTATAACATATCAAAATTTGGAAGAAAATCGACCACTTATTACTGAAATATTATCAAATGAATACAAAAATGATGACGTCATTTTTTTCAAAACCATATGTTTGAGTTCATATGCAAATATGATGACGTCAGAACATGCGATCGGCAAAAATTCTACATGAATTCAAATCTACAACTTACAGGCTTTCAGAATATGTAAAGAAATTAGGGGGTATCCCTGCATTCTGAGGAGCTATGGCGGATTCTAGATAGGCATGTTTTTACCACTTTTTACATTAGAAACCCCATTGGAGCGCGCACGAATTTGAAAGTTTGACGCGAGCATGTGGCATTATGGAAGGACGAGGATGACTGTAAATAGTTGGAAATTGTTGAAAATAGTGTCAGGAAGACAAACCATGCGAAAAAACAGCGTTTTTATGTTCTGTACGCGCTTGGCGCGCGCATAACGCGCGCGCGGACCCTCACGGACAGAAAATTTTGAAATGCTTAAAATGTTCTGAACCGTACTCTAATTTTATTAAAAAGTGATTTTGAGCTTTTCTAAATTTTGACGTGCGCGTCATGAGGCGCACGCGGATTTTGATGACATTTTATATTGACCCTTGACCTGAAGTTGATGTATGTAAAATATGGTTCATTTTTGATGACTCGTTATGAAGATATGATAATGTGATTTCACAAAATGGCGCCTTGATGATGTCAAGATGACCTGATGACCTTGAAAAAGATAGGGGCACTTGATCTGATATGGTCTGATAATTGACAAAAATTTGAAGAAAATTGATTGAGTTGATTTTGAGAAATTGTGTTCACAAGAAAGTGGTGGAAAAATAAAATAAAATAAAAATAAAAGATGGGTCTTCAGTAGAGATTTAAAAATGGGGACGGGTTGTGCTTTCCTTATTCCAGAGTTTCGGAGCAGCACAGCTAAATGCACAGCTAAATCTCCAAGAATTGTTTTTGTTTTGGCATGAGGCAGTTTTAGAAGCAGTTGTTTTTTGAACTTCATAAGTTATGTGTATATGGATCCAATTTAAAAGATAATAATTCAGACAACTAATTTAGGGCATGACCATTCAAAGCTTTGAGTAAAAGGAAATTATTGTTCATCAAGAATCTGTACTATTCTCATTATCAAGTGTTTGTCAAATGTATGAATGTAGTATACATGCCCCTGGCAATTTTTTAAAGCAATGAGATTGTTTGTAAAAAAAATGAAAGAAGAGAGAGAGAGAGAGAGGAAAACAAAGTAATGATGAAACAAAAGTAAGGGGGGGGGGTGAAAACCCTAGAAGTATAAATTTTTGTCTTACTACTAATCTTATGTGTACAACATCATATTTATTTGATATTATGTGTGTTGTTTTCTTTGTGAATCTACTACTACTACTACTAGTACTACTACTACTACTACTACATGTACTACATGTACTACTCTTTCTTCTTAATTACTACATATATGACAGCTGTTTCTAATGATCAAATACCCTCTGTTCAATATGAGAACAATCTTAGAATGAGCCACCCAATGTTACAAAGCAAGTATAAGTAGGAGTACCCCCTCTTGTGTCTAGAATCAGAAGATGCTCACATTGCCTAGTGTAAGGAAGCAGACAACACACTGCATGACAACTGAGCTCCTGTAGTCCTTGGATGTGAATTATGCACATGAAAGAGGATTAGGAAATATGTAATCTTAATTGCATTAGTCAGGGAATGGAATTGCCATTTATTGGATTGGAGCAATTACAGTACTCCATATATTTTTATTCAGATTGATGGTGACACACCATCCGTGCGTTGAAATCCATGTGAATATACATGTATGTTGTTTCCTGACTGAAAAATGATAATGAAAATAAGACATTTGATTTCCTTATCCCCATAACTGATACCAC
The DNA here is from genome assembly GCA_025617745.1 of Heliocidaris erythrogramma. NCBI lineage: Eukaryota > Metazoa > Echinodermata > Echinoidea > Camarodonta > Echinometridae > Heliocidaris > Heliocidaris erythrogramma. The sequence goes on from CM046853.1 coordinate 5,580,208, forward strand.
CCCCTTCCTCGGCCAAAAAAGGGGATTTTTGTATTAAAAACACACCAAAATATGCTTATGACCTTTTTTTTCTGCTTGTCAAAGAATTTTGGAGTTAAAGCCACACCCAAAATGCTCATGACCTTTTTATTTGATGCCTGTCAGAAAATTTTCTGAAAGAAATGCCTCCTCCCTCACATAATTCAGGATAGGCCACTACCCCCACCTGCATTATAAAAAGACTGAATGCAATGATGTACAGTTTTCCAGTTTTATAATCAATCGAGACGAAATACCATATTATTTCCTCTCACAGAATAACAACAGTTAAGAGCATTTAAGTTTTTGAGCTTGTTAACCTAGTTCAAATTAGTTTGAAGTGTGCAGTAGACACTTTTACACATGTAGATGTGTCTCTCACACAGTCATGAGAAGCAGCCATAATCCAAGTATGTTACTCAGTTTATTTTTATACAGTGAACTTTCATTGCAGTCAGTACGCCTCCATAAACAGGATAAACAAATCAATCGAAGACTTAATGAGGCAGAATGTTGCGTTTTCAGGTTTGTAAACCATTATGGGGTACCTTTAACCTTGGACTACTGCCACTCTTATCGATTTTGTCTGGCCATGGTAACATAGTTAGCATCCCACAGCTAATCAATATATACGCATGGGAGGGTAATGGGCGAGAGAGAAAAAGGGAAAAGGGAGAGGGAGAGGGAAGAGAAAAGAGATAGCAAAAAGGAGAAATGGATGTACAGTATGATATTGAGAACGGAGAGAGTGTTATAGAGACATCATGATGGAGGGCAGTATAGAAAGAAAGGAGAGAGACAGCATGAGTTAGAGAGAAAGAGAAAGAAAAGGAGAGAAAGGAAATAAATGAGTAGTTAGCGATGTGCATAAAAGAGGAGAAAGAGTCCATCTTTGGACAGAGAATGGGATTCTTGACAGAGGAAGAGAAAATGTAATGCTAGTCATATCTATTTCTCAGACAGATAGCTTGTCTGTTTTATACAATGTAGCAGTAAATGGATGCACATAAACTTGCATTATGGTATGTTTTCCAGTACATGTTTTTGATTCTGTGCAAAATCCTTACTCTTTTATCAAATTTATATCTTTTCATCTTATATGGAAAGATTAACTGAAAAAGGTTTCTTTTAGTTATCTTTGGTTATATAAAGATGATCTCAATAAACAAAATTATGAATTGCAGTGAATAATAATCTAATGAAGATGTGAATACATACTTAACCACAGATGGGTGTAGAATAAATCATGTTGACATACCTGAAGCTAACATTTAATCGAGTTCTGCAGTGGCTCTTTTAAAGAAACCCCCCCCCCCCCCCCAATCTATCCCACCAAATCATCTTGAATCAAATATTGCAGATAAGAAATAGTTTTGAATGACATTTATCTTATGAAGATATAAAGATATTACATATTCCAAACTTGGTGAGTTAATAAAAATAACTTGAAATTGAGAAAGAGTGGAGCAAAAACAAATTTTGCAGTATCTTTTTAATTGTCAATGGAGAAAACGGAGAAAAGGAAGAAAAATATGATTTGCTTTCTAGAGCACTACACACATGTGTTCATATTTTGAAAGTAGTATTTTGATTTTTGAGAGCCGGAAGGCAGTTAATTCTGTGTTAAAGAGTTAATGGCCTTCTAGCTGTCAACAAACTGAAGTTGTAGTATGGAATGCAAAACTGCTGTCACACACATCGCTAAATATATTCTTGTCATATTGTAGTTAAAGCTTCGTTTTACTGAGCAATCCGTCAAATGCTATCAATTCAATCAGAAAAATCAGGCTTAAAATGCAGAAGATGAAATCGACTTTCCAGCTGCATGGATTGAACGAAATGAAAATTGTTTCCTTCAGAAATGGCTACATACTATGAAAGTACAGCACATGCATCAGGAAAGCTTTTAGATGTAAGAGCTTTCTAGAAATGATCGTAATCATCATCATCCAAAGAATGGATGGGGGAAGAGGTTATAATAGAAGGTACTATCAGCGGAGACTTGCTTTTTCTCTACAGAGAGGAATAGGAGTACTATATACCCTGGGGATAGTAAGTCATACATGTGATCATTTGAAATGAAACTCAATACCAACTATTCAATCCCTCTTCTGTACAGAGATGAGTGAATTTCAAACAGCGTAGAAATAGAATGACAGATGTGAGGTATTTATTTTCACTTGTTGAATGGCCCTGCCTGAATGTGCTGTAAGGTCAATGTCGGGTATACCATATTTACTTAATTTTGAATAAGTTAAGTTTATATGTTTTTGTATAATTATTCGGTAAATGACATTGTAAAGATTATGTTTGTGTGTTTAGTTTGTATTAATCTTAAGCCTCTTCTGTATCTCTTACATAAGATGTCCAAAGAAAAATTTGTCATTATAGATCTAACAAATCAAAGTAAACACCCAAGACCATTAAAACAACCCTAAGCTTATATACATATTTTGATCAAAAACCAAAATTCCCTTGTATAAACTTAAAGTAAATGATGAAAAGCAAATCTGAAGGATAAAGACCTAACCAATCAAAATCCAGATGTAGTATAGATCTAACCGATTAAAAGCCAAAACTAGTAGTATAGACCTAACCGATAAAAAGCAACACCTGATAATATAGACCTAACCAATCAAAAGATAGGAATCCTGAACATTGTTAGTGTATTTTGAAAGCTGTGTGTGCTAAGAATAAAACAGTAGTAAACCCCCTGAAACAAACTCTTTCTCCTGCTCTGCTCATAAATCAATTTGTTTGGCCCCAAATACAAATACACTCCTATATCGATTGCATGCAAGTGGTTGAGCATTGAGAGTGCACTCTCTTTCGCATTGCTTCCACAGTTTGAAGTGCTGATGTGCATGACCTGCACAGTCATTGCGAGGTTTTTAGCTGATGAATTCAGATGTATACTCCCTGTGCCCCTCCCTATCCTTCATCTTCTTTTCATCAAACTTTTCCACTGCTAGGCTGGGCTAGAAAAACTGTACTTTCATTCAGTTCAACCTTTCCAGTGATTTGATGGAATAAAGGTTGTTTGACCTATTCTTTTTTATGAAGGAAAATCAGTACAACATGTGAGGTGATTTGGTAAGTATGTCATCCATTTGGTAAGAAGGTCAGAATGATTTAAGATACTGTCTTACAAGAGGCATGTTGTCCATATTTATTGAGCAGCACCCATAAGATCAGTCATGGCCCTCCCAGATGAAAAAGGAAAAGGGAATGTGAACTGAACAGCAACCATGAGGTCAGTCAAAGCCATCCCAGATGAAAAAGAAAAGGGATTGTGAACTGAACAGCAACCATGAGGTCAGTCAGAGCCATCCCAGATGAAAAAGAAAAGAAAATGTGAACTGAACAGATGAAAAAGAAAAGGGATTGTGAACTGAACAGCAACCATGAGGTCAGTCAGAGCCATCCCAGATGAAAAAGAAAAGGGAATGTGAACTGAACAGCAACCATGAGGTCAGTCAAAGCCATCCCAGATGAAAAAGAAAAGGGATTGTGAACTGAACAGCAACCATGAGGTCAGTCAGAGCCATCCCAGATGAAAAAGAAAAGGGAATGTGAACTGAACAGCACAAATGAGGTCAGTCAAAGCCATCCCAGATGAAAAAGAAAAGGGATTGTGAACTGAACAGCAACCATGAGGTCAGTCAGAGCCATCCCAGATGAAAAAAGGGGAATGTGAACTGAACAGCACACATGAGGTCAGTCATAGCCATCCCAGATGAACAAGAAAAGGGAATGTGAACTGAGCAGCACCCATGAGATCATTCAAAGCCATCCCAGATGAAAAAGAACAGCAGTTCTGGAGCAATGCTATAAGTATGTTACCCTGCATGCATTCATGGAGATTCTATTTTAATTCTTTAAATGCTGAGTGGGTGCCAGAAGCCATTGCTGCATTTACAGCCTGAATCACACTGATCAGAAGCAGTGCTTCCTTATTTAATGTGAGATGGAGAAAAGTCATTAGCTCACAAAGAATCACATTAATTTTATACCCACATGTATATGAGGTAATGATAATATATTTTCTGTGATTAATGGTTCTTATCGTTTGTTGGAATTAACTTCCACCACCCTTTTTGGTATATTCTTTCAAAGTTTTATTTATATTGATGACTTCGCTGCAGTATTTCATGTTAACCCATTTCTCCTGGCCATGGATAACAGATCTTCCCAAAAACTTTTTTCTTCTTGAAGGAGAAAGAAGTTCATGTAGGCCCTATTATCAAGCTTGTTCTTATAGAAGATATTATAAGCCTACAATAACAAGGAAGCAATAATTAGAACTCCAAATGTGACTGACTACTGAACATCCATCTAAGGTAATGCTTTATAGTAAACCTCGTGACACAGAATGGGTTAAGTTCCTTTCTGTTTAACAACCGTTTTTTGTGCACCCCATTCAAAATGAATGGAGCTTTTCGGCGAAAAAGAATTGTGGCTAATGAAAAAGAAATATTGCCAGTTGCTGAAGGTTTTCCTCCTAATGGAAATAAGCAGGAAATCATGTTTTAATCTTTTAATGGATGCAGAATTTCTCTCCTTTCAGGCTACATTCATCAAAGTGATGCAGATAAACTGTCAGTGTTACTGATGCCTCTCATTATTCATTCATGATATTTTAGTATGAAAACCTCTGTTTATAGTTGACATGGCATTTAAAATTTTGAACTTGTATGTGAGTGCTAGAGGGAGAGAGAGAGAGAGAGAGGGGGGGGATTGTCTTCCTTTTTGGCACAGTATTCTAATTATGCATAGTAGAGAGAGGGAAGGGGTGGAGATTTTCGTCTATGCCATTTTTTTCTTTTGACATAGTCATCGAAAGATTTGCATTTGTGTTTGAGTGAGAAAGAAGGAAGACATAGATAGAGAAGGTCAAGATAGATGAAAAGAATAGAGAGAAACAGAAGAGAGAAGATATGGGGGAGAAGGAAATTTTGACACAGAGGTAGAAAAGAAAGGGAGAGAGAGAGAGAGTGAGAGAGAAATTGAGAAGGAGCATAATTATTGTGCCACTATAAATTATTATTGCATGGTTAAGAAATGTGTTACTGAAATCGAAGACATGGTTGAATAATAGATAATTTGTTTAATACTAATTTTTTTCACTATGTAGGACTTTCAAGGTTATATATTTCCTTCAAAGATATTTCTCCACTTCTTTACACACTTGACCTCTCTATGACTTGATTTCAAGAGTGAAGTCCTAAATGATGATATTGAGTAAGTAGAAATATATCTATGCCTCTACTAACAACCTGTGCATCTCTTTCCGTGCATACTAAAAGAAATATAAGTGGGAGGATATGCATCTGTGTGCATGACAAAGTGTCAGTGTGTGTGAGGGTGTGTGTGTGTGTATAGAGTCTACAGCATTGCTACCCCACAGACCCCTGGTAGATTGTCTCTCTCTTCGTCTCTCTCACTCACCCTCTGTCCATATAGCATACCCATTATCCCCTACTCTGCCAGCATATTCCTACCTGTAAGGCACCCTGGCCGACGAGGACGTGTTTGAGGGATTTTTTCACAAGCAATTTAGGATTATCTATTGATCGTGAGGAAAAGCTGTAGCATGGAATCCCAAACGCATCAACCGCAGATATCGTGTCACTGATTATCGTCTGCAGGAATCGGAACTGACCATCTTTCTAGGAAATACTGGACTACCTAGCTTCCGCTACTTTTCTCACGTTTCTTTTATGTGAGTTTCATATTCTCAACTTAAACAGAGTTCTTTAGCAGCTGAAGCCCATATCTGACTTTCCTCCTACTTTATGTCACAATTCATTGAGTTTTGCCTCATATTGTCATAGATTACTTATTAATATTCAGACCTTTGCAAAGAGAGTAATTAAAATTGTGCACCAGTAGAATTACATCAACTTCAAAGAGTCAACTTGCAGGGTTTCCACAAACTTTAAGAGAGTGGCAAATCTTCTGGTTTAACCTCTAAGAGTGCACTGTGTGACACTTTTCAAGGACCTTCTTGTTTGCTCATCTTGAAACCTTCAAGGGAGAACCAAGCATTGGATTTTATGAAAGCTAATCTAACTCAACCTGGATGTTAAGTCTTAATTTTCTAATAATCTCCTAGCTCTCAACACTCCATGATTGCTCTGATTCGATCATTTGATTCCGCATACATTTATACTGCTGATGATACTTTCATAACAAAGGATCTTGATAAGGATTACTAAATGTTGTTTGCTTTGTCAATATTGTAGTGCACATTAACAAGAGCTAATTAGATTTATTTGTACTTCACCATAACACTTGATAAGAACTGATATATTAGGATCCCTTGTGTCAAGAAGATTTTAGCTATAGTGCCCTTCAGAGTACTCCTTAGGGATTCAAGTCAAGAGGATTATCTTGCCAAGGTTCATCCAAAGAGCTGATGTGGACAAAGATAACAAGATGATGTCTTCAGAGAAAAAGCTTCGATTCTCTTTCCGTCGAAAGGGAGGAGGGAGATCCAATTGTGGGGATAATAACACAGACTTTGCGGATGTTTCTTGTAATAACTCCAAACCTGACCATCCCTCCATTGAAGTAGAATACTCCTGTGTCAGGTAAGATGTAATTTAATCAGAAGAAAAAGAAGAAGGAAAGTAAAGAGTAGCCCAAAGCTTTCTGTAAGTCTTCATTAGTGGATTTTCAACACCTTAAAAAATTCTGTGTAAAGGCAAATCTTGCTCCAAGAAATTCAAATTCATGTATGAAGAAAGGGCAATAGGGAAACAAAGGCACTACAAGATCTATTTTGCATTGATGTATTGTGTTCAGTGAATTTAATTATAATTGTCTAATTGTGACATTCTTGAAGTACATCTCGGCATCAGGATATTGGATCGGTCATGCACAAAAAGCAAGGATAAAAGAAAATGTGCGCTCTTCTTTACCGCATTGCCACTGTAGATTCTACTTAATTCCAACCTTATTGTAGCTATGTGAACAGTCTCTTTTCTTGAGGAGATGAAGACCATGAAATAATGAAGATGATGAAAGAATCTCCAAAGTACTCTAGCATCTTTTACCCATTCGGGCAATGACATAGCTAGGGGGCTAAAGCCGTGGCAAAAGATGTTTATCTGCAGGTTTTATGACTCAAAATCCCATCATCCAGCTAATTTAGGTATTTTTATAACATCATCGAGAATATAATATCTCATTCCTCGCTAATTTGAGTAAAAAAACCCTCTTTCTATCTCATTTCCTCTGATTTTGTAAATTATTACTTGTTTTGTTACCGGGTTTTCATAATAATAATAATATGTCCATATATATATAGCGTAGATACTATACAAATATACTCTACTGCACAAAGTGTCACATTATTACCCCGGCTTTAGCCGAGCCGCCATGATAGGTGCTAAGGCATTCAATGAATTTCTTCCTACCCTGTACCCATTTACATCACCTGGGTGGAGAGTGGCAAATGTACGTTAGATGAATGTCTTGCCAAAGGACATTAGCACCGCGGCAGGATTCGAACCGCAAACCATGTGATCCACAGTCTGGTGACGTATCCACTAGACTACGACCATTTCTCTTTGTTATATTTTTTATAATTTACATCCAGATGAGATTATATCAATGTCTCTTAATAAAATCAAGCACCAATTAGTATATCATAATAACCGTGCTGTGTCTCATATTGTTAGGAATGAGAAATGATTATCATCCACATTTTGGGGACTTACTCAAGGTTATGAAGTAGTGTCCCAAACTTTTTTTCTCTGTTTTCCCAGTTGTGTGCTTGATGCATTTCTTTCTCTCTTTCTCTATTCTCTTCTCTTCTCTTCTCTCCTCTCTCCTCTTCTCTTCTCTTCTCTTCTACGGGTCACACTTCTCTCCTCTCTTCTCTTCTCTCCGCTTCTCTTCTCTTCTCTTCTCTTCTCTCCTCTTCTCTCCTTTCTCCTCTTCTCTTCTCTTATCTTCTCTTCTCCTCTCCTGTCTTCTCTTCTCTTCTCTTCTCTTCTCTTCTCTTCTCTTCTCTTCTCTTCTCTTCTCTTCTCTCCTCTTCTCTCCTTTCTCCTCTTCTCAACTCTTCTCTTATCTTCTCTTCTCCTCTCCTGTCTTCTCTTCTCTTCTCTTCTCTTCTCTTCTCTTCTCTTCTCTTCTCTTCTCTTCTCTTCTCTTCTCTTCTCTTCTCTCTCTCTTCCTCTTCCTCTTCCTCTCTTTATCTCACTCTTGCTCTTGAGATATATGCCGATTCTGTCTGAATCATGTATAGACCGATAGCTAATGTGAAAACTAATGTCCCCTGGGTTTAATTTGACGAGAAATGAGCAGGAAGTAAGTTGACTTTGAAAGATTTCAAAATAAAGTAGTTACTGTTTAACCTACTTGAGTCGTACATACAAAGATAAATTGATAATTTGGAACCAAGTTTAGTGCTTTTAGCCATTCAAGTACCAATTAAAACCCTCTAAGGTTCCTGTTTTACTCAAACCATGGCTTCTTCAATTTAAGCCATTGTGGAGTATACTGGTCAGGCACACTACTCCTCCCTAAAAAGGGGTTAACATATTTTGCCCGAAAAAAAAAATGTTTCGTCATTTCTATAGTTTGTGAAATTTTTATTTTTGTAATTTCCCTTACAAAATAAAAATAAAAAGTATTCCCTCCAAATATATTTAGGAATAGCAGTATCTTTTTAAGATATTAAGATGCAAATTATTCTAACATTTCACTTTTTCCTCCTTAAAATCTAGATTATCCTTCAGTCTTACTGTTTTATTTTTTATTGAGTGAAAACAGACATGTTATGTGACTGCATACAGAATAACTTATTTTAAGCAGAAATTTTAATGGGAAGTAACCAGATACTTGATTCTGGCAAGTAAACAGGCAAAGATGACTGGGAGAAAATTTCTCATGAGATAGAGAAAGAGATATAGAAAAGTGATAATCATTTTATGAAATTAAAAAGAGCATAACTTTGCTTCCATGCAAATTAGACAATTTTGTGGTTTTTAGTTTGCAGTATATGCTATCACTATTGCAAAAATGTTGAACGATTGACAGAGAAATCTTGGTTTGGTTGTGGCCATCCAGATGCTCTTAAGATGCCTCAAAATTTAGTTTACTCAAGTACTTGTAAATAATGTGTGTGGGAATGACTGATGACAGATAATGAATCATTGACTGTTAAATATTAAAGAAGTTAGCTTTGTATGGCTCTCAGTGAAGGACCACTTAAGATGTCCATGTGGTGGTGAAGAAGTTTATTTTGACAGATCATTCAACTGTAGCTTTATGTTGATTACTTTGCGTTGAGGGTTGACTTTTGACTTTGGTTGACTTTTTATACATGGATAGGGGTAGGGGTGGGTTGTGAAAAATCATGTTATTTTGGGGAAGGTATTTTCCATGGGTCACATGTCTAAGAAGTTTGTAAATAAGCCTATGCCAGCAGTATATCCTGGTTTATATACTGCATGTCTAGATTCTAGGCCTCTGATTGGTCAAATTTGCGGGCATGAGAGTCACTGTGGACTGCCGGGCGGTATGGTGAAAACTATTGACCGGGCATAGTTCAGCTTGCGCGTACAATGCAAATTTATGTCTTTGTACGCGTGCTAGGGCAATTTAGATACGCGGGCAGGCGGCCGGCGCGATATACCGAACAAAATTTCGAAAGAGCACTCGATGAGAATTACGTTATGGTACCGTATTTCATCTGTCTTTCAAATGAATTTTTGAGCTTACGAAGGATGCGGTATATAAAACAAATGTTGACTGCTTCTTTTTCGCATCACAGTTATAACAATGGCCCTCGGTGATCTTGCAACTGTGCTATGCCCCTTGACTGTCATTTCGGGGCATAGCACAGTTGCGAGCTCACCTCGGGCCATAGTTTTAACCATGCCCCTCAAAGCAGTCAACATTTGTATAATATGCAAACTATGTGAGTGAACTCCATTCTCCTGGACTGTATCCTCCATCATTTAGCTTGGTATTCTTACAAATATTCTTATACGAAATCTAGTTGTTCAATAGGGCATAACAATTATGAGTTGTTTCTACGGTACATATATAAATATGCTTGTTCTTTTCATCTGCTGATCATTCCCAAAATAATTATGTTCTCTCCTCATTATACTATAGTCATCTTATGCATACTTGCATATATATCAATCAAAGAGTTGGGCATTAGTCAGAATTACATCATGTATGCCATATCTAAAGTGGGGTTTCATTTATTCAATGCAAACAAATCAAATAGCATGTTATGATCCAGGGTATTGAGGTCATAGTCATGTAATATTCATGAGCTCTAGAAATAACAATCCACTTTAGGTAGGGGAAATTCTGGTTGAAAATTCATAAGAGGCCTATAGCAAAACCATATTCTACACTTTGTTTATGGAAGGGTTGCGGAAAAAGAGTGCATTTAAATGTATAAATTGGTTTGCGTCATTCATTTAACATATCATTAACCATAAAAATTCACAGTATTTAAAGCAAAATAAATGGAATTACCCAGAAAATCATTGATGCAAAATATATCTTGAAAACATATATATGAGACTTTTTCAGAATACCTTGCGCTCATTTTTTAGCTCAGATATTTCATTGAAAATGAAATGTGACAGCAGTTCAATACACAAGGGAATATCATTCCTGCTCCTCAATATAATTTTGGACTGTCTGAATCTCTCTTCCACATTTAATGATTCTAACACTGCTAAGTCATGCCTCTAAAGTTGTGTTAAATTTCTAGGTGGACAAACTCTTGGTAACGTTCTGGTGGTGTGTTCAGTGGTGCCATCATCATTTTTTAGCCTACCACCTGCTACCAATCTGTAAGTAGAGCCTGATTAAGACTATGATCACCATGAGATTCCATTCATCACTATTTTACACTCACAGCTCATGGTATGTTGTCATATCTCTCTCTTTTTCTGTTGTTGTCAGACTCCCCTGTATAGCACAACCCCTAAAAGCACTGGGTTTCCACTCTTAGGTGCGCATATGAAAGCTGAGACCGAGCATGATATAAAACTGTTTTGTTGTCTTCTGTCTATTTATGAAGATACATACACAGAGTTTTTAATATGGGTACATGCAATCTCCTTAATGATGCTTGTTACCTCTGATGATATGATCTTTCTGCTTTCATTGGCTACTATTATTTCAGCTGTATGAATGTAGCTTTTTCCAGATGATGATAGGTGAAAATCATCTGGGTTTGTCATTTGTAGCGACATGAAATTGATCACCAATGAAGAATGAATCTCACTTTTTATTTCACCTGCAATGTGCCTCCCCCCCCCCCCCATTCTCCTCTCTCCTCTATCCTCTCTCCCACTTGTTTTATACTATTTCATTTCACTAATACCATACCTAATAAGCACTTCATTCTAAAATGAGAATATTATTCAGGATTCTTGTCTGTATTTTTCCCATTGAGATGGATAAGAATGTTATTAATATTGTATTGGTAAGGGAGCTTTATTTTTTTATTTTCCCTCAGTTGGATTCGTTATTTGAATGGAAATAATTGGAAATTTTCCCTGACGTATATACTTTTTACCGACACTCTTCTTCCTTTTTTTTATGCTGAGTTTCTCTTCTCCAAACTATAGAAGAGATATTAGAAGAGATCTCATTCCTTTGAGAGCCATCCTATCTTGTTCTGTAAATCTGTGCAGATAATTAGCCATCAGATTGACAATTATATGAACAGATAAAACAGAGTTAGAAAGCTTTTCATTTAAGTTCATCGTATCAGATATCCACCAAGCAATTTATTGTCCAATCTATTTTGATTAATTGCTAGAGCAATTGTTTTGCAGGAAATGGGTTTATTATTAGCGGAGGATTATGTGACCAAATGTTGTGATATTTACAGCAGCAGTAATTAGTTGGGAGGCATTTTAATAGCAAGGTTTTACGACTTGTTATTACAAATTCAATTACTTTACTTCAGGATCCATTACTGGAAAAATTAACTACTAAAGTATGGCCTTTATCATTATTGGAATTCATATTACATTACTAGTAAATGGTATTGTCCATTTAATGGCAGGGAATTTTCTGTAAAAAAATCATCTTGAAAATGTGTGAAGGGATACCACGATGATTGATGCTTACCCTTGTTCACCGAATTACCCATTAGACACAAGTTTAGATAATAACAGTTTGCGACCCGACATGTTTATCAAAGCATGTTATAGTGTTGATTAATGGGTAAACGTGCCTGTTAGCCATCTTACCCAGACCAATAGTTGTGTTTACATGTGTCAACGGAAGGGTAGCAGACTCTTAACATGCCTGTAGGTAGTCGCGACATGGGTGAACTGTGTAGGTCGAATGCTAATTGAGGTGATGCAGTAGTATTCCTGAGCTAGAACGGTGGGTAGATCACAGTGAAACTGAGCCCATTGCGCACTGTACGTTATGAACTGTGATCCGACTTTTTAACACATCGTAGTTGCATTAGATGTGCAAAGTTAAATAAATATAATTTTCTTAAATTAGGTTCTGAATGATGATATGAATACTAAAAATCAAAATTTAGTGCATTGTAAGCCTTCTAGTCAGAGGAAAGGCCAAATAGGCTTCAAATTGTAGACAACTGGTTTGACGTCACCATGGTTTGGAGCCAATTTCACTTTTCTTCCTAGATGGAGGAGGCTTGCAACCTCTCAAAATTTCAATTTATTATTCATATGACTATTCAGATCCTCAGTCAACGCTTGAACGTCAATATCAAAATTGCAGTCAGATCGCATAGTGTGCAGTGGGCATAAAGCAGGCATGATAATCATCTTGTTAGTATTCCTCTGCAAGTCATAGTATTTGTTGAATAATTATAGATGAAATCTTGATTATGTAAATGTCAGTACTGAACATGCAAATAAGACAAACATACACATACTATGAGCAGATTTAGCCTATAACCAATCCTGTTGATTCTTCAGCAACTACATAACCAATTTCATGTACTGAATTATTTGTTCTATTTATTTGGAAGGGCTTTAAAATGAACTAGAATATTGAACTGTCCATGCAATGTTTTCCATGCAGTGAAGCATTTGAAATCTAATTGAGATGTGAAATTGGTCAGCAGACAGCGAAATGAAAGGGAAAATTAATGCACCATACGGAATGCAAATTAGAACACATCTCAAGCTTAGCAGCTCAAGGTCAAGGGGTCTTGTACTTATGAGAGACAGTTCTCACTGAATAGCAAACCTGATGAACACGTGGATCGTAAAGATTGTTCACATTGACAACAGGTGGATGGGAGACTTCTTCTTTAAAACTGGGAAGGTAATATATCAGCATTCAAAGCAGTTTGAAATGTTAAGCATCTATTGAATCCACAAGTGTCAATATAAACCGATGTCTTAGTCTATTGGATCTTGTGATTTCCATTTCGATGCAAATGCAGAGGAGGTATACATGCCGCTATTTCCCCCTTGTGTGTGTGATTGTGCAGATAAGAAAGGAAATTAGAAATCATAGGATGTCAACAAAGTTTAATACTTGGAAGGAAAGAACTATTGCAATTGAAGGGTAGATCGTAGAGATATGGAAATGCGGGGAAATAGGAAAGATAGGAAGGGGGGTAAAAGAAGAATGGATGGAGATGAAACTGAAATCTGCTAGATGCTAGAAGGAGTAATAAAGAAGAGTAACCTGGAGGTTCTCAGAATTGATTTGTAGAGAAGCTAATTGAGAGAGGTGCCATGGAGTAAAATGAGGACTGTCTGCACTTAGCCATCCCATGTGATATCTAGAGTAGCATCTCATCTACCCCTCCCCCATGAAGTGTCCTTACTCACCCCTCCCCCCCCCCCCCCCCTCCGCATTATGAGGAGTATTCTAACATACCTCTCCCCAAGCTTTCCCATGATATTGGATCTAAGATAGTGGATTAAATCTCACCTAGCCCCGGCCTTCATGTGACATTTGTGTGATGTATCAGAGAAATTCCCTCTTGACCCTAACTGCATTATGGAGTAGCATTGGTTTCTATTTATCTTCTTCGAAAATTCATTTCAAATTCTCGAAAATTTAGGTCACTGTGACATTTTCCCACTGAACATTGCTGCTGATCGTGGAAAATTCATATTCAGTGCAGCCAGAATAAGTTTCCCCATGATTTGGCCTTGGAAGACCTATTTTCGTCTATTTCAGGCAATCCGAGGGAAAATGTTCTTGTCATTGGAGTACATTGCAATGGCTGCTTTTTACAGCCTTGCTATCAGTGTTGACACATTTCAAACAATGGGCCAATTCCTCCCCATTGTGAATGAACAGTGAGAAATTATTATGTGTTATAAGTGTTCCTGTTGATTTTTATGAGAATGTTAAACATCACTGCATGTATATTCAAAGAGCTAAAATGGAAGCAGATACTGTCTGCGTCTCTCTTTTAAAGCAGTAGAAAGAAAATAAATCTATGATGAACTTGCTAGCTTTGGGCTGTTGATGAAAAGTAACATTATTTAAGAAACTGTGAATTGTCATTTCAAAAGAATACCGTGTGATGAATTACACAGCTAGGCATAAGTATGTTGTTTGTCTCTAAGTTAATCTAAACCACAAAGCCATGGACAGTACCTCCCAACTTGCACTTTCTAATAATGTTATTTCATGTGAATCTCCTGAAAGTACATATACACATTACATCTCATTTGTCCCCATGCAATATGGAGAACAGATGTCTAAATTGGCAATTCTTAATAGAATGAACCGTGCTCCGTTGACATCCAATCCCAGCTTGATGAAATTAGCCGAAATGCAGCCGTGATTTAGTTAGCATTAATACAGGTTTGTGTATGATGGCTGTGAAGAAAAAGAAAGCAAGGAGAAGTTGAGAGACAGACAAAATGAGATGAAAAGAGACCGAGGGCTGTTCGTGTATCCCTGTCAGTCATTGTGCTACTCTCTGATGATTGATGAGGTTAAAGGTCACAGCTAGGGGCTACAGAGAAGATCTTTCAGTATTCCTTATTGCTTATTTCCTGCACACAGATATTATTTACTGGAGAAGAGGATTTTCTATGTCAGTAACCTCATCTGATCAATTTGACATGAAGATTATGATTGATTTCACATAACCTGATTTGATCTGATTCATTATTATACAACAGCATTGTATTAACATTCCTAAAATATGATGAACATACTTAAGAGTAGGCCTTTCCATACCTTCTTAACACATTATTCTGCCCTGCAAGCATTTCAGCACATAATGTGATAACTGTTACTTGTGAAAACAAAATTGTACCATGTTCTCAATGCTGAAATCTATATTACAGTAAAAGAAAACTAGATATTTGTGGAGAAGGGGAAACTTTTTATGACAGTTCAATGAAATAAACATGAAAATATTTTCAAATTAATTGTACAACAAAACAAAAAATAATTTGAATGCACATATCAGTGTTATTGTACTAAAGAAAAATAGTATAGATTTAATAGCATTACTACAAGTATTGTGCTTGCCAATAGTTTTTTTTTATACATTTATCTCTAGCATGGCTGGTTTATTGTTTTTCCATCAAATCCAACCTGTCCACTCAATTTTATTGGATCCCTACTGTGTGATTGATATGGAGACAGTTCATGCAATTACATGTCTACCAGCAATCGGGCAAAGAAATCAACACAAATATCACCAGTTTGCATTGGTCTATCTTTTTGCAAGAAGATGGTTTTATTTTTATGTGATTTCTGTTTTGTGTAGGTAAAGGATAGATGCATTAGATTTGAGATGTCAAATGGAGTTTCAGAAAGAAATTACTTTTATTTATAAGCATTTTAAAGGAAATAACATCATACCTGGATACTCTACAGGTTATAGGATATCAGAAAATGGGGAATTGAATTTTTTTTTCTGTCGATAATGATCCAGTAGAATATTGGATAACTACAAAGGTTAAGTGTGTTAAAAAGAAATATTGCTCTTGTTTCTCCTTTTTGCCCCAGTTTATATACCAAATGCCCTAAAGAAAAATGAAGAAAATCTGATATTTACTTGCAAAATAAATTTTAGAAAGCACACTTGGTGTTTGTTTTTCTTGAATATCTTACAACCTATTTATCATCTTAAGGGGGTCTTACACTGGGCCTACATAGAGTTACGTAGTGCGGAGTACCGACTACGCCGAGCTTATGCTGCCCTAGCTGCGCCTGCGCTGGCCTACATAGCAATACGCCAAGGGAAGCAAAGGGGTATGACAGATGGACGTCAAAAATTAAACATGTTTATTTTTTTCGCATACTTTCGGCATAGACCACTGGACGCAGAATGAATGCAGTCTTTACGCAAGTCTACGCAACACTACACTATTGTATGCCACGCCTGCGCAATAGTACGCTACCCTATGCCAGTCCGACGAAAAATCCTTTGAGGCTGGCGTATTGTTACATATGAAGGGCGTAGTGTTGCGTACATCTGCTTAGTGTGGGTTCAGCAATATGCAATTCTACGCGTAGGTATGCCAATTGCATATGCTGCAGGTACGCAGCCATATGCCATTGTACGTCAGCCTATGCATAACCTACGTAGGGACTACGCCTATCCTGCGCGTAGCAACATTTTTTCATGAGTACGCAGCCTAATTTTGGCATACTCTGTACGCCGCTCTACGCTTGCCTGGTATAAAAGCCCATTTAGACTTTTAGAATTTTTTTTGCGATAAGCAAAGAAATTCTCTTAATGTACCCTTTAATTAGAATTTAAATACATGTACAATAAAAATGAAAAATTCAAATGAAAAATTTAAGAGCTAAGATTTCAGATTACTTAAAAGTGCTAAGTGGTAAATTGTCAAGACGGGCAGAAACTGACACATGCTCTTTTGAGGAATGAGAGAGAGAAAAAAAAGAAAGAATTACACAATTCCAGTACATGTATGATGATGTTGTAATGGTACCTACTGGAAGAAATTACACTGCATCTTGTCATCACATTTCTGATTTACCTTCCCATATTCTTAATCATTTCATGGGATGCAAACCTGGCCAAGCTTCATCAGCAATGTTCCATTATCCTATTACCACCATAATGGTCACCAATTATATTGTCTCCCAAAGTAATCTACTCTAATCATGTTTCAAATTAATTCAGAATACAGACAACAGCATTCCTTCTGCTCTGTAATTTATATTTCCCTTCCCTTCAGGTTTCACTATAAATGTGTTTGTTTCTTTTGTGTTTGATTATTTGCAATGTCATTGGCTGATGTTGAACTTTAGAGTAGAAACCAAATCACCATAGATCTGACAAGAGATCTTCTGCATGCTGAGAGACAGAAGGGCATTAACTCTATCTAAATTGCTATTCTGCCTCTGACCAGACAACATATAGAATTAGAATGGACATTCTGTATGTTTGTAGCCAGAAGGGCATTAAATCTGTGTTAACAGCCTTCCGGCTTTAAACAGATGATTCCATGAGCTTACGTGCCATTCTTGAGTTAGGTACTTTCTGCAGTAAATGGAAAATAATTTACAGGTTGGCTGTTTTTATGCCTCCGCCCACCGAAGGAGACATTATGTTTCATGGTTGTCCGTCGATCCGTCTGTCCGTCCGTCCGCTTTGCAATAACTCAATAACCACATGAGGTATGAACTTCAAACTTAGTGCTAGTATGAAACACCATAGGAAGACAATCTGATTAGAGTTTGGGGTACGTAGGTCAAAGGTCAAAGGTCACAGAGGTCAATTTCTGAAATTGCAGGTGTTAACATCATTGTCGTGACAGCTCAAGAACCATTTGAGGTATGAACTTCAAACTTGGTGCCAGTATGTATCACCATAGGAAGACAATCTGATTAGATTAGCAAATTTGTAGCTGAAATTAAAAATGCTTCATTTCATGCTTGAAAACCTGACCGAGTATGTTAGCATTAGTATTGTTTCCAATTTTCTGTACACTAATAGCCATTACATTGTCTGAGTGATGCATGGACAATTAAGTAGATTGCTGGGTTATGATATATGCATGTTCTTAATTAGACCAATAAAAAATATGAGCAGACAGCACGATGACGGAGACAGGTTTGAAGCGAATAAAATAAACACCACTTAGGTATGTCTACAAACATGTACATGTCTATACAATAATAATAATAATAATAGCTGTTTCTTATAAAGCGCCTTACCAGTTACAATGTAACCGATCAAAGCGCTTACATCATTATTACCCCGGTCACTGGATTCAATTGCGATTCTGCACATTACAGTGCACATTCTCCACTCCTATGGGGAGCATTCCAGCCAGTTGCCTGTTTCCAAGCGCGCACATGCTAATCCAACCACAATGACGTTCGCATCCTCCCGGGTACCCATTTAACACCTGGGTGGAGAGGAGCAATGTAGATAAAATGACATTAATTTTCATGTTATTGTAAGTAGTATGTACTTCTATAGATATATAGATCCATTCATTCATCTATATGCACAGACGGATAGCTGTTGGGGTATAAACAAAAATGAAGAGAGAGAGAGAGAGAAAGAGAGAAAGAGAAAGAGAGAGAAAGAGAGAGAGAGGGAGGGGAGACAGAGAGTTTTATTTGGGAAAAAATCAAGAAGAGATGCAAACATGGAGGGGTAGAGGCTGGGGCTAATGAAAGAGTGGAGTACCACATTATAGAGAGAGAAAATCTGTGATCTGTAAGGAACAGGAAATGTCAGGCCAATATTCAAATGTCAGATCAGGCTGCTTGCCGCTTTCTCTTTTATTGGTAGCGTTCAGAAAAAGGGCAACATTCACGACCTATCCATGCAATCTTATAACAAGAAAAGGAAGAGATCTTGCATTGTCAACATTTATTCTCCTTGCTTTCTTCATTTGTCCAAGAGTTGATTAGGCAGTTTTTTTTTCTTCAAAAATGATGGTTTTTTTCTTCTTGTCATGAATATTGTATAGTCTGTTGTTTGGTTAGCTGTCATTATTAAAGCATGGATTCACATCCTACTCGAATAATCCTTATATAATATTCCTCTAAAGGGCAAGTTAATAGCGGGTAATGATTAATAGCTGGTCAGCATTTTAGAAGGAAAAACAAAATTCATGTAACATGATTAGAATTCTTAGTAGTTTCCCCTCTGCACTTAAGAGTAAAACTTTCCAAAGTGCATTGCAAACTAAGAGGATTAGATTCAATTTGTGAAAGATATTCCGAAAAAATAAAATGCGACGAGATCTCTTCTAAGGAAGAAGAAAATATTCATGATATGATATTAAGTAAAAGTCAAGGAACTATAGCTGATATATAACAGAAAATCATTAAGTAGGGATTTCACGTACGTCCCGAGCATGCTGTGATGTGCATATCAAGGGCAGTTTAAACCGTGTTGCCAAATTGGTCAAAGAAGGTCCCTATTTATGAGAATACGTTCGCTGCAGAGTCTTGTTTCCAGTGCCACTGGCTTTGGTGGGTGGTAAAAGTCAAGTGCATTTGCACTTCTTAGGTTACCCTACTCAGGATATGGGCAGTGTGTCAAATCTTAAGAAGTAATCTTTTCAGATTACATAAACAGCTGGAGTGAGCACTGTGCATGAATACAGTTAGTTAATAGCAGCAATATTGTGATGAAGAGGAATTGTGGTGAAATCATAGTTATAAATGTAGAACAATTGTATTTTAGAGTATTCTAAAGCTTGAGTTATGTACAAAATGTTTCAAATATATATATATATATGAAGATTGATATACCGGTAAAAAGTATTTGTGTGAATAGTAGGTTGAGAAAATCTGTATGAAAATGCACCAAGCTTATTTTTAAGAGTAAGATTTAATAATTTAAGGCTTAAGTATATGCTTCCTTCGTCATGACTTATCTCCAGAAAAACCTAGCTTCTAAAGAGATGTTCTAAAAAAACCCACTAAACACTCGGAGCAATCAATTTTTCTTTGTGAAAAACTCTCTCTACTTATTTCCAATCTCTCTGTAGACTCCCTCTTTTCTTCTTTATATTCTTAGACAGCATCTTTTCCTCTCTCCCACTGTCTATATTTGATATTGAAATGATTGTATTATGTTGTGCAATAGTCTGATTGTCAACTAATTCTTGTCTCTTGGGCAATTATAGAAGGTTTGGTGGTTCTGCATCACTTCCTAGTGGTGTTCCTTGCATCCTCATAATTTATCCCTTGCTGACAGTTCCTTCCCAGTAGGCATCCATACCAAGTAACTCAACCACCTGTCTCGCCTAAAGGCACTTTCACACTGTCACCAACAACATTGTGCCATATATTACTCTTTACTATGCTTCACTTCGGAGCTTTGATTCCCAGTGAGATTTAAATGTTGTCATCTCAAGTTTTAGTATGTACTGGAGATGAATTCCTGAACTTTATCACAGGCTATATGAGTGATATCTGCTCATATGGTCAGGTTATACAGAGATAGGCCTATACAATGTCAACATAAGAGTCACATTCAGGCACATGATTTATATAGTGCCTCTAGAGAGATAGGAAAATATCTTTCTATAAACATGTATTCGAGACAGAATGATTTATATCATCTTTTGAGAGCCAGAAGGCGGGTCCGCTCGCTATTCATAAGGATCCCTATTCAGAGAAAACCGCTATTCATTTAACACGCGTAATGATTAGCGGTCCTTATGAACTGTTATGAATAGCAGTCCTTATGAACTTATGAATAGTGGTCCTTATGAACAGGGGTCCTTATGAATAGCGAAGTAATTTGTCTATGGTTTGCTCCCTATTCATAAGAACCGCTATTCATTTAGTCACGCGTTATGGATAGCGGTCCTTATGAATAAGTGGTCCTTATGACTAGCGAGGTTACCCCTCAGAAGGGCGTTAACTCTGTGTTAAAGTATAGGAGTTAATGCCCCTCTGGCTCCAAACAGACGATATGCTGTTTGTAAGAGACTTAAGATTGATCCTTGTGGAGACATACCTCCTTCCTCATCCTCTGCAGGTATTTCACTACAAAGGTAGTAATAATGTTTCCTCATTTTTAAATTTCATTTTTCATATTATTTCGATCTTACAAATGGACATTTGAGCCATAAATGCCAAAATATTTCCCACTACATTTTATTTATGATGTATAAAAAAGAAATAAGTACTGTTCATGATGTATGAAAACGGAAAGAAAATAACTTTGCTTCTGAAATAAAATCAATTTTAAATGCCACGAGATGATGCAACTTGTCCTTTTATAATGGAGAAATCTGACTTGAAGTTCTTTTTAACCCTAAAAGGGCAGGAGGGGTGGAATCCACCCTCCTAGATGTTTCTCGTGATATGTCCGCAACGCGCAAAGCAGTTGCCGCGGCATTTCATTACTTTTTTCTTTCGAATCTCACGCATCTTTTGAGACCAAATTCGTGATGTCCGGGCATGCGGTTCTGAAGTTACTCAACATTTCGTACTTGCACGTCAGACCAAAAATTGCTCAAAAACGTTATTTCATGTATTAAAATTTAAATACAAAATGTGTTTTCAGCCAAAGTTTAGAAATCTATGAATATTTTTACATTTGCTGATTAAAATTAAATTTTAAAATTAAAAATTAAAATTATTTTATGCTGTTTATGTTCTTGAAAGTGTCCCTGACAAATTTCATATAAAAAAACCATAAAAAACAAAAGGTAAAAATACCCAAAGAAATACATAAGAAATTTTAAATACAATAAAAAACATAAGAAATCAAGTTTGATTAGCATATTTTGAGCTTTATTTAAATGATTTAGAGCAAAATGTTTATTTCACGCATAAATTTGCATAATTAATGTGAATTTTTTTTCAGAGCATTTAACTATACAATTTTGTAGATTATGTTGTGGACGACGTGCATGCCGATTGGTTGTGGAATAGCCAAAATATACTGGCATTTTTAGGGTTAAAGTCTAGCAACTCCTCTAAGGGTGTAGTAAAATCAAATTATTTGATAATGTGGTTTTCATCTGGTAATAAATACCTGCTCGTCACACTAATACATGAAGTAGGAGGAACTTAGGTCAATTTGCTTTCATCAAAGATTTTGATATATGTAGAACTGATTGATAAATATAAATAGACTTTTTAGTGCACTCTCATTCATTAAAGAATTCTTCCCCCTCTTTATTTTTCGTGCGAGAGAAACAAAGTCAAGATGTGTTTACGGGCAGATGTTGCCCATCATATTTCTTATCAAGTTTTTAGTTACCAAGAAATTGAACTCTGGCAAAGGTTATGGCAAAACAAATTTTCTTGGTTTCTTGTGTGTGATGGAAACATAAGAACGTAAACATAAAAGTCTTCTACCTCATTTCTTTTTTTTTATCAGAGAAATTCCCATTTCCCATTTCTATTTGATTATACAGTAGGATTAATTAATTGAATCAAATACATAAAATAATAACTTAAAACACACTACTAAAGTACAAGGATATAGTTTTTTAATGGTCATTTTTTTTTAGTAGCCTTATAGAATCAATAAGTAGGGTTTTGAATGATCAAGTAATAGGCAGATATTGATTAACTCCAAATCCACAATGCAAAGATCAGTAAAGGGTCATTAAACAATCAGAAATTATATCATATTAATAAAGACAAACCATAAAAGGATTAGGATAATCAACATTTTTAGTGAAAATGAATGTAGTTAAAATCTGTTTAATAACGTTTGAAGGGAAATTGGAATTTGTAGACAAAAAAAATTGTTTAATTTGTTGAACAAGAAATTTACCTCTTATATTTCTTTTTCCCCTTGTGGTCAAGTGCATTTTTAATCGTCATATAGGGGGAAATGTCACACTCACTCACATATTTCACTTAATAAGAGAAATAATTGACAATATATACATGTATGCAGTGGCGGATCCAGGAATTTGAAATAGGGGGGGGGGGCAGCGGCGAGCGTGTGGGAGGGGGGTAAAAAGAGTGAAAAACATCACAAAACAGAAATATTAAAGGGGGCGCCCCTGCCTGGATCCTCTACTATGTATATGTTTGTGTTTGTGTTTATGTTTGTTGGTGTCTTGATGTTTAGCCCCAAATATTTGATAATATTGTAAATAGTACTTACTACCCTAATAACTCTTTATGTGCATTATTTCAGGGAATAAAGTTAAAACATTTCAGGCATTTGTAGTACCTTTAGCATCATGGAATAAGACCAGCGATTTTACATTGTGGACTAATCTTCTTAATTTACTGCAATAAATCATATATACCTACCTATTATGCCTGTAGTCTTGACTACGGGACCCCTTCGAGTATTTATCACACATGTGTCACAAAATTGTGCGCACCCCCCGTAATCCTATTGTCCCCTTCGCCACTCACGCGCGTCAATACGCTACGGCCATCTTCCTCTTTCTTGCTCGCCCCCGACGAGTTAGGACGTATTGTCACAGCGCTCCTGAAATCAGGTCGTATAGTATCTTTTTGGTGCGCTTTTTCGCATAGTTAAAGCACTTTTAGGTACCTATATTCGTTTAGATTATAGTACTTTGTGTTTTATTAGTCACTCTTGCCGATTGCAAGGGATTTTTGATTCCCTTTCTTGGCATTTATTTTTCTCTTTCACGGTCAGCCCCACGTAGATATTTCTGTGTTTGCGGGTGTTTCCGTTTGTCACCGAGCCTTCGGGTTCGGTGTTTGTTCTTACGGTTTAGGCTGTAAAAATTTCTTTAGTGCGTATCTCCCTAATAAACTTTAGTTTTAGTTTCTCCATTCAGTTGAAGTATTTCTTAATTTGAAAAGTATACTTTATTGTCTGTTTTATTGCAGTGGTATGAATTCGGAAGAAGAAGCAGCCGGGTCAAGGAGACCTGCTTCTTCCGAAGAGTTGTCTAGCAAGACGACTCGGCCTTCCAGAACTCCCCCGAGTACAGCGGTACGCGGGGGAGGGAGGAGGGCCAAAGGTAAGTTGCCTAGTGGTGTTCCCTTGCAGAGTTTGCCAGTTTCGGAGCTTGCGGCTCCGGGACGGGTGGCGTTAACTGAATCGGGATTGTCAACTCCGAAGCCTGTGGTTTCGGGGTGGGTGGCGTCAGATTCTAGTGGTTTGGATATCTCGAATCCAATCCCCGGTCGCGGAGACCAGAGGGGGGGGCTGTTGTTTCCCGTACGGTAGCGTTCACTCGCTCTGATCCGTTAGGGGAGACGCGCCCCACTACTGCAGGGCAACCCACGGGCTTAGTCCATGTTGGTCTGGGTTCTCAAACCCTAGCCCCCGGCAAACGCCATATGGGGGAACGAGTACTTTCTGGGCTGTCTCAGTTGCCAGCTGATGGGAATGCTCGAGCTAACAATTATGGACGCTCTTCGGAGCAACAGGTGTTTTCACCTGAGTGCGTGACTACTAGTGCTCCCCTATTGCCGCTTTCGAGCGGTCCAATAGTGGGTTCGCATGCCTTTAGTAGTCATCGGGCACATACCGAGTTATCTCGGTCTGTCCACGCACTGGGAGCTTTTAGCTCTCAACCCATGGCTACGGCATCTTCTTGCCTAGCTAATATGGGTGTTTTGGACGATTCTCAAGGCTCACGCCATGAGCGCTCCAATCCCTTTATGGGAAGTGAACGTCCCTCCACGGAGGGGTCGGTTCGTGTTTCCGAAGAGGCTTCGGGGATCGGAACGGTTCCGATTAAGCGTTCTAAGAAAAGGGTTTCGGCTACGACTCTTGTCGAGCCAGCCAAGAAAAAGGCCAAGAAAAAGGCGAAGAGCGGCAAGGCTTTGCCGGCCTCTTGCCCATCTGGCCTGGCTGACCCGGCTAGCTCCTCTCAAGCTGACATGTTCAGTATGATGCGGGCTTTTGCTCAGAATCTGGGTTGGTCCTTTGTACCGGCTTCTTCAACCCTGACTTCTGTCCCTATTCAGGGATCTCGCTTTGAGTCTAATCAGCCTTTTGTGATTGATTCCTCTTTGTCTGAGACTGATTCGCATGTGCCTCCTACTCCCGCGGCCCTCGGGGCTCCGCCGGGCGAGGAGACTTTTGGTGTACCATGCGGGGACCCGCCTGCGGAGGCTTTTGTTAGCGTTCCTTTGTCTCATTCCACTCGGGTGGAACCAGATTTGGATGCGTCCTCTCAAGCTTCGGTTCCCGAATCGCTTGGGCAGGCGGAGTCTCAATCGCTCAATCTCTGTGGAGTGGAAGCGATTGCTTTGTTGTCCAAATATCTCCCTGAAGTTCAGTCAACCCGCGCGGAGGGTTCGACTTCGCGTTGGAATTTCAAGCAGCAGGCCTCCTCTGAGGGTATTGCTCTTGAGGAGGTTTTCAAGCTGGAGTATGACCGCATTGAGGCCGCTCTGTTGGTTAAGCGATCTAATGCGGTCAGGGGTAAGGCCTTTGCCTTTTGTTCTCAGGACCAAGACAGCTTTTTCAAGGCTAAGATTCTTTCTCCTGAGATTTTAGAGGTTGGTCGTCGCTTGCAGGCGACTAATCCGCTTACCTCCGCTGCGTTCAGGGCGGAGGATAGGATTTGGTCTAATATTGAAAACCATGTTAGGTCAGGGATGCGTTTGGCGGTGTTTCAAGGGCTTCTCTCGGACCTTAGGTCCAGGGCGGAGGAGTTGAATGTTACCGATGGTGACAAGCTGATTATTGACGACTTGCTGCATACTCTTTTTTGTCTGCAGTGGTCGCAGCTTTCCACAGCAGCTGCTTCGGCTACGTTCCGTCGCAGGACCTTGGCTCTCTCGGCACTGGGTGTTAGAGAGTCGGGCATTGCTCAACTTCTCCGAGATGTCCCGTCTCGGGGTCCTTCGCTTTTTGGTGGTAAATTCGCTACGGTGTTCCAAAGAGAGATCGATGCGCGAAAGCAGATCTCGGATATGACTAAGCAGTTTCACACTAGCTCTAAGTCAACGCGGGCCCCTGTTCGGCGTAGACCTGCTGGTCCCGCTTCGGGTCAGCGTAGCCGCGTGTCTAGGGTCCCGCCTCCTGAGCCTCAGCCAGCTCCGTCTCGTGGGAGAGGGAGTCGTGGCAGGGGCTTTTCGAGAGGTTCTCGTGGTAAGGCGATGGCTTCGCAGAAGGCCAAGCCTGGATTTTGATGTTTTTCCCCGAGCGCTTGTTCAACCGATTGTGGTAGGTGGCCGACTTCACGCGTTTCTCCCCGCTTGGGAGGCCATCTCCGGGGACGGGTTCGTTCTCTCCGTCGTGCGAGACGGATTCTTCATAGATCTTTGCGCCTCGCTCCCCGGAGGGGCTATAAGAATTCGGTCACCTCCCATGTCTGCCCTGTCTCGGTCTCATGCTTCGAAGGAGATCGAGTCTCTTTTGGAAAAGAGGGCTATAGAAAGGGTAAGAGACAGGCCGTCTCTTTCCCTCTCTCCAATTTTTGTTATTCCCAAGCGCTCGGGAAAACTTCGTTTGATACTGAACCTAAAGAGGATAAACAAATTTATTCCTCCGGTTCATTTTCGTATGGAGACTCACGCCTCCATTCTTCCGTTGATCAAAAGGGAAGACTACGCGGTCTCGATAGATCTCAAGGACGCGTACTTTCACATTCCCATTCATCGCGCTTCTCGCGATCTTCTGGGGTTCTCCTTCCTATCGGAGACTTATCGTTTTCGGGCTCTTCCCTTCGGGCTGCGCCCGGCCCCTCGGGTTTTTACTCAGGTTGTAGCGGTGCTAGCGGCCTTTCTGAGGCGTCGCGGCCTGCGGTTGTTTTGTTACCTGGACGATTGGCTTCTCCTTGCGGAGTCGCGCGATCGTTTGTTGGACGAGACTCGTTTGCTCGTCTCTCTTACTCAAGACTTAGGTTTCCTAATAAATTGGGAAAAGTCAGAGTTAGTCCCCACTCGCAGCCCAGTTTTTCTGGGGGCGGTGTTAGACATAAGGAATCAGTTAGCTCGGCCCAGTCGAGACAGGATTCTTACCATTGTCTCTGCGGCTCGCAAGCTCTTGCTGGCCAGAAGAGTCTCGGCCAGACAGTGGCTTCAGTTTCTAGGTTATCTAGCCAGTCTAGTCGATGTTCTAGAGGACTGCCGGCTCCTCATGAGACCCTTTCAGAGACATCTCCTCAGGTTCTTCAGGCCGGGAAAAGACTCCCTTTTGGTCTGGATTCCAATACCAGTAAAGATCAAGTCTCTTCTTGCTTGTTGGACGAGCGAGGTGTTTCTCGCGCGAGGCAGGTCCTTTTCTGTCCCTCTTCCGTCGATATCGGTTTCGACGGACGCCTCTCGGTTGGGGTGGGGAGGACACTGCAACGGCAGCACGGTTGCGGGGGATTGGTCTCATCTTGGGACTCTTCCTCATATCAATGTCCTGGAGTTTATGGCAGTCTTGTTGACCTTGCTCCATTTCAGAAGTCGACTTCTCAGTCGTTCAGTTCTGATTCTCACGGACAACGTTACTGTGGCGGCATATATCAATCGGCAGGGAGGCACTCGTTCGGTTGCCTTGAATGCCCTAGCAGCTCAGCTGTGGAGGTGGTGTCGTCGCATGGCAATCACACCTGTGGCCTCTTTCATCCCCGGTCGGGAAAACCTCATTGCGGATTTTCTGTCCCGGGGCAGGTATCTTCCATCGGAATGGATGCTCCATCCGGAGGTATTTTGCCGCATTCACAGTTGTCTAGGTCCACTGGAAGTGGATCTATTTGCGTCGGTGCTAAATCACCAGCTGCCGAAGTATTGCTCCCGTGTTCGCGATCAGGGAGCTTGGGCTCTCGATGCTTTCTCCCTCAGCTGGGAGAACCTTCAGGGATTCGCCTTTCCTCCTTTCCAACTGATTCCGCATGTCTTGCAGAAAATCAGGGAAGATCGGGCGAGGGTGCTTGTAATAGCTCCCTTTTGGCCCAGGAGGAATTGGTTTCCGGAACTTTTGAGCCTTCTAAGGACTCAACCGTTAATTCTCCCGTTAAGAGCGGATCTGGTGTTACAGCCCCTATCGGGGATTCTTCACCACAATCCGGAGTCTCTTCATTTGACTGCTTGGCCCCTGTCAGGGAATCCGCAAGACAGTCGGGTCTCTCTGATAGAGCCGCGGACTTTTTAATGTCCAGTCGTAGGGTTTCTACTAGGGAAATTTACAATTCCCGTCTCTCGGTCTTTTTCCTTTGGTGCAAAGAGAGAAATCAAACCCCTTCTAAGGCTCCTATTGGTTCAATTGCGGATTTCTTAATCTCGTTATTTGACAAAGGGAGATCTATTTCTACTATCCGAGGCTACCGTTCGGCGATCGGGGCCATTCATTCGGGTTTTTCGGATGGTTCGGGAATTTCCAATTCCCCGCTGCTAAGTGGTTTGATTCGTTCGTTCTTTCTGAAACGACCTTCGTTTTCTAAGTTAGTGCCGTCTTGGAGTTTGCCTAAGGTCCTGGAGGCCTTGGCGAAGCCCCCTTTTGAACCGTTAGGTGAAGCTTCGCTTCATCATCTTACGGTCAAGACGCTCTTTTTGGTAGCTATTGCCTCTGGGCAGAGGCGTAGTACTCTTCATGCTCTCTGTCTTACTCCTGGTCATGTTCGCTGGGAGAGAAGAGGTGTTAGGTTGATTCCTAGGGCTTCTTTCGTTGCCAAGAATCAGACAGCTTCCTCTGGTCCTGTTGAGAAATTTTTCTTTGTCCGCTTTCTGACTTTTCTTCGGTGCGCGAGGACAAAGTTTGGTGTCCTGTTAGGGCTCTCAAATGGTATATTGATAAGACTAAGCCTTATCGTAAGGATGATCAGTTGTTCCTGATCACTAGAGAGCCTTTTTCTCCTGCCTCTCTCGATTCCATTTCTAGATGGATCGTCGAAGCTATTAGGGCCGCTGGCACAGTGGCTCTTTTATCCGACAGCAAGCCTCGTGCTCATGATACTCGTAGTGTCAGCACTTCTTGGGCTCTGTTTCAAGGTGTGGCGCTGGTTGATATTTTGAAGGCTGCTTATTGGCGTTCGCCCAATTCCTTCATTTCTTGCTACCTTAGGGATGTTCCCGCAGGTGAAGCTCTTTTTGCGTCAACCACCTTGAAGGCCGCTGTGTCTTCTTTGTAGTCTTTGGTGTAATCCTATTTCCTTCCGCTCGAAACATGCCTCCCGGTCTTTGAGTTGGCGTTGGTCTGGCATAATAGGTAGGTATATATGATTTATTGCAGTAAATTTGTAAAATCAGCACTGATTTTCTTATTTACTATATAAATCTATATACCTACCTATGACCCTCCCTCCTTCCCCGCTCCTTGCAAGCAACATGTTTCTTCTTGGGGTTGCTCGCAAAAGAGGAAGATGGCCGTAGCGTATTGACGCGCGTGAGTGGCGAAGGGGACAATAGGATTACGGGGGGTGCGCACAATTTTGTGACACATGTGTGATAAATACTCGAAGGGGTCCCGTAGTCAAGACTACAGGCATAATAGGTAGGTATATAGATTTATATAGTAAATAAGAAAATCAGTGCTGATTTTACAATTCCATGGGTCAGTATTGTGGCTGTTGAAGGTGAAGTACCTTACTGAGAATAATAAGTGATCAATTACCCCATCTTATCACCATGAATCTATAGTTCATAGCTTGAGGCTTTATGAGGTCTTTAGGATGGATTGATGATATGCATGCAAGTCCGCTGTGTTTATGTAGGCTCTTTGCCATGTAGGAATTCCATGCTAGGTATTTCATGTGAAATTTCATAATTATCCAGGTGCTGGCTTTCTTTTACAAAATAAATGTGTATTCATTTCTATGGGCAATGACACAAACAAAAAATTTGTACATAAATATAGCACTTTGTAATTTGTACAATTATATTTGTTTTGCAGTTTTAGAAGACCTGTAGCACATTTTGTAGTTATGTTTGGTATTGTGAGTAGTACTTAACTGAATCTCATCTATATCTCTGTCTTATGGTATCAAATATAATTCTAATGAATGCCAAGTTTTTAAAAACTGCTAAGTGAAGCAGGTTATAGACTCATAGCAGTGACTTTCCACTATGTTAGCCGTAGGTGCTTTGCTTATAAAGGAAGCAGACAGGACTATAGTCTGAATGGTTGAACAAACATTCTTTGAAAGACCTTCACTTGCAAGGGAGTTCATGTGTAACATCCACATCACAGGATGGCTTTATATTTACACACATCGTCCTCCTTTTTGAAGCTGTGTGAGAGCTTGAATGCAGACATCAGCCAATTATGATTGATACGCCAAAGGAAGAAGCTTTCTGCCTGGATGATTTCTGACCAAGCAAGCATAGTAATGGATGCGGCATATGTCCCTTCCTTGCCTGTCCTATTGAGCATATCAGTCAATCTTAAGAACCTGTCATTTACGGTATATAGTGGTCATTGATGCCCACATGACGACTACCTGGTGGCATTATCATTCATTTACCTTGTACGTCTAGGGAATAAAAGAATGCTGAGATTAGAGATTTCCAGAGTATACCGGTAATTGATTCACTGTCATTTCTTCCATGAATATAAATACAATACTGATGAAGTAGAAAAGCATGAGTAGACGTCTATGCTCAGAAGTACCATCAAGGCTTCTAGAGTTAGAGCAATCTTTATTAAACAGCTGTCAAATTATTAATTATTATTAATTTCACAGTTTTGTAACATATTATGCAAAATAGCATGGAGGAAAAATTTGATTACCATTATTTATCAGTGAAAGATGTCATGACTGAATTCTATTAAAATAAAGACTAGACTCATATATTTAAGCCAATTTCTGAAAACAGAAGTAAAAGATTACTGCATCCCAAAATATCATTTTAAAATTAGAGTTCAACTGCATTTATTTAGATGTATATATAAGAAAGCAGTCAGTACAAGAAATGTATTTGTATTCCATTTTAAACAAATTTCATTCTGTATTTTGAGCTTTATCCAGCTTAAACAAATTTCAATCCTTATTGTGAGGATAAAATTGTTTTAACTGGAATTTCTACATGTAATCATTTTGTACAGTTGACAATATATCTATTTTTGAATATTTCATTCATTCATTCGGTTTATTAAAATAAAAAGAACATGCAGCCCAAGAGCTGCAACTGTTCAATTCACAAAAGTGAGACATATAGAATATATAAATAACTAGAAAGGCCGTCAAAGGCGGCAGACCCACGCCTTAGCGGCGCTACAGATCGAGTAGTTGCATTCTTTCCCTAATCGATTCTTTCCTGTCACTATATTTTATATTTTATATTTTTCTCCTTTTTTTATTGCAATAAAGACTTCCAGATTTGGCATAATCTACTATTTAATACATGCATGTAAAATATGGTTACTTATTGTTATTATTATGTAATTTGGCACAATGATACTGCATGTGAATATATTTGTATATTTTACCTTGTATTTTACCTTGATTATTGTGAAAAATGTTATTTTTAAAAAGGAAGTAATAAAATATTCTTAAAAACAAAAAAAACTATCCGAAATGAAGTTCCGATAACCGATCATCACCAAAATCTAATCGATTCTTTTCCTAATCGATTCTTTCCTGTCACTATCCGAACTGGAAGTTTGGGTCAAAAATTCAAGGTCACACAGAATTTGCAGGGATCAACCGATCATCACCAAAATCTAATCGATTCTTTCCTGTCACTATCCGAACATTCCCTGAAAATTTGGTGCAAATCCGTTCACTCGTTCTCGAGTTATCTTGTACAAAAAGAAAGAAAGAAAGAAACAAACAAACAAACAAACACACAAACAAAAAAACAATCAAACATACATATGGAGCCCTTTACATAACCCTGCCGATTTTATCGGCGTGGGTAATCAACAAAAGATTAAACAAGTGAAATTCATATCGTACATAAATCTGGCGTAAAAAGAATGTCTTGCCAAGAAGCGTAGGAGGAAAGGAAGAGAGAACGGGTAGAAGAAGAGAGAGAGAGAGCAAAGGTTAGCGGAGAGAGAGAGGTAGAGAGATGAGAGAGATGAGGAAGAGAAGAAAAAGCAGAGGAGTGTATGCAAGCAGAGAAAGGGAAGACAGAGAATGGAAAAGAAAAAGAGATAGAGAAACAGAGAAAGAGAGTGAGAAGAGAGAGCAAAGGTTAGCGGAGATAGAGAGGTAGAGAGATGAGAGAGATGAGGAAGAGAAGATTCCAGCAGAGAAAGGGAAGACGGAGAAGGGAAAAGAAAAGAGATAGAAAGACATAGAAAGAGAGAGTGAGAAGAGAAAGAGAGAGTGAGAAGAGAGAGAGAGAGCAAAGGTTAGCGGAGAGAGAGAGGTAGAGAGATGAGAGAGATGAGGAAGAGAAGAAAAGCAGAGGAGTGTGCAGAGGAGTGTATGCAAGCAGAGAAATGGAGACGGAGAAGGGAAAAGAAAAAGAGAGAGAGAGAAACAGAGAAAGAGCGAGAGAGAGTGTGTGTGTGTGTGTGTGAAGGAGAGATGGAGAAAGAAGGAGAGATTAAAAGAAAAGAGCTGAGAGAGGGGATAAGAAATGGAGTAAAAATTAATATGATAATGCATAAAAATAGCCAAGAAATACATTTGCATACAGAAGTAAAAATAGAGAATATAGACTATATGTCCAAATAAATATGATAACCCATTGTGCTATCTTGAATTGTATGTGTTGCAGTGTGTTACTTCTGAGAAAAGGAATTGATTTTCCCCTCCATCATTAGAATACAAATGTACTGATTTCTCTCTGCAGTTGCTGGAGGGTTAGAAACGATAGTCGTATTGATTTTTTTTTTGTTGAAAGAATTTATAGTGTAATAAATAGCTCTGTGAAATTGCTCATACATGTATGTGAAATGAACCTAGAAGGAAATGTATCCATTGTCTAGTTATTGTTTTGTATGTAAGTACTGTGTGAAAATTTAAACTACTGAGTATAAAATGCAATTAACCTGCATTCCCCCCAAATATTTCATCTTTTTTCCAATGGTACATTTTTTTAAACATGTTATATTTCATTGTCCTATTCTCATATTGTGCTTTATATAGTGAGGTATCTGTGCCTTCTTCTGTGAGGTGATAAAGCAGTGTGTTTCTAAAAAAGCAGAAGGAATTGATTGGTTGTTCCAGCCCACAAACAATATGTTTGCTGTAAGCATGTGTTGATGCCACACTCCCCTGTAGGCCAGTGGATAGGTGTTGATTTACGTTTGTAGAGAACACAGCAACATTTGACGTCATTACTAGGCCCATTTCCTCCTTTACCCTTTCCACACCTAATTCTATATACAGTTAACTGTAGGCAACAAAAAGCAAAAAGTATTGTCGTCATAAGCCCTTTGGTGTGAGGTTTGTTTTTAGATCTTTCAAAAAAGATTCGTTTTTGACGGCTTATTTAACAGATTAGTGGTTTGTTCTTCATTGCTGGTTGATTTTCTGTGACGTCTATGCCATGTAATTCTGAGATTTGATCTCATGAAATGCATGTCTGGGATTATTTTTGGAAATTGGGAAGTTGTACGATGACATGTGCTGTTCTAGATTTGGGGAGAAGTGATGTGCATATGATGGTGGGCTTGTGGGGTTTGTCACTTTTTACATCAACATTGGGGTGATTAGCTGCAGAAAAAAATTGGTTTGATCATCACTCGGAGAAAATTGCATGGGCCTATTCACATCGGGGAAGATATGTAATATACATGCATCATTTAGTTTGATGAGTAAGTAATAATAGCACAGTAACAAAGAAAATGTCAGGGATTTTTCACTCTTGATAATGGAAAATAATTATTGGTCTGTTGTGTGAATAGTGTAAAGGGATTTAATCTTGTGTTTCATGTTAGTAGTGTTGTGCTGATCACTCTTGCTTTCAACAGTTGTAACAGAAGAAGAAGATTCAAATCTCTTTTTCTGTGTGTATTGGCTCGTAGGCAAAAATATATCCTTAATTTACTTTATACAGTCTTATAAGATTAGTGGATTCCTGCACATGTGTATGTACAGCACCATTAAAATGTCCTGAATGGAAACCAAAGTGAGATAGATTAGATAGTTCAAGATACTTTTACGGTAGTATTCTTCAACTCTCTTCATTTCTCGCCTCCTTTTCAACTGACCTGTCCATCTTTACACATTAAACCCCCTTCTCTCTAGCCTCTGTTTGCTTACCTAGCGATATTAGACACTCCCTGGGAAGGACTTAGGTGAACTGATGAGCAAAGAAATCTGAATCGAAAGTGTTTGCAGATGATCTGGTTTACAGCCCCCAAAGTAGCTATCTGGTCCGCGTACTTCTCACGTCTCCCTCTTCAAATAAATGGTGGAAGGAGCCTGAGGGGGTGTGTGACCATTTTCATAAGAGACAAGTTGCTAGGATTATCAGGAATGCATGATTGCATACTTTCCATTTTGGTGGAGAAAAAAAAAACACCTTATGTGTAGAATATTCTTTTCATTTTTGCGTGATCTCTCCGGATATATGTGATATGCAAAAATCAAGGAAGCACCTCTTTGGTGTAGTTTAAGCATGATCATTCAAATGTTAGCTTAACAGCATTGTGTTTAAGTCAGAAAGAATGCCAAGATGTACTTCTTTCATTCAAATGTTTTGTGAGAAATTTATACCAAGCCATGTATTTTAAGGATACAACAGACAAAAGAAGAAGTCTATTCATTGCACTCTCTAGTGTATGTTTGTTGGTTCAAGACTTTGTTGTCATAAGAAGTTCTTGCTCTGATGGTATCAGTGACAAAAATAGGTATTATTAAATTGAACTTGCAAAAATCATAGATGATTAAAAAAAAAAAAAAGATGTGATATTTAAAAGTAATGTTATTGGTCGGATTTCATCTCCATATATCACTTGGTATGGTTGGAAATATAGAGTGTAGATTACATGTGAATAAGTGAATGTGCCCAATTAATGACCCTCATTGTATTAGATCAGCATGGGGGTAGGCCTATGGAAAGCAAAAAGTGCAGGTGGGGTATTTGAACTCGGGCACATAGTTCAAAGTATAGATAATGACAGATCTGGATCATGTTGTAGACACCAAAAAGAATCATCAAATTGAGAGAGAGGGAGGGATATGCGTGCACAGTTTTACTCCTACTTCTATTAGGAGATCTCTCATCTGAAAGAAATTTTGCACCATAAGGATTTTTTTTCCTCATAGTGCAGCCACAGGCAAGGTTAGCTATCTGCCTGTGAAGGACTAAGCTATGTTTATTGTAGGACCTTTGAGTATCACAAGGCCTGGATCGATAGATAGTTGTTACTCAACTGATTGTCTGTAAAACAAACAGGAGATGATACTCTCGTCACAGATGAAGAGAGAGTGGGGAAGCATATTGCAATCTGGGAGAGAGAGAAAGGATTAGACATAGAGAGAGAGACAGACAGACAGACAAAGAGAGAGAGAGAGACAGAGACAGAGAGACAGAAAGAGAGCAGGATATTAAGTGAATATGAACTGGAAGTGTATACAAAGAGTGGAAGTAGAAAGCCTCGTGACAGGGAAAGGAATGTTCAGATGTTTTTAAATTAGAAGTGTTCAAGGTTTAAAAATTATTCATGAAGATAATCTTCACATCAAGTAACTTTATATATTTATCTTCATTTTCTTCAGAAGAAATAAATCACCCATGAAAAGATGAGCAATTTTTTTTTTTACATTAGCAAAGATAACAGATCAATGTATGCCGTATCGTGGTGGGCTTTTTACTAGGAGTAAGACCTCTTGATAGAGGTCAACTTCAAGTGTTATGGAAAGCCTTCAGCCTGTTTGGAAGAATAACAGATGATACTATGAGAGGACGTATATCATCTCTTTCTGGAGGAAGATTGTAAGAAATTGGAAGACAGTGTAGAGACGATGAATGTCACTGACTTATAGAATTTAGAGGAGCAACAAAGACAGAAGGTTCCATGAGATGGAGATTTGCCCTGTGTGTTATTAATCTGGTGATGGGATTTAAAATGTTGAGATGATAAACAATTACCTGGGAGAAACATTAGAAGATATTGCAACAACTAAAAAGAGTGAATGCTTTGGAAGGACAGGAATAGATGGTGATAATATATTCTAATTCAAATTTTAAACTGGAGTTGAACAAGTACAACTATGCAGGTGGGCTGTGGAACATCTATAATCTTGAAGTCATACAGGATAATTCAGAATGCTGAAGTAGTCAGAACAAATATTTGAAACTATTAAAAGATCCTTTCTACAGACCACAGCAAGTGCGCTGAGGATCTAAGAAAAACAGATTTTACTGTAACACCCAACAAACAAAGAGATAATGAGTTCAGAGAAGAGGAGGCAAGAATGGGGGGGGGGGGATAAAAGACATCTTTGAAGAACATGACTCACATGGACATAGAGGAGTGTAGTAAGCAGCAGTGTAAGTTAACTGGAAGAGGAGCCAGGATGCACTTGATTCAGAGTTGAGAGATGATCACTTACCAATATAGTTGACGCTGCCTGTGTAATGGAACTGCTCTTATTCTGCTGACTCTTCTCATTGTCTCAATCATGCATCAAGAATTAAGAGTTGAGGTACATGAAGGGTATATGCCCCATTTCCTTATCACAAGATGACTACTAAGTTTTCACATTCTTGGCACATAATTCAATAAGCATCTCTGAATCTTAAGTGGTTTCATTGTCTTTAAGAATTGAAATAGGTATTACTTCATTTGGCCTGTATATACGCTTCACTAAGCTTCTTTTCACTTGCTGTTATAAAACTATGTTGAAGATGCTGAAGAATTCCTCTAGTGGACGATGGAATTTATAGGGGGAAAGAAGGAGAAGGAAAGAGCAAAACTGGCATTAGAACCCCAGTGGACTTGAAGAAGGCTTAATCTCTTGAAAGTGCACTCACCGTAACTTTAAATTGGTGCGCATCTTAGGTTGCATGGGATAGATGACTGGTAAGATTTGACATCTAGGATGCTAATATCTCCTTACAGCTGTCAAACCAGTCCCAAAATGAACCTTGGATATCCTCAAAATCTATAAGGATAATCAGTGAAAATCAGAACTAGTGAAAACATTCCAGAGGTTTTTGCCTTCCCTTCTTGTCACAGTTGTAGAATTCTTGTCAAGATTGTACCCAAAAGTACATCAAAATTTTGAGCATAAGGGCCATTCTCAAAAAAATGTGAAAAGTGCGATTTTCATGTCGCCAGCATGTTCATACAGTTTAAATCGCTAATTTGTCCCTTGGAAATCAACTTTTTTTGTTTAATTCATCCTAGAGGCTTGACCTCTATATCAATAGTAGGCCTGGGAATAATATTCGAATAGTTTACCGCCGATCGGTAATCGAATACCACTTTTCTCACTATTCGAATATTCGTCCAATGATGAATAGTGATTTGGACATTTGATTACCTAAAGCATCATGACAAAAATGATCTTTATAACATCAGAAAATACTGCATAACAGATGATAAGCACATATAAGGCATAAAGATACATTTTACTTGCTAGAATAATACAACAGAGGTACAAAATGTGCCATGAAAAGTTTTTTCAAATATACGAGAATAAAAGAGTTATGGCGTCACTTCGACGATGAAACACACAAGCCGGTCACCCAGTACGATCACGGCCTAGCTCGCTAGCAGAGCTCTACGCCTGTGTATTGTTGCTAGCTAGTTCAGCTCCGATATGGGGTAAGATGAATGTAATTCTTCAAATATGAAAGATCGTTGCAAAATAAAAATCGTCACTTTACAGTAATCCTGTGTTATAGCTGTGACTGTCTCTGATATTATTTGTTTTAAATGTTTTGATAGTCTTTGTGATCCTATTTCGTCTCGGAAACATATGTGGATAGCTGCTTTGCTTGTGTTGGCGCATGCGCAATGTGGCTTGAATGTCGAGGTGTACGATAAACTTAAGAATGAAAAAGAAATATTCGAATTATTAGAATACCTGTTTGCTTGAATATTCGAATAGTGAAAATGGTATTCGTCCCAGGCCTAATCAATGGAGCTATCAGGACACCCAGGTTAATATTAGAAATACAAGCAGAAGTTTGATATCACCTTAAAAACCCCATGTCGCCAGGAAAGAAGAGCTCATATAACAAGTTCTTACTCGTTAACATATCATTCAAATTAAGTCTTTTGTACATCATTCCATTGATCCTTTAAGTGCCTTAATGAGAAATAATATTACATAACAATATGAGGATTTCATATTTCTCTTGGGGCTCATTTGGACCATGTCGCCAAATCGCAGTCAGATACGTTACCCTCTTTTGTGACTCCTCAGAGAAGGTCAAAGTAACGGCCGCATAGCAGTGTAGTTGAACGAGTTCAACAGAATCAACCTCAAGCATAAATGGCACCATGATATATTCAATGAATCTCTTGTTACAAAATTATATACAGATCCAACCACTTGGAAAACTACTGTTACGATGAGCTAATATCAGATATGTCACTTCAACTTTGTTTCATTAACCCGTTGCCAACTGGAACCAGTTGGTCCCTGTACAAAGCCTATGGGAATTACAGAATTCAGTATTCAACGGGTTAAGAAAAAAGTGTGCTGTAAATTAACGCAAGGCTCAGGTACTTTTTAATACTTATGATGTTTAATCACACACCGGAAATTACATAAGAAAATTATTATTTTTCTGAAAATAGTGTGTGAAGAAACGGCACATCAGATACGTTACAATCAAATACGTTACTGATTGAATGTATCAGGCAGCATGATCAATGCAAAGCGCTTTGGCGAACATATTTTACTTTTCGGACCGCGTGCTCTACTTTTGTAAGAATAGCGGCTTAATACCTGTTGATCTGTGTGCTCTTATTGCCAAATATAGCTACGGCAACGTATCTGATCAGATCAGATTAGCAATGTTTCTGACAAGATATTTATTTCTCATTTTATAGCCCATATCTACAAATATGTATATCTATATATCATGTAATTATTAATAATGAAATTTTAACATCTTCTGCAGACACATTCCCTATCTTCTCTCTCGATCCTTTCATTTTTCATCAATTCTTTTCTGATCAGGGTGGTAACGTATCTGATGAGATAATTATGTATTGCTCATTTGTCATTTATAATTTTCTTGTGACATTATTTATTACAGGAACAATAAGAAATGAAATTTATGCGTATTATTTTTATAAAAATCTTCTTCAACTTCATTTTTACCGTCTTCCGTAACTGCAAATTTCAGAACTATCTCAGAAAAAACACATTGTAGTTTTGTGTATTATTGTTATATTCGTATTTTACATATATCTCAATGTTATAGAAGTATCTAATCACTTATCTATGTAAAGATCGTTCTTCACAGATAGAAGTTTGTTGATTTTACAAATGCAGTCATATTTTGATATTCTACAAGTCAGAATGCATTTATTGGTGCTGGGTCTGTTGCTGCATATACTAACGGTACTTGTGATGTGTCAAATATGTTACCATGCACCGTTCTTCTTTGCATCCAGAATTTATTTAATCTGGCAGAGATGTTACGTGTCATTTGTTTTTTATCACAAGTGTAATACCTATTCATAACGTTTCATACATAATCAATGAGATATACTGATAATATGAAACTACAAATAGAAACTCAATTTAGGGTTACATATTTCAAGCAGAAATATATATATGTTTTTGCTTTGTATTTAACCTTCACTTTATAAATCACAATCATTTTTATTACAGAAAAGATCTAGGTTGACTCCAAAATGTTTGTACATATTCAAGCTTGTAGTTTTACATAAGTTTTGACATTTTTATGCAAGAATTAAGCAGACTATCAGAGTTTTCTAAGATACTACCTATTGTAACGTATCTGTGATTTCGCTTCAAAATGTGAAAAAGGGTCACTGAGTTTGGAAATATTTCTTGAAAAAATGTGGGTAGCCAAAAATCACCTGTTGACTGTTTTGTATTCTTAAGGGATTAAATTTTCTGAATTCATAAGAATTTAATGAAATCTTTGATATTCAAATTTTGTCATTTTTACAAACTCTTATTGCACACTTTTTCAGAGAATGGCCCATAAATCACGCATTCTAAATATATGATTATAATTATATGCTACCGTAGAAATTTTCAAAAAGATATTGCCTTATTTCAACATTTATCAATAGAAAACAAATGAGAAAAGAAAAAATAATGGACAAAAAATAAACTCAGATGCAATTTTCAATAATTCTTATGCATAAAGTTGGGTATAGGAATAATGTTTGGTTTTTTAAGAAATGGTAATAAATTTCCGACAAGTTTTATACACAATATTTTGTGAACTAATAGACATTTGAAAGGTAAGCAATGATCACATTTTGGTAAAATTTTTATGAGAGCTAAACTCCTTGGCACAGTAAGAGTTAAGTTGATCTAGTATTCTCGGAAGGCTTCATTATACTGCAATGCACAATTTTTAATTGTTATCTTGAGTAGATGTGAAACAACTTTTGGTCACATATTTTATAAAGGAGTTGTTTTGCCATAGTATAATGTGTGTTACAATACTGCATGTATTGGTTGGTGAATGGATAGTTTACTCATTTATCTATCTATCATTTATCATTCATCTATCTATCTATCTGTCAATTGATCGATCAATCTATCAATCGGTCTATCTCCTACATGTATATCTTGGGCCACATAAAGCTGATGCTGATATTTTGTATATCTCATGCCCTGTGAGACATGTATACACTTACAAAATGAATTATTCATTAAGGTTGACAAATGATTCCAGGGTGTCATTGCTCCAATAAACAGGGAGGGCAGCAGGTCAAGTATTGAAAGAATTAGACTTCACTACATCAGCATGAGAACATGTCATATCACAAACCGTATTGCCAATTTGACGTTCACAAGACTATGAAACTGAAGTACAGTTTGCTTCATGGTGATTTCTCATACATATTAAATCAGCAACCAATCCACTCTATTTTCTGATGTATTTCTGCACAAATGTCTTAACTTTTTTTTCTCCAACTCTTCCTCTAGTAATATGATCAATCTCTGATGAGTGATGACAGAGAGAGGCGAGCACCTGTCTGCTGGGTGCATTTGAATTCACCAAATCAACTTTGCTGAGTCCCTCTTCTGATCTTTCAATCTATCCAATATTTCAGATACAGCTCACTTACATGCAGCTGTATGATACATGATCAGGTTAACCATCCTAAATCTGATTGTTTCCACTCAATTTTTCATGCATTGCAAATGAGATTATTGGAGTGTTCTGTGAAGAAACCTGATTCCTGACAGCTTGACAAGTAGATGGATTTATCTAATGTTCTTGAGACAAACAGTGTCTTTCTTTGAATTGTATATTTTCATTGTTTGACAAGCTGGAGACAAAGCTGTCACTCTTCTTCTTTTTTTTGTTTTTGAAGACATTTTAAAAAACAAATCTTGTTAAAACCTTCTAAAGAATGATGTCACTACAATATTTTTTTGACAAGAGTAGAAAACTCTGTATGTCTTCAGGATGAATAAGCGAATATTGCCTTGCCTACAATCATAAGAATATTTTATTTTGTATTGTTTCTTTTGTATCTCCTCTCCTCATATCCAGAAAAGAGAAAAATACTGTCTGCTTTTAGTGTACGCTGTATCTTTAACTGAATTCTCTTAATCCTTGCTGTACCACAAAGTTTACAAACACATTTAGAAAGTACAGTTTTGATAAACCTGATTTGAATTTTATGATTAAGATAGGTAAGCTTCTTTCACTTCAAAAATTCAATATGATGATTTGGGCAGCATAAAATATCACTGAAAGGGTTATAACTAATGAATATCTTTAAAAGTAAAAAAATTGTTCACAAATCCATTATGGGTCGATACGTTTTTCAACTAACAATTATTGATAATGCAGTGATTTTTTTTAGATGCCAGTATAGTGATCCAAGTAGGTTCTTTCATTGTAAATGGATGTCTTGATTAAAAACTGCAATCTTCAGAATCATCAAAAGGGTTGCAAATACAGCATGGTTTTATCTAAATGTATGTATATTGTAGTATTATTCAGGCCATCTATCCTTATGAGACAGAGTAACTTGTCATATTAAAAACAGATCAATTAAAATTGGGTCCCATGTCAATGACATATTCATTAGATCTCTTGTGATTTATGAAAAGTCAATAAAGAGAATAATCTTTGCACACGAACAAGAGCACCCATTATCATAGTAAATAGATATTTGCCATGTACTGTGGGTGGGTTTGAAGAGAGGACATATGAGTGACATCTTAATTACCTTCGATTCCAGATCGATTAAAATTGCTTGTTATGAACTGTCTTCAGCCTGGTAGGAGAAGACGCTTAAAGCATTTTAGATCTTCAGATATTACTAAATCAATATGTTTTGCTTAGAGAGCATCAGATGCTTGATTTCTGCTCTGTACATGTATTTACATTAAACCAACAATGTTAAGCCAACAATGTTTATAATATTAGTTTTTCAAACTCTCATAGGTTGTGATTTGCACTTAATAGAAAGCATGCCCTAAAACTTTTACAATCTTCAATTAAAAGCAAACTACTGAAATGGTATAGTGATGAAACTGACAACTTAATTTTGACAGCTGACCCCATTCCATTTGAAAGAATCGGAGCCCTTGAAAAAGCTCTGGGTTTTTTCCTCTTGAACCATGTGAACACATTACATGGGCATATTCAAATTATGTTACAGAGAGGTGGCCATGCATTATACTTTGTTTACCATAAGCATAGGAGGCGGGGGGGGGGTGCAGCCAACAACCACCTCATATTCGGGGAAATGACGACAGCCCACCCCGCTTGTGGGCTTTACTGTAACAATAGTTGTGTAATATTTGAGTTGTACATGTTTTAGATTGTACAGGCATTGTTCAACAATCAGCCTCTATCTATTTCTTCCTCTTTACTTTATCCATTTTCTATCTACCTGATTGTTATTCAATATCCCTCTCCTTTTCTTTAACTTTTCACTTTTACTGTCATTATTCTATCTGGTCTGGTTTGTGTGTTTAAACATTTCTGTTTTACAGGATAGAGTGAAATAAAATGCATGAAGATGACAAAGTATTTTGAAATTTCAATGGCAGCCTGCTATATTTACATAGGCATTACTAGTTTATATTTGGTAGTTGCAGTTAGCTACATAATAACAGTCTCGTAATTCTTCTTAGCCCAAACAGATTTATGTAGTGAGGTTGATAGTTTGGATAGATATAGGTTAGATGAATCTAAAAATATACCAAGTGAGATTGATCTGATTGAAGTAATCCATCGTCTCAACCTAATCGATATGATTTTCTTGAAAGTGTCTCGGTATTTATTCAATCTAGTTGCTCAGCCTGTTGAGAGATATATGACTGTTTTTTGATGTCCTTTCCTTCTTCTTAGCAATGATATTTAGTGTTTTTGACATCTTGATTAAAGGGCAATCCAAACTTTGTAAAAAGCTGATTTGTTTGAAAGGAGAAAAATAAGAGAAACAGGATGGTGAAAATTTGAAAGAAATCAGACAAAGAATTAAAAAGTTATGAATGTTTGAAAAATGATTTGGTGAATCGATTGTGACGTATTCATGGTCAACTCTCCCATTTGTCATACCATATACTAAAATATCATTAAGTTCTGGTTTTCTTCTTAGTGCACTTTCCCTCGCAGCAGTAATATTGTAGATAACATATTGTTATAGGTCTTCCAAAAAGAAAAATATTCTACTGAGTTATACATTTTAAAAAAAAGTCAATTTGTGTATTGGAACGAATGGGAAAGTTGAACACAGCTATATCACAGTGACCAAACCGATATGGCCAACTTTGATTTTAAAAATTATGACTTTCCTATTGCTTGTCCGATTTCTTTTAAACTTTCTTTTGTGCAATAAATAGTACTTGATGTGATGATAATTTACATGAAGTGTGCAGTATGACATTTATCAAGATGTGCTTCTTTCTATTTGCTTTTGTCAGTATCTATCATGGAGTATAGGTAGCTACATGTACCAGTAGGGTTTTGACATTGATTATACTACTCGCTCAAGTTTATTTTAAATAAGATTTTTATTGAACAACATGTTGACAGTGATATTATGATGTAGACATTATTTAGGCATTTAACTGTGTAGCTTATGGTTCTATCCCTTCGTGAGTCAGATAAGTTTAATGTGTGAGTAAGGTAGCTTGGTGAAACGCAATGGCGCATAAAGACGCGGGAAAGACGCAAGGACGAAAATTGCTCGTTTTGTTTGTGCTTCTAAAATTAAAATCAGTATGAGACATATCTGAATAAAAGTTTTCATATTACTTTGCTTAAACGTGTTCAACGAGGTAAATACCAATTTTACATCCTAATATTTTGGTTTTACCTCTATGAAATAAAATTTTGGTTTTGAATTATTCTGTGATATATGTCTTTCACTCCCCCCCCCCCCCGCACATTTTTTCCACGTCACAACGTTTTGCTAAGTTATCTAAATTGAGATGATATGCCAAAGCAGAATTTCATTTTTAGAGCAAACTGGTAGGGTATTAAGTCTTATTTGTCCTTATAAAAACAAATTTGTTATATTACATTTAAGATCTCACCTACATAAGTTGTAAAGAAGAAACCCTTAAAGATGTGGAAAGACCAGTAACCTAACATGATCCATACATATCAAGGATTAAAGCAATAAAAAAAAACCCAGCCGTGTTGAAGTGTTGTCTGTGAGGGTTCGCCGCCCACTCAAAGACCGCACAAACTAGACAAATTGGTGCTATGTGTTTCCTAGCCAAGCGGAAATTACTCTTGGATATTCATTGCCTTGGAGGCTGCTAGGTTTCATCTGAAGAGGACCACACAATAATGGGTGTATTACGGCTATTGACTGAGCCATCTGTAATGTAACAAGTGGGCGTTGCCTTCATTACGATCTTGCTTGTTTCCTAATGGGTACCAGAGCTTGCTGTGTAAACATCAATGCTTGTTCAATGCCTGTATGATAACAGGAATGGTCTGTAGCCGTTG
Organism: Heliocidaris erythrogramma; assembly: GCA_025617745.1. Classification (NCBI taxonomy): domain Eukaryota; kingdom Metazoa; phylum Echinodermata; class Echinoidea; order Camarodonta; family Echinometridae; genus Heliocidaris; species Heliocidaris erythrogramma. The sequence continues at coordinate 5,625,031 of CM046853.1, forward strand.
AATATTGCAATTTTAGAGTAGGGAGTAGTGGTGACATCTGATATCATAAATTGGTATATAATCATTCCTGCCTACACCTAAGATGGTGCTAAATGATTTTTGTTTACTTTTTTGTTGAAATCAATGGATAAATTTTATACCACTACTGGAGCTGTAAAGTTTAGTATCCATGTTTTGATTTTTTTCCTGTCACTATACATCAGTGGTAGTATCAACCACTAAGAAGATCAAATATGTTTTGCTTGCCCACCTTCGTATTTGTTCATTTTTAATTTATTGCTTTAAAGCCACTGGTCAATACTTGTTGCCGAGGTAATAACAGTATTCAGTTCATTTTATCCTCAGGAAAAATGCTCTTTAAGCATTTAATTTTTTCATTGCTATTGTCAAAACATTATTTTGGTAGAGGTACATGACTTTTGTATAGGTATTGTCCTCCTTGAACCCAAATCAAATGAAATGCAAGTCTGTTACTCCAGATTACCTTGATAGAAACTGTTCAGTTGCACGTGTTCCTTCCTGAGATGCTCACCTATCCCTCCCCAAACTCAACACCCTACAAGCGACAGTACTTCTGTCTCTTGTAGATATGAAATAACCTGCAACTGAGCTTCTCTGCAGCACTATCTTCAGACCTACCAAGTCTCTTGCATTAGGCGTGACAGTCACGCATAAGGGCTCTTACTCACGCCCAAAAATCTCTTTCTCATGCCTGGCCTCACAGCCTATCTCCATATATATTATACATACCATGTGCCGAGCACTTACCTGGCACTGATTCGCAGAAAATCTCACGCATTGCATGCTGATCTTTGACCTTGCCGTCTCTGTATCTTCTGCATGCTCTCATACCTGTTCATACAAACAGTTTACATGGTACCTAATCACAGGTGGACCTCATTCTGTAGGCCTAGATACATAGTAATGTACAGCACTCTACCTCCAAAGTAGATGTTGAGTTAGTATCGTGCAAGGACTTATCTATGGGAAATAGCACCTGTACCATACTTTGAGATAAGGAAGCAAACCCCTCGTTTGTCTCTTACTACTATTTTGCTGCCCCTTCAACAGGTGGTTATAGGTCATGTGCCCCCCCCCCCCATGCACAGATGCCCAACAAAATGGACATACAATAGTCGTGTTAATAGAGAACTTATGATATTAATGATAATATTCTGTATTTATCTAGTGCCTAATACATCTACAATGTCTCTTAGTGCTTTAGAGATATATTATTATCCTAGTCTTTGGATTCAGGCTTGCCCACATACAATGTATGCACCTTCTCCACTCCCTGGGGAACATTCCCGTCAGGCACCTTTTTACAGATGCTCACAAACCAAAGTGACTTTCGCATCCTACCAGGTACCCATTTAACACCTGGGTGGAGAGGAGGAATGTAGATAAAATGCCTTGCTCAAGGAAATAAGTGGTGTGCCAGGGATTGAACCCATGACCTTCACATCTCTAGTCCGGTGTTTATACCACTCGACTACGACACCTCTGTAGCTAGTACCTCTTTGGTTGGTGTGCATTACGGGGAGAATAAACTGAGAGGATATTATGTCTCCTCAGGGCCATTTTCTCTTTCAGCTCCAACCTTTTTTATTATATGGCCTCTTCTTATAGAATATTATTGATTTTGCTTACCTATCAAGTAGGATGAAAGCAAATTGTTAATAGCCAAAGTGTTTACGATCCTCCTTTAGCACCAACGCATCGCTGCACATATGCATCATCGTACCTATGCATATGTGAACTTTAATACTCAAATTGTTTTATTGATCGATCAGTATGGCACTGTTATATTGACTGGTCAGTGTATACGGTAACTTTTGTTGACGTAGCCTGTTTTTGACCAGTCATTTGTAGGTATATGCTGTAGATTGCACACTTATTTTTTACCACAGTTTCTATTTTCTTTGCTTCTATCTACATGTTTTTACGCCTCACTTATGATTTAAAAAGGGGTCTATCACCTCTTTCCATCTCAGGATATCTCTCAGTTAGGAAGATGATGCTTCACTATGACTTTGTAAATAGGCTCATATTTCTGTTCTGGAGTATTTTTGATGTATCGTGCGAGGTGTCTTACACAGGCCCAGGAAGGCTCATTATCTTTCATATTTGTTCAGGCAGTCTCTAGATGCATGTCATGCTTATATACCACATACAAGTTGTCACATTGAACTTGCATATGGAGTGCATGAGCCTTGAGAATAATGAGTTTAATGGAAGATCTTTTTAGTTGTCAACCTTACCTTTCAGTTTCATTCCATCCGTTTTCAAATTATGTGAAGTGATTTTGAAAACTGTAGTCTTTCAGCCACTTTCATCACTGACTTGAAAACATGTTAGAAAGCGTAAAATGTGAGTTAAGTGAATTGAGAAAGATGATACTGCAATTGTTGAATGTTATCTCTGCAAAACATTTTTTAAAGAAATTCATGGATTAAGAAAAGGCAACAACAATATGCTAAAGAGTTTAGATGTTGCAGGAATTGTTTATTCCCTCTCAGAACTAAAGGTCTGATATTTCAGTATAATTATTTGAATTCTCTCTTCCTTTCTGTTTATGCAGTCACATCCCAAATTATGATATTGAAACTATACTCCTTCACTGTGAACCATCTGCTCAGACCATTCCTTTGGGGGAAATTTTATGCAGAGGAAACGATCGTAATTTCAACTGAATACTACATTTTCTTGGACTGTTTTGAGTTTTGGGTGTAATTTTGAGATCTTTTTTGACATTTTCTTTATTACATATTACTAAGATTTGTTTTCTTCCAAATTTAGTTTTACATTTCTTTTAAACGAGAACATTATTTATATACTTGGACAAAGTCAATGATAAGCAATAAAATAGAACTGAGGTCAATTCCTTAGTTTTATATCTTTTCTGCCAGTAAAGGAAAAATTGCGTGCTACTTTTGGCTCACAAAATCAATTTTAGCCTGAAGGATGAACTTACAAATTGGCCACTTTCATATTGATTTCAGGAGATATTTTTGGAAGAGGGTTTAAATTGGAAACTTGGAAGAGCAGTAAAGATCATGTACGGGGAAAGAGTGACAAAGGATGGATAAAATTAGATTTGCAATGGGGATATTGATGCGAGCAGAGTAGAAGTTAGAAAAGATGGGCCCATGCAGGAGAGACATTGATAATGATAGACATTGATAAGAAATCAATAAGATGGGTGTGACATAATTTAAGAATAATTAAATCATGAAATGGAATGGGAGCTTGAGCAAATGAAATTGAGAACAGACAATTTGATATAAACCTCATAGTTTCTTTAACAGACTTTGCCTCATGGAATCAAAGTAATATTACCAAGAGCTATCTGTCGGACAGATATCATTTTAGATATTTCAATTTTTTGAGAAAATTACAAATACAAAACAAAGTGTAGATTGTATGTGCATAGAAAGAATTAATTCTTGTATTAAAGCAATTAACATGTTTTTTACTGAGACTCTGTTTTGGATGGGATGACATTTTACCAGTTTAGGAAAATCATCTCCCATGAGTATATCAAATTCCTGTGTAAAATTAGAGGAAATATACAATGAGATACGGTTTGTGAACCTAAAGAAGAATCTACCCTGTTATCATATTGGTTTAAATACAACCAGTTAGACCATTTTGATAAAGGGCAAGAAAGTTATGCATTGTTGTAGTTAAATAATCCATCAAACACAAATTGGCAGCTTATGATCTTGCTTAAGAGCAGCTTTATGTTTTGGGGTTTGTTTGTTTTACAGAGATTTATATAAAAAGGATCCCTCTTCTCCTGTTATGATGAATGAAAAATTTGTTTCTTAGAAGAGTTGTGTGAAAATATAGTTTGGGTATGTGTTTGATTATAGGAAAATAGCATTATATGAAATGTGTATAATAAACAGATGGAGAGCTGCATACAAGGAAAATCAAAGTTTGCAATTTGTGTTGATAATCGATTACAACTTTAAAACTACATAGCTTTGTTTCCCTTTATTGGACTTTCCTCAAACTTCTGCCATCTTTTTCTCTCATTCTTCTGGTTATTTAAAAGTAAACTTGATGTCAGGGTGGAATTTCCCCTTTAAAATATCTAGTATTTTAAATACAGTCACGATTATTGCTAAAGTGTAATTCATTGATGAAAAACAATGTATTTTACACAAGATAAAAGTCAGCTTTTAGTGGCATTTTAATACAATAGTACTAATCAAAAATGTTAACAACAAATAGAATGGAATCAAACTTCCACTACTTTTCAGTATTTGTGTCATATTATCATAGGCTAACATGTCTGTGCATCCAAGAATTTGACTTGAGTGGACAGTCTACACTGAGATGGAGAGTATAAATGCAGAAAGGTTTTGGCGACATAAAGAAGCTAGGCCTCTTTCTGATGGTAATCCCATCACCCCTAGCGTGTTACGGTACGTCTGGCGAGCTGTTTGGCCTCTGTCAATGCCTTAGGATTAGCATGGAAGGCTTCTCTTATCGAGAATTCTTTCCTTGTTTTTTGTTTCTTTCTACTGTTTGACTTTGGCTTCGTAAACACATTCGCATTCCAGATGCTATCTTTTTCTATGTTTTCTCCTGTGCTATCAACTGAACATCATGCGTTCTTACTTAGTCATCCTTGAAACTGCCCAAAGCACAAAAATGCCATTATACTTTACTCAATGCAAACAAAACATTGCTATAGTTATTCCCTGAAATAGCTCAAATTTTGTATTTTGTAAAGGAGTATCACAGAAAAAAAGTTTTAAAAATCAGAGAGACTGCATGGAAAGTGTGGACAATATATATATTTTATTTCTACAACTCACATACAAATTGCATATTATTAGTTTTTATTACCATCCTCAGGAAACATAAAGGAAGTAAGAGATTTAGTTCTATATTTCATTTTAGCACTTTTGAATTGCTTGTTCTGTTTATTGTATAAAATAGAAGTGTTACAAAAATAATCATGCTACATGTTAACATATTGTCTACATCTTTTATGTTTCTTGGGACATTATGATATGTCCCAGGCAATATTATTCATTTTACTCTTCAAATGAGAGTGATTTTCTTCATTGTTGTTGTGACAAATGTTCTTTCAATCTACTATCTGAAATACAATCAGAAATACAAATATTTTCTCTGAAAATCTCTGAATGAACAATGTAAAGCAGAATAGAGAAGAATGTTTGAGAGAGGAGTGTGAGTGAGATGGTTGAGGGTTGAAGATGGGCCTCTTCTGATCAGTAATTCCATCTGACTGTGCATGCTTGAGACTAGCTTGAGGGGATGTGACATCCACACTACCTGCATCCGTCTACTCTCAATGGGTAGAAAAACTGGACATGGGAGGATACCATACCCTCCACCCCTTCATTCATCACTAATTACTTGTTATATTACTAGGAATGAAAATTGTTAGGCAGATTTTGTTTTGCTTTAGTTTATGCTGAATAGAGCTCTCTTTATTTCTGTTTCACTTTTTAAAACTTTCATTTACAATACGTTCTCCTGATCCCCAACTCACTGTTCTTTTACTCACACAAACACATCCCCTTCTCTTGCCATGCACTCACCCACCCCCACCCCTCTCCTCTTTCTCTCTCTCTCCCTCTATCTCCCTTTCTCTCCCCTCCCTCTCTCTTCCCTCTCTCTCCCCTTTCTCTCTCTCTTCCCCTTTCTCTCTCTCTTCTCCTTTCTCTCTCTCTTTCCCTTTCTCTCTCTCTTTCCCTTTCTCTCTCTCTTCCCCTTTCTCTCTCTCTTCCCCTTTCTCTCTCTCTTTCCCTTTCTCTCTCTCTTTCCCTTTCTCTCTCTCTCTTCCCTCTCTCTCTCCCCCTTTCTCTCTCTTCTCCTTTCTCTCTCTCTTCCCCTTTCTCTCTCTCTTCCCCTTTCTCTCTCTCTTCCCCTTTCTTTCTCTCTCTCTCTTTCTATCTCTCTTTCATTCTCTCTCTTCATGTCTACAAGACCTATAAAGCCTTGAAAAGTGTTTGACAATACAACATGTATGGTTGTTGATATTAGTTAAAGAATGAGGGTAGAAATATCAGAATGACTTTCTGCACCCATCTCCTTAATGAGTAATGACATGATTTGTCCATCATTCTGGTCGTCTACTAAAGCCTGATATTCAAGCACCATGTAGCCTATAGGGATGTCTTGTGATTGCATGTATGCCTGGTACGTACTATAGCTTTACATCTTTCATCAGGGTCAAGGGCTGTAATGCTAGAAGATGATTTCTAACTAACAATACAAAGAGAAGAATGACTTACAGGCATTGTTAACCTTTATTTTAACAGAAGAAAAGTTTGTTTTTCGTCTTGAAATACAAAATAGGCCCATGGATTTTGAAGGTTAATACCATGGAATACCTATTTTTATCTGAACATTGAAAAAAAAGAGGAAATTTGTCTCACAAAGTCTTAGTTGTGATCGTAAGGGTTAAATTGAGCTGCTGGATGCTCTATTGATACTCTACTATGTATTGATTGGTTGTGTGTTCTGGCAACGTTAGATCTAGATCGTGGTTATCCAATCTCTCTCTGTTTTTTTGTAGCAGAGTAGTCTTACCATGAGAGAAAGTTGGGTAAAATGGTCAGTAGGAAAAAGGATCACATATGTAACACGTTTCATTGTTGAATAATACAGAGTGGGCAATGAAGGGAAATAAATGGTACATTGGATGTGAGAGTAGAAATATGATCATAATTTGCCATAGAGCCATTGACTTTTTTAGCTATTGATCAGGGGAGCGTTTCATCAAGCGTTTTGTCAGTGATTTTGTCTGACAAATTTGCTCTCAGCCAATCAGATGCAAGGATTTCAGTAGCTTATAACAGTTGTCTGTAAAAATCACTGACAAAACGCTTGATGAAACGCTCCCCAGTTGTGCCATGGTAGTCCCTTTGCATCTTTGCCATACTTACAAAACTGTCAAGGAAATATAATAACAGCTTTCAAAACTTGAGTCCCTTTCATGCTCATCATTGCATAATAGTTTCCATTTCACTTTGTTATAAAGGCCCGGTCACACCGCCAGAACTTTGCTGGAGCATTCCTGGAGCGGTGAAAAAAATTCATCACCGCTCGTAACCGTTCACCACCGTTTAACAGAAGTTGGCCCCCGTTAAGGCAACGCCGTATACGCTCGGCCACCCCTCCTACCGCTCCGAAAGTTTTGAGCTGCACAAAATATTGCGAGCGGTGAGGAGCGGGCAATTTTCCGCTCCGGCAAAGTTCACCACCGCTCCAACAACGCCCAGTCAAAGTTTGGCACCGCTAGACACAAGTTCGTGGACGCTTGGGTCCGCTAGGCCAACGCAGAAATCTTGAACGCTGGACCACCGCTGCTTCGCCAGCTTTGCCCGGGCGGTGATTAAATGTTGCACAAACTTTGGTGGAGCGGTTGTAAGCGTTTTACGAGCGGACACGGGATTGCTGGAACGGTGTCGGGCGTTGAAGCAGCGATCTATTGGGGTGATGAACTTTGGTTTGGCGTTGGTATGGAGGTGTCGGAGCGGGACCAACGTCGCTACCGCTCGCTACCGTTAAACCAACGCTAAAGCAACGCCGGCTTCAGCGGTGCACCGCTAAGGCAACGCCCGTGTTTTCAATTTTTTCCCCCATTTTGTGCGCGGTGACGAGCGTTGTCGAAATTCGGCCCCCTCTCCCTACCGTTCAAGGAACACTTCAACAAAGTTCTGGCGGTGTGACCGGGCCTTAACTGCAAGATTCCATAAAGAACTGATGTAAACATGAGTCAACATTAAATACAACCCTATATTTTTTTCATTGTGCCTCTTGTAGGCCTAGCCTCTTGCGTGTATTTAGCCTGCAATATGTTATACATCACAAATGATGTATAACTTACGAGTATTACTTATAGACATCTAAACTTTATATGTTTTTAATATATTTTATGCAGGAACAAAGTTTATGTAAATTATGATTGCATATCAGGTAGAAAAGGATTATTGCAAAGAAAAGAATAAAACTGGGGTTATATATTAGAAGCTTGTATTGAAAAGACACAATAAATTGTTCCAGTTAGTGGTAATGTGCAATAGACCTGTTTACAAATATATTCAAATTTTATGCATACTTTTAAAACAAAGGTTGTTCTTGACAACCTGAAAGCTTGTCAGAGTCTTGTCAGACATAGCAACAAGTAATGTATGCAAACTGGATTCCAAGTATTGTAGTTCATTCATTAATAACAGGTTAATGGATACCTCGTTACTAGGTCCCCAGGATAGAAACATTCATAAATTTGAATAACTTTGTAAACAGGTCTATTTTGTGAAGTTGTTTTTCCAAGTTGAAATATATCAGAGATTTGATGTTGTATGGTGAGATGTGATGTAGCTCTTCAGAAAGGATTATAATACTATTGGAGCTAGAATGTTATGAGGAGAGAGGTTTAGGTTTTATAGTGCTTCCTGTACAGCAATCCAGTGGCTAACAAGGACCCCAATATGCATGCCAACGATCAGGCTCTCTGAGCGCAGAATTCATCAGCTTCTCATATATGCGTTGAATTGTTTAAACGGGTTTCAAATATTGCCTGCATGCTTATAGTGGAAATAGAAGGGCTGATATACAGGATGCCTTCACATTACAGTTGCAAAGACATTGTTGTATTGATAGAGGAGATCCATTAAGATTCTCAAAAGTTATTGTCAACAAAGATTCATATCTAATGAATGTCATGATGTACTCTAAGTAAAATCCAACAGGCTATTTTTCTAAAATTAGAGAAAAACAAAGAAAGATCCATTTTTGTGAACAATTTGTGTGAACAATTTGTGATACAGGAACAAATTTGAAACAGTTGTCTGAAATCAGTATCTGTTCCTCAATTCTTAATCATCTGAAATTTTTTGCAGTGTAAATCAATACAGATGTCTGCCCACACTATCCCATATTTCTTTTTTTTTTTGTCTTCTTTCTTGTCTTCATAACTTGCAGCCATTTCTCATGTTTTCTTCTCAGTTTTTGCTGATGAGATACACCCACTACTTTGAGTTTGAAATACTTGATTAAAATATGCAACAGATGGCAACAAAAGAATACCATTGTCTACTTTTCAGTTTTTGAATGTGTTGAGGGGTGTTGAAAATGTTGATGCTACAATGTTTGACATGGAAATGTCAGTAAAAGCCATCTGATAATGGATTAGAATGCCTTTCATGGTATGTGTTTTTCCATCTTAGATTTTGTCAGTATTTTGTCTCATACAACTACTTGCATCTGTGTGTATTCACATCCTTTATTGTCATGATTATATCTTATTTATGACATGATAAAAATTCTCCAACTTTGTCGTAGTGATAAAATGCCTCAAGGAAATGATCAGGTAGCCTGATTAATAACAACAAAGACAAAAAGTAAAAGAAAGGCTCAAAATCATTATTTTTTTATTTAAGTAAATATGTTGTTGTGTGGCAGGCAGAAGGGGCGTTATCATGCGCTTGCCTTAAAGTACATTTCGGGTAACTCTCTTGTAAGATTTTGATTGCTCTGTACTTGTTATACCATTTTAAAACATAACAGGGATTTCTTTCTTTGTCAAATAATAAAAAGTGAAAGTGGATGAATACTGCATAAGTTTACTAGTTCCTTGTAAAATAAGCACATATTCTTGAAGTTATTGGTAGTTTACTGAACATTAACGACCTTCCGTTTAACGCAATAGTGCGCGTCTGCATTTAGCCGCACAAAGATGTAATCGTTTTAGGCTGCTTTATAACATTCAACAGCTATCTCACTGAACTAAAATAGAGCCTTTTTGTAATAATTTGTCTTTCTTTTTCTTTTTTTCTCTTTGCATAATGCAGCCAGAAAGAAGCCATTGAGATAGACAAGGAACTATTTGATGACTTTGCCTTCAGTGTAGACCAATTAATGGAACTAGCTGGACTAAGTTGTGCTACAGCCATAGCCCAGGTCTATCCTGCTAGTAGTATGGGTGGAGATCCAACAGTACTAATCTGCTGTGGACCAGGAAACAATGGAGGTGATGGACTTGTCTGTGCTAGGCACCTTAAGTTCTTTGTAAGTATTTCATTTGATTGTGTTATTTTTAATAATTATAATATTCTTGTTTTTTCATATCAATTCATAAAAACAAAACAATGCTGTATAAACAGTAGGAATACATTACATTCCTGGTACATATCAAAGTACAAATACTTTTTGACCTGTTTCTTTAGCTTTGAGGATGCCTTTATGTGTCAATTAAGATGTGGATAATTTGTAATTTTGTCATTTTCTTTAAAATTTGAATAATCCTCATAAGATGGAAAGATAATTTCCTTGATTCAGATAGTTTTCTCTTTCTTCATTCTTTGACCATACATCACATTTCAATATTTTCTTGACAACTCTTGAAGTTTTCACACCCAATTTCTTTGTAATAAAAGTTTATTTGCACAGACTACCATGCAAATACATTGTAGGCTCTCCGTCAAATTTGTGAGAACTAATAAATTTTTGATTGAGAAATTATTTGTGATTGAGACGGGGTACTTACCATAGAGAAAGATGTAGGATGTTATTACCCTTTCTTGGAAGTGAAGCTGGTAATTATTGTTGTCAGTGGATAATGTTTAGTCATTTGTAGAAAAGACGATTCAGGCTTTTCAAAGCCACCAAGTTCTCTGTTTGTTATTTTAGTTACCAGTAAAATCTGGAATTCTTGTGCCACTAAAAAAATGGGAAAAACTTAGGGATTTTTTTTCTTCTCCTCCATAAATTCAGAAGAAGACCTTTATGCAGCTCCAAATATTGAAAAAAAATCCTGCAACAACAGCGTCTTTGCCATGTATTTCTTCTCTCCTCTCCATGCATGATAAAGACAAATTGAGCTTGCCTTTACCTACATATTTGGTTGATTTTATGAATGTCACGCTACATTGACTCAGTCATTACTCTCTTGGCTTATTGTCTTACCAAATGCAAAAAGCAATTTGTCTGGATCTCCTGCTTTCATATTGGTCGGTAGCCTGCTTCTATCATCGGGAGCAAGCCAACCAGGCAGAAATATCGCTCAACTCAACTGATTTCCGTTTCATGTCAGCATTTTTCATAATATTTATCTTCTTTTTTTTCATATTTGGCTAAAAGAAAATTGTGGAGGAATACAATCCCACTTTTTTTTGGAGGGGGAGATGTTAGGATGATTTAAAATATTTGAACATTGTTGTGCAGTTAAAAGATTTCTTTCCCAAATCTTGCAAAATATCACAAACACTCTATGTAAAATTATTGGTACATTATGGGTAGCAATGTCGTGTTCATTTTGTCTTTGTTCATATGGAATCAAAAATGATTATTATGCTGTGGGCAATACTGATAAACAATTTTGATTATGAATTGATGGAGAAAGCACAAAGTGATAGATATAAGTTAAGAGGGAAATTGAATATGACACTCTTACTTGCCAAGCCCCCTAGCACACCTACAGCAATATAAAGAACAAGCTGCGGGTGAATATTCAATGATCTGTTTTTTCAAGGTAGGCGGCACTTCTCTGTTCCATTGCGGCATCTTCTCGAGCTAGGCTGTAGGTAATTTTTAGTGTGTTGTTTCCCATGAATGGCCACCTCTATCCCCAATAGGTGCTCTTCAGTTTGTCTTCCCGAATATTAATTTGGTACATGCCCCTGGCATCCTCGTCCCCAAGCTCCTAAAGATAGGGAAGTCACAAGTGGGTCAATGGAATGGTGAGAGAATGGCACAGCTCCTTCCAGTATTGCTATGTATCCTGGAGCTGATTTGAGGTTTATCTGTTGGGAATTTGATCAATCAAGACTCCTTTTCCATGTTACTCCACTTCTATGTACGCTATAGGATGATAGAATGTACTGTGCCTATACAGTCTTAAATCTCTGTGATGCAGGCAAATATGGTCTTCTAGTATATGGATGCATAGCTCTTTGCCACACGTTCAAGTTTGTATGACTGCTTAATAGAGTAATATGATGAATGTCACCCTCCAAAGGTGAATGTAATGATGAGTTACAATCTAATTTAGATGTAAAAAATAACTTGTGTGACTGCTTAATTCATAATTATAATACCCTTCAGATATTTTTAGTTACAATTGATTATAATACACTTTGATGATGGTGAGTTGCAATTTTACTTAGATAAATCAAGAATCAATAATTGAAATACACTTCAGCAACAGTAAGTTACAATCTAAGTTAGACAAACTAAGATCCAGATATTTTGATATCCTCTAGTAATCTAACTGACATGTAACAAGAACTTCATGATCTATAATACAGTTCTGTAATGGTGAGTTACAATCTAACTCAGATATCAGAAGAACCAAATAAGTGTAATACTCTTCAACAATGATGACTTACATTTTAACAGGAATATAGTAAAAATATGAATACATATAATTATATAATGAGTTATAATCAAAATTAGAAGTAACAAAATAAATATGATACTTGACTAGGCCAAGCTCTTAACAGTAGTACACCTCAACGGTGATACATCAATATTTAATGTGACAAGAACAGGAGTATTAGAAGCTAACTTATATCTATTTATTTTAAGCCTATAGAGCATAACTTTTTTTTTTTATTGTAGACTCTGATTTTAGATTCTGTTCCATGTGCTCACAGGTAATGAATGTTCACTATTGACATGCTTGCCTAATTGAGGAGACCAAATTACTTCTGACTTAGATATTGACTTGCTTGCTTTTGACTGTCTGGCAGCTTAAAACTTCATTCTTTCCAGAAAGATTAGGTATTTTATGACCAGTCATTAGGATGAATATTATTTGAAACAACCGTATAGGGCCTGTTTGTTGTGATATTGATTGATATATTCACTACAGTGGAAAGGAAATATAATGAAATTATAGCAAAAAATACAAAAGATACAAAACATATGTAATGCCTACTTTTAGCTGCACTGACATAGTTTGCGTTTTATGTTTGTTTCAAAGAAAATACTGTTCTTTAGACTTTAATCAAGCATTGTACATTATAACTGCAATGTACCAACTCTTGTAGCCTTTTAGAGAGACACGAACAAATCTACATGGAATGATCTACCCATAGTCAAACATCACAATGATGGAAAGACAACCAATGGCATGTCCTAGATACCTGGGATGTATGTTTTCACATGACTTAGGTTGAATTAGGTCTGTTTATTTTACCTCAAGGATACTGAATTAGGTGTGCTAGTGGAGTGATTATGGACCTTTGATGATACATGCATCTTTCATCATTGAGTCTGCCTAGAATCTAACTAAAGCACAATCACATCAAATGTATTCCACATACTCATCAGCATCAAAGCCTTATATGGTTACATGAATTCACATTGTGTTATATACTGTTAGTATGGCAGTATAGAATCCTTTTTATTAGGGATATGAAATTAGGGCTGTTTGGAGAGTGATTAAAGCCCATTTCTCATCAAAATATCCCCAGTACAGCCGTGCAGTAAAAGCAGTAATTAGGATGGGTAGACATACAAACTCTTAGTCTACATCAACAGACCTACCTGTCATTGTAATTGGTTATTGTTTTAACATATATATTTTTCCAGAAAATTGATAATTTAATGTTTTCATAGGGGGATGTAACAAAGCCACTATGAGTTTAAGTAGATTTTTTTTAGATTTCAGTGAAAGCTAATTATAACAATATTCTGTTCTTGTGTAGCGAATATAACATTATCATATAACGTTTCTATGCGCTTCAAAATTAATTAGGATATTATAACCCATACTTTAGCTCTGGCAACCATAGCGTTCAGTGCATTCAAGGAATAAATCCTACAAGATACCCACTTACTACTCCTGGGTCGAGTGTGGCAAATATAGATTAATGTGGTGCCGAAGGACATTAGTGGTGTGGCAGAGATTCGAACCCTGTACCTTGTGGTTCACTGTCCGGATACTTATCTTGTAGACCACAACACTGCATACATTTCCATTTGACTTATTTTGTTTATAGAATACATTCATACTGAACTTTCTCACAACATGACTTGATATTATGTAGAACATGCTTTTGAATCACATTTTGATTTTTTATTAGAGAAGTTGTAAAATATAAACAAAGAGCTAATAAAATGCCTAAAAATTTGTTTACAAAGAGCTAATAGAAAGAGAAAGTGAAAAGACACATGGTTAATTATTTTATGGCTCTGAACAAACCATATAATGCTTACGTCCACTCCCTCCTGGTTTTTTTTTTCTTATTTACTTGATAAAGGCAATTTAGTCTTAACCTTTTCAAATTGTCATATGAGTTTATGAACTTTCCTTTCTCATCAATATATTTTCTAACGATATTGATGTCTTGTTGAAATGTGAAAGCTTTCTGTCTAATAGCTTGTGTAAAGATTTCATGAATTGCACTTCTTTGTATAAACCAAAACTTACGAAAGTGAACTTGTAAGAATTACCCATGGTGAATTTAGGGGAATTGGAAACTTTGCAAGGCTCAGTAGGTCCATTCAATATATTGAGCTGCTGTGAATTCAAAGTCAATATAATTATTGATCACTCCTACAATGTTTTTCATGAAGACATAGAGCTACCAGTATTTAAAAAAGGAATTAAGAAATTTCTGATTGATTGTTTATTTGTCACTCTCTTATCCCTTCTGTTGTCTCTCTCTCTCTCTCTCTCTCTCTCTATCTCTCTGCAAGTAGGGGTAGTTTCCTAAACTAGCTTTGAGGATATTGATACATAAAGAAACAGGTCTCTTAAATATTATCTGCTTCCCTATTAAACTGTATGCTCATGAAAAGAAAGATATAGAGAAATATGCAATAAACCATGCTTAAAAGTTCAGAATCATGAGTGATTGTTTGATTATTTCAGCAATAAATCGATGTATCTACCTATTTGCTAGTTTCCCAAACTATGCCGTCATTCGAGAAAAACTAAGTCTAAAACGCGCAGCCCCTGCCTGCGCGCGCGTACTCCCCGTCCACCAATCCAATCGCGCCACCGCCATACTCTTCCTCTTCCGTTCTCGCCCGTCAGAGAAGTGACATCTATGAAGCTAAGTCTTAACCTAAATTGCGAGATTTTTACCTCCAAAAGCATTTTTGGTTGCCTTTCGCAATAAAAATCCCGTTCACCATGTTTTCACATTCATTTTGGTGTATCGGATTTTTCCTGAGTCAACCTCCTTCACGGTAAATTAATGAAATTACTTTGCCGTTTTTCCTCACTTTCGGGGCTTTATTCACAGACGGTGTACTAGTACACTGTGTCGGGCTGCCCCCCCCCGTGTCTGTAGGTGGTTGATTCAACGCGCTTAGACAAGCGGTCTTATCAAAACGTTGTGTCTCCGTAATAGGAGTTTATTCCCACTCCGACTAATGTGAGTTGGTTGTTACCCTTTTATAGATCTATATTGTTTGTAATAATAAATTTATTACCAAATATGGGTTTCTATATTTGTTTGCTTGTCTTTATTTTCAGCCATGTCGAGGTCTCCGTTTCGGCTGGCGTTCCCCAGTATTTAAATACTTATAAGGGGACTCGCCCAGCCTTGGAAGGGTTGGCTGCGAGATTTTCATCTCGCACCAACATTATAACTTCCCCGGAGCCTCGACCAAGGTAAGTTAGGGCCTGCCTTGTGTACGGCTCGCCCCGTTATGAGTTCGTCGTCTGTTCTGACGACCAACTCATGCGGGATATACCGAGAGAGTGAGTCCTGAAACATGGCCAATACCTCTCTCGAAGAAGAGACTTGTATAACGGTGAGAGTGAGTGCCTAACCCGTCCAATACCTCTCACCGATAAAACTGTGGGTCTACCCCAGCCCACAGTTCGTCTCGCTCGAGCTGCACTTCTCGCTCACTAGCCATAGATGTTGTTCGCTCAGGGGTCGGCTCTCTTTGTCTCTCTCCGCACGCTTCTAATCCAAGCAAGGCGGGAAAGAGTAAAGAGAGTCGTGATCTTCCTAATGTACCCAGTACAAAGGGTTTACTACGGAAGCGGCGCCCGTTTTCAAGTGGGTAAAGGGAGCGGTCACGTGACCGCCTGCCCAGAAACGTAGGCGCCTGAGTACTGCCCAGCCAGCCGGCGGGGCGGACTCTCTCCCCTTGACATCGACTGTGTGTTCACCTCATGTGTCAGGGGGGCCAAGAAGAAGAAGGTTAGCCCCCAAGGGGCGACTACTTCTGAGTCGGGCGTCTCCCATGAACTTCTGAATTATCTGAAGATCATTGTGGAGTGGAGTGGTTGGTCAGACTTTGTGTCCGTACCTCCCACCACGCCCGACTCCAACACCCCCCCCCCCCCCCCCCCCCCCCCGGGGGAGGGGGGATACCTGTACCCACCAACCCGGGTCCGGTTCGGATATCCGGTTCGGATACCGGTTTTTACCGGTTATCCGGCTAGGAAGACTGGTTTTCCCTTGTTTATCACCACTGCACCTAGTGGGTGGGGATCCGGTTCCTTTATCAGGTATCCGGCTCATTGTGTTTGGTCTCCAACACACAAGAGTCTTGCCGCCCCACTTCGGGCGTCTCCCGACCACGTTCAGCTTTGATCGTCCGGTCGGGGCTACTCCCATTCCAGCGGCACTAAGTGCTCCGCCTGGGGAGGAATCCTGGGACTACCTAAACCGCCCTTCTTGGGATCAGGTTTCTCAGTCCGGATTTTCGGAGGATGATGCCTCTTCACAGGTTGAGATTACACCCCAAACCAGTCGGTCCTTGGCGGTAGAGACTCAAGCCCTGCTGGAGAAATATCTTCCCGACACCTCTTTTCAGAGTCGGGCCGATCCGGGACATCCGTCTCTCCTTTTTCAAGGTGAGCGTCCCTCCAAAGGCATCCCTCTTACGGAGGACTTAAGCGAGTCTACAATGACTTCGCCTCACAGCCTCTTTCATCTTTGGTAGGGCCCGTCCCTCGGCCAGGGAATTCACTTTCTCTCAACAAGACACTCTCGATTATTTTACGAGAAAGTCTTGTTCCAGTGACCTCCTACATGTAGGTGGTAGGCTTGGTGTCAACTTTCAGAGTGCACCTTACGCCAAAAGGGAGAAGTTCCCGTCCTTGATGGAAGCTCATTCCAGGACTGGCCTGAGGCTGACTGCCTACTTGGGTACGCTCCTTTCCCTACGCTAGGAGCCAGGAACTTGAGATGTCCGACTCGGACATCATGTTCCTACACGAAGCCCTCTTGTCCTTGACAGGCTCGTGGTGGTCAAAACTGTCTGTGTCGACAGCATAGCCACTAATGCCAGGAGGGAACTTGCACTTTCCTCTCTGGGCATTGCGGATGCGGACATACCTGCCCTCCTGGCCAGGGTCCCGCACTCCGGCCAACACCTCTTTGGAGGTAAGGTGTCTGATGTGATTCAACTTGAGGTTGATTCACGCTAGCAGGCGACGGAACTTCTGAAACGCCTTAAGTCCTCGGCTCCTAAGCCGCAGGCCCAGGCTAGTTTTCCGCCTCCTAGACGCGGTGGCACTTCCAGCTTTCAGCCTCTCGTGCACTGCAAGTTCAGCCCAGTGCCCCTCACTACAGGGGGCCAGGGCGGAGCCTTCTCCTCGAGGTAGGAGAAGGCATCGTCGCGGTCGGGGCCGTGGTTCGGCCCGGGATTCGCGGCGAGTGCGCCCCGAGCGTTGGAGGAGAGGGTTGGCGGCCGGCTTCAGTACTTTCTTCCCGCTTGGGAAGAAATTACCGACACCGATTATCGTGCGAGGAGGCTTCTGCATAAAACTCGCAGAGCCCCGCACACACGGAGCCTTCCGCCGCAACCCGCCTACATATCGCCCCCTTTCTAGAGCACATCTCCTCCGAGATTCAAGAGCTGCTAGAACAGGGCGCAATCGAAAGGGTAAGAGACCACCCCCATCTGTGTCTCTCCCTTATAATTCCCAAACGCTCGGGGAAGCTCAGAATGATCTTGAATATGAGGGTCATCAATACCTTCATTCCAAGAGAGCTTTCCGC
Organism: Heliocidaris erythrogramma; assembly: GCA_025617745.1. Lineage (NCBI taxonomy): Eukaryota > Metazoa > Echinodermata > Echinoidea > Camarodonta > Echinometridae > Heliocidaris > Heliocidaris erythrogramma. Next base: position 5,642,997 of record CM046853.1, read on the forward strand.
ATGGAAACTTTGGCCTCCATTCTTCCGGCGATCATATCGCCCCCCTTTCTAGAGCACATCTCCTCCGAGATTCAAGAGCTGCTAGAAAAGGGCGCAATCGAAAGGGTAAGAGACCACCCCCATCTGTGTCTCTCCCTTATCTTATAATTCCCAAACGCTCGGGGAAGCTCAGAATGATCTTGAATATGAGGGTCATCAATCCCTTCATTCCAAGAGAGCTTTTTCCGCGTGGAAACTTTGGCCTCCTTTCTTCCGGCGATCAGACCGTCAGATGTGGCCATTTCGGTAGACTTGAAAGATGCTTACTTTCACATACCGATACACCCTTCTTCAAGGGACCTTCTAGGCTTCGCCTTTCAGGGCGAAACCTTCCGGTTCAAGGCCTTACCTTGCGGCCCGAAACCGGCTCCTCAAGTTTTTACTTGAGTAGTCTCTTCCCTAGCCGCTTTCCTCAGGTATCGCGGTCTGAGACTTTTCACTTGCATGGACGACTGGCTCCTGGTGGCGAGCTCTGTGTCCGTCTTTCAGTCACGCATGGACCTACTTCTCCGTACTACGCAAGAAGTATGATTCATAGTCAACTGGGACAAGTCGGAGTTGACTCCTACCCGCAGACCCATTTTCCTGGGTGCGGAAATAGACATTGTGAACCAACTTGCCCGCCCCAGTCGGGAGAGAGTTCAAACTATTGTCTTACTGGCTCGATCTCTTCGTCGCTTACGTCGAGTTCGGGCAGGCCGATGGCTCCAGTCCTTGGGCCACTTATCGAGCCTTGTAGATGTCCTCAAAGACTATCGGCTTCATATGAGGCTTCATCCAGCTTCATCTGCTGAAGTTTTCCAAGCCCAGTGTAGACTCGCTCAAGGTGTGGATTCCTCTATCCGAGGAAATCAAACGCCTGCTTATCCCCTGGTCGAATGAGTCGTTCCTTCTTCAAGGGCAAGTCTCTTTTGGACCAGGTGGTCTCGGGGGACTGGTCACACCTGTGCACCTTACCCCACATCAATATGTTGGAATTGATGGCAGTCTTCATGTCTCTCCGCTTTTTTTTCGAGAACATGATTGTAGGTCACTCCGTCCGGATTTTGACGGACAACACTACTGTTGCTGCCTACATCAACAGACAAGGCGGGACTCGTTCCACTACCCTGAACGATCTAACCGCCAAACTTTGGAAGTGGTGTCGGTCTCACCGAGTGATTCCGATCGCCTCCTATGTTCCCGGGCGGGACAATCTGATTACAGAATTTCTGTCCCGGGGCATGTGTCTCCCCTCCGAGTGGCCACTGAACCGAGAGGTCTTCGACACCTCTGTTCAGTCTGCGCCCCTCTGGAGATGGACCTGTTTGCGACAGCTCTCAATCATCGCCTCCCGAGATACTGCCCTCGGGTGCGAGATCCGGAAGCTTGGGCCCTCAATGCGTTCTCCCTTCAGTGGAAGAACTTCCGGGGTTACGCCTTTCCGCCGGTCTCCTTAATCCCTCAGGTCCTGGGGTAGATTCAGGAGGATCAGGCGTGGTTTCTGCTCATAGCACCTTGCTGACCGAGGAGACCTTGGTTTCCTCTTCTTCTGTCTCTGCTGGACGGTCGGCCTCTCTCCCTTCACCGGAGAGCAGACCTCATAGCTCAGCCCCTGTCGGGGATCCTCCACCATCGCCCGCGGCTCTACATTTGACCGCCTGGCCTCTATCGGGGAGGATGCGAGGACGGCAGGACTCTCAGAGAGAGCCTTCCAGTTCATAGTCCAGAGCAGAAGAGATTCTACCCGAGCTGTTTACATCTCGAGATTAGAAGCCTTCCATGCTTGGTGTGGGGAAATGGGATTTGCTTCCCGTTCTGCCCCGGTGGGTGCTATTGCAGATTTCCTTATCGCCCCTTTTCGATAAGGGCAGGTCCCTCTCTACCAATCGTGGTTACCGGTCCGCTATTGCTCCGGTTCACCTTGGTTTTTTTCTGATGGTTCGGGAGTTTCTTACTCTCCCTTCTTGACTCATTTGCCGAGGTCTGTCTTTTGAAACGACCAGCAAATCGCCAGTTGACTCCTGCGTGGAGCCTTCCTTTGGTTTTGGACGCCTTGGCCAAACCGCCCTTTGAGCCGTTGTGCAAAGCGTCTTTACACCATCTCTCGATTAAGACCGCCTTCCTCGTCGCTATTGCTTCTGGGCAGAGGAGAAGCACTATTCAGGCTCTCTCTACGGCGCCCGGGCATATCAGATGGGAAAGGCAAGGTGTACGTCTTGTCCCTCGACCTTCGTTTATTGCCAAGAATCAGAAGGATTCTTCTGGCTCAATCGAAGTGTTCTTGAGTCCTCTGTCAGATTTCTCTTCTGTCAAGGAGGATAATTCTTGGTGCCCTGTTAGGGCTCTCAAATGGTTCTTGGATAGAACTAAGGTTTTTCGTAAGGATGATCAGCTCTTTCTCTTTTCCCGTCACCCTTATTCCCCAGCATCACGGGAGACTATCTCCCGTTGGATTGTCGAGGCTATCCAAGCTGGGGGTTCGGAGGCTCTCCTGTCTGAGAATCCTCCAAGAGCGCACGATACTAGGAGTGTTTCTACCTCCTGGGCGCTCTTTCTGGGTCTTCCTTTGGAAGACATTTTGAGGGCCGCCTTTTGGCGTTCCCCTACTTCCTTCACATCCTTCTATCTTAAGGATGTTCTTTCGGGTGAGGTTAGCTTTGCAACCTCTGGGTTGAGAGCTGCTTCGTCGTCTCTGTCTGCCCCGCGTTAGTTACTCCCGTCCTGGGACATGCCACCCGGGTTTTTATCCGTGCTATTCTAGCAAATAGGTAGATACATCGATTTATTGCTGTAAATCAAGAAAATTATAACTAATTTTGTTATTTACTAGATAAATCTATGTATCTACCTATGTCCCTCCCTCCAGCCCCTCTCCTTGTCTGACATGTCCTAGTTTCTGTCTCTGACTGCTCGGAAGAGGAAGAGTATGGCGGTGGCGCGATTGGATTGGTGGACGGGGAGTACGCGCGCAGGGGCAGGGGCTGCGCGTTTTAGACTTAGTTTTTCTCGAATGACGGCATAGTTTGGGAACCTAGCAAATAGGTAGATACATAGATTTATCTAGTAAATAACAAAATTAGTTATAATTTTCTTGATTATTTGTGTAAAAATCAATGCAAATCACTAAAGTGCAACTTTGCATATTTCTCTATCTCTTTCTTTTCATGAGCATACAGTTTAATAGGGAAGCATATTGTACCTGAAGAAATTCCTGAGAATTACATAACAATTTAAAAAGGTCATTTGCTAACTTGCATAGGAAATGTACACAATATGCTTCATATAACCTTAAGTGCAACTTTTTTTCCCATGCATTTTGACATAAAATGCATTTTTTCACACCAATAATGATATCTGGTGGCAATGGTATGCCATTCATGTTATGAGTAATAAAATTCCCTATCCATTCCCGTTTGAATTATGAAAATCGGTAAAATACTTTTTGAGATATATCCAAAAATGCTAGGGGGGAACTTACTTTTTTGGTTGAGTGTATATATTAGAATGTATCATTTTAGAGATCATCACAATCTTGTCCCAACACCTCTAATGAATTACGCTTTAACAAATGAACCTTAATGAGTCTAAGTCACAAGACTATAACAGTGGTTAGCTTGTGGAATATAATGCCCAACTCGCTCTCACTTGCTCTCACACCAAGTCTTCATCTCGCTTGCCCTCAAGGGTTGATGTTGGAGGTTTTTCAGACATCCCAGGTCCGCTGGTTTGGTTTAGCTAGGTAAAGATGGTTGGGGAATATAGGCAGAAATTATGAGCCTTATTTATCTACAATCACATAGGATATCTGTTGTCTTTTCATAATACATGTCAACATGCTGCAATGACAGTATATTTCTCTTCATTAGTATAGAATAGGTTTTTCTGGTCAATAAACCTAGTGATTTTAGCTTATGCTACGGAAGAGCATGGATCTAAATGGTGATTGTAGATGGTGATTGTTGAAATATTTTACTTCGTTTGACACTATTGTCATTGGGTTTACTTTGTGTGTAATGGAGACTGGGTAGAGATGTGTAATATGAAAAGAAATTGTATTTGAAAATCAAGATCTTAAATGTGTGCCTTTCTTTTTTCTTTTTTTTTTTTAGGGGGGGTAATATTAGGGAGTGAAGTGCTTTAGATGTATTAGACTGAAAAGATCTCATACAAATTTGATTTTTATTGCATTTCATGCATTTCCATATTAATTTTCAGCTACATACTTCTATACTGGCAATTCCAAAATATTGCAGATATGATCTAGGTTGAATATATATGTAAAATAGAAGGTATTCTATTTCTTTAGTAACATAGACACTTCATAACTTTTGAATATAATGCCAGTATTTCCTTGAAAATGTGTTTCTTTGGTTCTAGTGAAACTGAAATGAAGCATCATTGCATGCACTTATAATACTGTCAGGAATGGGCTGAAAACCTATCCTAGGCATTTAATGGTGAATGATGGTACCATAAAGATGGCTTCCTCTCAATATCTTCTCCATATGAGATTCTCTTGATCATTGTTTGTCTTTACAGGGTTATTTTCCGACCATATTCTACCCCAAACGCCCAGATAAGAAGCTCTTCAACAATCTGACAACGCAGTGTGCTGCCCTGGATATTCCCTTTCTCTCCTACCTCCCATCCTCCTCCCTCATCAGTTCTTCCTATAACTTTGTCGTCGACGCTCTCTTTGGCTTCAGCTTCAAAGGAGATGTGAGGGCGCCATTTGGTGAAGTTCTTGAGAACCTGAAAAACATTGACATACCGCTATGTAGCATTGATATACCTTCAGGTATGGTCAAATTCATTTCACCCATTTATCAAATTACCTGTCAAGAGCCAAAAGGTCGTAAACTCATTTCGATTTTGATAGAGTTAATGCCTTTCTGGTTCTCAACATAGAAGATCTCAGTGAACCTGTTATTGCATGTTTTGTTACAATATTAAAAATAGTAAATTTTTACACTCGGTTAAATCTACCAACAAATGCAAATGAATATTTGTAATTTTTGGGTGCAATTTTCCCCAACTTTAGAGATACATTCCAAAGTCATTTTAAACTAGACTTTTATTTTCATTCTGGCAAAACATGAATAAGAGCTGAATGTTTTATTTGAATTGCCTTGTGCCGTTATTTGCAGAAAAATTCATACTTGTAGTTAATATTCAATTATGATCAACTTCTTCAAGCCGATTTCATTTGTTACATGCTATGTATGCAATCAAAGATCAAAAGATTCCCTTCACTTACCTTCAGCAATGGAGATTATACTATTTGTGCTTTCTTTCTTCTATTGATTTTCTTTCAATATACAATTACCGGTATTCATTTCTTCAATACTCTGAATTTGTGATTGTGTTATCTTTGTTTACACAGAACATTTGGGAATTATAAATATATGATTTAATTGAGAGTACTATTGATTATTTCACTCTATTTGTTGTTTATCTTCCTAGGTTGGGATGTAGAACAAGGAAACCTTGATGGTCTCAAACCAGAGTTACTCATCTCACTGACAGCACCTAAGAAATGCGCTAAACTCTTCCAAGGAAAATATCACTTTCTGGGTGGACGCTTCATTCCGCCAGAGATGGCAAGTCGTTATGAACTTTCACTACCAGACTATCCTGGCACAGATTGTATTGTACAGTTGAAATGAAAGATTCTGCGCAGTGACCAATGTCTAGAAGGAAAATTTGAGTACTAAAAATGAGATGTAGTTTATAATTGGATTGTTTGGTTTTGAATAGTGTTCCTATTAAATGACAAGACAGTGAGAGAAAGAATGTAAATGGATTTGAATATCCAACAGAGAACAAATTTCAAAGAGTAAGATGATGGTGAGTTACTACATACAAAGGCTGTGATGTAATTGTCTTGTTACCATGACATGACGTTACCCATATTCTGTGACATATCAATCAGATTTTCAACTTGAATTCTAAGTTCTGCTGCTTATACAATTCAGGAGAAATATGTTGGCATGTTCATGTGCCACAAACTATGGTACATGGCAGGCCTGAATCAATGTTTGAATGTAGACTGCCACCTGCAATTTTCATGAAACAACTTCATTTCCCTCCATCTGACTTTGGGAGAAAAACATGAACCGGCCAACTGCATCTAGATTATTATATTTGACTGAAACATATAGATATAGCAATTGACTTACCATATTTATGAGAAGGCAAAAAATATGTATTCATTGTTTAAACATGGCAGTCTAAAATGAATATGTGTTACATGTAATAATTTTATAGATATCATACATTTTTTCATTAAGTTGTTTACAAGAAATGTACCATTTGATTTATTGATACTGGTTTTTTATTATCTTTTGCCAAATTGAAATATGATTATAGTTTAATGTGCAGATCAAATATTTTGATTTTTTTTTAATTTGTATTGATAGCACGAATGCTGTATTATGATATGGTAGTTGAGAGATGCATTTGACTTCACTATATTGCTTTGTACCCAAGCCTAACAATCAAAATCAGGCTGAATACTATGACCTAGGAAACATGTTTATAAGTGAACTACAGATGGCGGAATAACACTTTGCAACGAAAGGTGAATACAACATCTTTAAGAATATGAGGAGTGGACAGAGGCTTTGTAAAGCTGTCTCTTCCCCATAGGCCTGTAAGAAAATATACTGCTTTGTTTGTCATCAAATTATTGGTGACATTAATTTTAAGCAGCTATTTTTAAAAATTGTTTTACTTAAATTAGTCTGGTAAAAAAAAATATTACAAGTTAAAGTATGCATTCATTGTCTCAATTAAGACAAGTATTTGCATTAACTGCACCAATTTAACAACACTTGGTCAAGTTTACTATTTCATTTGAGTATTCCCTATGTGTGACCTTCCTTCTAGCACACTTATTGTCATGGAAAAAACACTTTTCTAAATATTTTAAATATTCATTTGATTAGTACCGAACTAAGACCAAGCTTGCACTTAAAATACATAGTTTGTGAGATCATATTTTATATGTGATTAAAACAGAAGTTACTGTATGCTCTAAAATTGAATGAGAGTAATGCATATTTGGAAAACAGGGCAATGAATAATGATAAGAATCAGTGGCATTAACCTTTATGTCAAGGAGCCAAGGAACATAGTTATCTTACTTTGTTAACTTAATATGTTTCATGGTTTCTAACTTTACTAACTTTATCAGAGATCTATAACCACTGGGATATTTTGAACATACACTGTTGTGAATTATCTATATGTTATTGTTAACTATGTACTTCTGAAAGAAAACAAGCTCAAGTTTTTTTGTGTGTTTTAGTTCAATTTTTCCTCCATTATTAAAAAAAAATATAATCACATAGAAGAGATACTGTCATTTAAGCATTTTTTATGATTATTTAACATTTTATGAAGTAATAAGATGCATTTTGGAACTTGCCTTCTTCTGTAATGTTTGTGAGAATATATTGCATAGAAGTATATAGGATTTCAAGTATTGTGATGTCTTCATATATAGCCTATTTTGTTGCACAAAATGACAACTTTCATCAAAGCAAATATAAGCTTGTTTGTCATATCTGGGTAATTTTTCAAGTTTTATTTATCATTTTGAGACAAATTTCCAGGAAGCTGATATTGAAATCAAGATGCACTTGAATTTTTCATCGCCAGAATGGTAGAATGTACAAGAAATTGCAGTTCTATTACAGATTTAATTTTTTTTTTATAAACAATTAGGAATACATCCTTTGTACTGTTCTATATCTGCAGAAAAAAACAGTGCTGTTGAATGTTTGTGCATCGTGATACATGTATATCACAATTTACTGCAATAAATCATATATACCTACCTATTATGCCTGTAGTCTTGACTACGGGACCCCTTCGAGAATTATCACACATGTGTCACAATATTGTGCGCACCCCCCGTAATCCTATTGTCCCCTTCGCCACTCACGCGCGTCAATACGCTACGGCCATCTGCCTCTTTCTTGCTCGCCCCCGACGAGTTAGGACGTATAGTCACAGCGCTCCTGAAATCAGGTCGTATAGTATCTTTTTGGTGCGCTTTTTCACATAGTTAAAGCACTTTTAGGTACCTATATTCGTTTAGATTATAGTACTTTGTGTTTTATTAGTCACTCTTGCCGATTGCAAGGGATTTTTTGATTCCCTTTCTTGGCATTTATTTTTCTCTTTCACGGTCAGCCCCACGTAGATATTTCCGTGTTTGCGGGTGTTTCCGTTTGTCACCGAGCCTTCGGGTTCGGCGTTTATTCTTACGGTTTTTAGGCTGTGAAAATTTCTTTAGTGCGTATCTCCCAAATAATTTTACCCTTATTTACTGCATTCAGTTGAAGTATTTCTTAATTTGAAAAAAGTATACTTTATTGTCTGTTTTATTGCAGTGGTATGGATTCGGAAGAAGAAGCAGCTAGGTCAAGGAGACCTGCTTCTTCCGAAGAGTCGTCTAGCAAGACGACTCGGCCTTCCAGAACTCCCCCGAGTACTGCGGTACACGGGGGAGGGAGGAGGGCTAAGGGTAAGTTGCCTAGTGGTGTTTCCTTGCAGAGTTTGCCAGTCTCGGAGCTTGCGGCTTCGGGACGGGTGGCGTTAACTGAATCGGGATTGTCAACTCCGAAGCCCGTGGTTTCGGGGTGGGTGGCGTCAGATTCTAGTGGTTTGGATATCTCGAATCCAATCCCCCGGTCGCTGAGACCAGAGGGGGGGGCTGTTGTTTCCCGTACGGTAGCGTTCACTCGCTCTGATCCGTTAGGGGAGACGCGCCCCACTACTGCAGGGCAGCCCACAGGCTTAGTCCATGTTGGTCTGGGTTCTCAAACCCTAGCCCCCGGCAAACGCCATATGGGGGAACGAGTACTTCCTGGGCTGTCTACATTGCCAGCTAATGGGAATGCTCGAGCTAACAATTATGGACGCTCTTCGGAGCAACAGGTGTTTTCACCTGAGTGCGTGACTACTTGTGCTCCCCTATTGCTGCTTTCGAGCGGTCCAATAGCGGGTTCACACGCCTTTAGTAGTCATCGGGCACATACCGAGTCATCTCGGTCTGCCCACGCACTGGGAGCTTTTAGCTCCCAACCCAAGGCTACTGCATCTTCTTGCTTAGCCAATATGGGTGATTTGGGCGATTCTCTAGGCTTACGCCATGAGCGCTCCAATTCCTTTATGGGAAGTGAACGCCCCTCCGCGGAGGGATCGGTTTGTGTTTCCGAAGAGGCTTCGGGGACCCGAACGAATCCGATTAAGTGTTCTAAGAAAAGGGTTTCGGCTACGACTTTTGTCGAGCCAGCCAAGAAAAAGGCCAAGAAGAAGGCAAAAAGTGGCGAGGCTTTGCCGGCCTCTTGCCCGTCTGACCTGGCTAACCCAGCTAGCTCCTCTCAAGCTGACATGTTCAGTATGATGCGGGCTTTTGCTCAGAATCAGGGTTGGTCCTTTGTACCGGCTACTTCAACCCTGACTTCTGTCCCTATTCAGGGATCTCGCCTTGAGTCTAATCAGCCTTTTGTGATTGATTCCTCTTTGTCTGAGTCAGATTCGCATGTGCCTCCTATTCCCGCGGAGCCCTTGGGGCCGCGGGCGAGGAGACTTTTGTTGAACCATGCGGGGCTCTGCCTGCGGAGGCCTTTGTTAGTGCTCCTTTGTCTCATTCCACTCGGGTGGAACCAGATTCGGATGTGGCTTCTCAAGCTTCGGTTCCCGAATCGCTTGGGCAGGCGGAGTCTCAATCGCTTGCTCTTCGCGGGGTAGAAGCGATTGCTTTGTTGTCCAAATATCTCCCTGAATTTCAGTCAACCCGCGCGCAGGGTTCGACTTCGCGTTGGAAATTTAAGCAGCAGGATTCCTCTGAGGGTATCGCTCTTGAGGAGGTTTTCAAGCTGGAGTATGACCGCATTGAGGCCGCGCTGTTGATTAAGCGCTCTAATGCGGTCAAGGGTAAGGCCTTTGCCTTTTGTTCTCAGGACCAAGACAGCTTTTTTAAGGCTAAGACTCTGTCTCCTGAGATTTTGGAGGTTGGTCGTCGCTTACGGGCGACTAATCCGCTTACCTCCGCCGCTTTCAAGGCGGAGGATAAGATCTGGTCTAATATTGAAAACCAGGTTAGGTCGGGGATGCGTTTGTCGGCGTTTCAAGGGTTTCTCTCCGACCTTAGGTCCAGGGCGGAGGAGTTGAATGTTACTGATGGTGACAAGCTGATTATTGACGACCTGTTGCATACTCTTTTTTGTCTGCAGTGGTCGCAGCTTTCCACCGCAGCTGCTACGGCTACGTTCCGTCGCAGGACCTCGGCTCTCTCGGCACTGGGTGTTAGAGAGTCGGGCATTGCTCAACTTCTCCGAGATGTTCCGTCTCGGGGTCCTTCGCTTTTTGGTGGTAAATTCGCTACGGTTTTTCAGAGAGAGATCGATGCGCGTAAGCAGATCTCGGATATGACTAAGCAGTTTCACACTAGCTCTAAGCCAACGCGGGCCCCTGTTCAGCGTAGACCTGCTGGTCCCGTTTCGGGTCAACGCAGTCGCGTGTCTAGGGTCCCGCCTCCTGAGCCACAGCCAGCTCCTTCTCGTGGGAGAGGGAGTCGTGGCAGGGGCATTTCGAGAGGTACTCGTGGTAAGGCGATGGCTTCGCAGAAGGCCAAGCCTGGGTTTTGATGTTTTTCCCCGAGCGCTTGTTCAACCGAATGTGGTAGGTGGCCGTCTTCACGCGTTTCTCCCCGCTTGGGAGGCCATCTCCGGGGACGCGTTTGTTCTCTCCGTCGTGCGAGACGGATTCTTCATAGATCTTTGCGCTTCGCTCCCCGGAGGGGCTATAAGAATTCGGTCACCTCCCATGTCTGCCCTGTCTCGATCTCATGCTTCAAAGGAGATCGAGTCTCTTCTGGAAAAGAGGGCTATAGAAAGGGTAAGAGACAGGCCGTCTCTTTCCCTTTCTCCAATATTTGTTATTCCCAAGCGCTCGGGAAAACTTCGTTTGATACTGAACCTAAAAAGGATAAACAAATTTATTCCTCCGGTTCATTTTCGGATGGAGACTCTTGCCTCCATTCTTCCGTTGATCAAAAGGGAAGACTACGCGGTCTCGATAGATCTCAAGGACGCGTACTTTCACATTCCCATTCATCGCGCATCTCGCGATCTTCTGGGGTTCTCCTTCCTCTCGGAGACTTATCGTTTTCGGGCTCTTCCCTTCGGGCTGCGCCCGGCCCCTCGGGTTTTTACTCAAGTTGTAGCGGTGCCTAGCGGCCTTTCTGAGGCGTCGCGGCCTTTCTGAGGCGTCGCGGCCTGCGGTTGTTTTGTTACCTGGACGATTGGCTTCTCCTTGCGGAGTCGCGCGATCGTTTGTTGGACGAGACTCGTTTGCTCGTCTCTCTTACTCAAGACTTAGGTTTCCTAATAAATTGGGAAAAGTCAGAGTTAGTCCCCACTCGCAGCCCAGTTTTTCTGGGGGCGGTGTTAGACATAAGGAATCAGTTAGCTCGGCCCAGTCGAGACAGGATTCTCACCATTGTCTCTGCGGCTCGCAAGCTCTCGCTGGCCAGAAGAGTCTCGGCCAGACAGTGGCTTCAGTTTCTAGGTTATCTAGCCAGTCTAGTCGATGTTTTAGAGGACTGCCGGCTCCTCATGAGACCCTTTCAGAGACATCTCCTCAGGTTCTTCAAGCCGGGAAAAGACTCTCTTTTGGTCTGGATTCCAGTACCAGTAAAGATCAAGTCTCTTCTTGCTTGTTGGACGAGCGAGGTGTTTCTCGCGCGAGGCAGGTCCTTCTCTGCCCCTCTTCCGTCGATATCGGTTTCGACGGACGCCTCTCGGTTGGGGTGGGGAGGACACTGCAACGGCAGCACGGTTGCGGGGGATTGGTCTCATCTTGGGACTCTTCCTCATATCAATGTCCTGGAGTTTATGGCAGTTCTGTTGACCTTGCTCCATTTCAGAAGTCGACTTCTCAGTCGTTCGGTTCTGATTCTCACGGACAATGTTACTGTGGCGGCATATATCAATCGGCAGGGAGGCACTCGTTCGGTTGCCCTGAATGCCCTAGCAGCTCAGCTGTGGAGGTGGTGTCGTCACATGGCAATCACACCCGTGGCCTCTTTCATCCCGGTCGGGAAAACCTCATTGCGGATTTTCTGTCCCGGGGCAGGTATCTTCCATCGGAATGGATGCTCCATCCGGAGGTATTTTGCCGCATTCGCAGTTGCCTAGGTCCACTGGAAGTGGATCTATTTGCGTCGGTGCTAAATCACCAGCTGCCGAAGTATTGCTCCCGTGTTCGCGATCAGGGAGCATGGGCTCTCGATGCTTTCTCCCTCAGCTGGGAGAACCTTCAGGGATTCGCCTTTCCTCCCTTCCAACTGATTCCGCGTGTCTTGCGGAAAATCAGGGAAGATCGGGCGAGGGTGCTTGTAATAGCTCCCTTTTGGCCCAGGAGGAATTGGTTTCCGGAACTTATGAGCCTTCTAAGGGCTCAACCGTTAGTTCTCCCGTTAAGAGCGGATCTGGTGTTACAGCCCCTATCGGGGATTCTTCACCACAATCCGGAGTCTCTTCATTTGACTGCTTGGCCCCTGTCAGGGAATCTGCAAGACAGTCAGGTCTCTCTGATAGAGCCGCGGACTTTTTAATGTCCAGTCGTAGGGTTTCTACTAGGGAAATTTACAATTCCCGTCTCTCGGTCTTTTTCCTTTGGTGCAAAGAGAGAAATCAAACCCCTTCTAAGGCTCCTATTGGTTCAATTGCGGATTTCTTAATCTCGTTATTTGACAAAGGGAGATCTATTTCTACTATCCGAGGCTACCGTTCGGCGATCGGGGCCATTCATTCGGGTTTTTTGGATGGTTTGGGGATTTCCAATTCCCCGCTACTAAGTGGTTTGATTCGTTCGTTCTTTCTGAAACGACCTTCGTTTTCTAAGTTAGTGCCGTCTTGGAGTCTGCCTAAGGTCCTGGAGGCCTTGGCGAAACCTCCTTTTGAACCGTTAGGTGAAGCTTCGCTTCATCATCTTACGGTTAAGACGCTCTTTTTGGTAGCTATTGCCTCTGGGCAGAGGCGCAGTACTCTTCATGCTCTCTGTCTTTCTCCTGGTCATGTTCGCTGGGAGAGAAAAGGTGTTAGGTTGATTCCTAGGGCTTCTTTCGTTGCCAAGAATCAGACAGCTACCTCCGGTCCTGTTGAGATTTTTCTTTGTCCGCTTTCTGACTTTTCTTCGGTGCGTGAGGACAAAGTTTGGTGTCCTGTTAGGGCTCTCAAATGGTATATTGATAAGACTAAGTCTTATCGTAAGGATGATCAGTTGTTCCTGATCACTAGAGAGCCTTTTTCTCCTGCCTCTCTTGATTTCATTTCTAGATGGATCGTTGAAGCTATTAGGGCCGCTGGCACAGAGGCTCTTTTATCCGACAGTAAGCCTCGTGCTCATGATACTCGTAGTGTCAGCACTTCTTGGGCTCTGTTTCAAGGTGTGGCGCTTGTTGATATTTTGAAGGCTGCTTATTGGCGTTCGCCCAATTCCTTCATTTCTTGCTACCTTAGGGATATTCCCGCAGGTGAAGCTTTGTTTGCGTCAGCCACCTTGAAGGCCGCTGTGTCTTCTTTGTAGTCTTTGGTGTAATCCTATTCCCTTCCGCTCGAAACATGCCTCCCGGTCTTTGAGTTGGCGCTGGTCTGGCATAATAGGTAGGTATATATGATTTATTGCAGTAAATTTGTAAAATCAGCACTGATTTTCTTATTTACTATATAAATCTATATACCTACCTATGACCCTCCCTCCTTCCCCGCTCCTTGCAAGGAACATGTTTCTTCTTGGGGTTGCTCGCAAAAGAGGAAGATGGCCGTAGCGTATTGACGCGCGTGAGTGGCGAAGGGGACAATAGGATTACGGGGGTGCGCACAATATTGTGACACATGTGTGATAATTCTCGAAGGGGTCCCGTAGTCAAGACTACAGGCATAATAGGTAGGTATATAGATTTATATAGTAAATAAGAAAATCAGTGCTGATTTTACAATTTTGGATGAAAGTTCCTTCCAAAACACAACCTGAACAAATTTATGTGAATTCTGTAATATTTTCACTGTTTTCAATTTTTCATTTTGATTACATGGTAATTTGTACACAACTTTTTAAGCCATAAAGATGTTTCCTTTTTATGGATACTTGAAGATTAGTGTTTTCTTGGTTGTGACCTGCACAGATGAATAGTATAGTTAAAGAAATTCTATAGTTTCAGTCTTTCATTATGTTATTTAGCTTGATTTTTGTTTTCAATAAAAAAATTTCTCCAAATATTTGTGGACTTGAGAAATTGCATTGTAGTGAAAATCCTGTATATTACGTGTAAACTCATGTACAGATCATAAGATTAAAAAATGGATATGTAAATAATTACAACCATTCAAGAGATGTCACTTTTCCATCATTTACTTGTAGATGTTGATATTGTTTATGAGCCAGGTTTTTTAAAATGATTTTTACATGTAAATCAATGTCAAGTGGGGATGGAAAAAGGTGGCTACAGTCAACAAAGGTCCTATGCATACTCACTTATATGCGTGTTATAAGATACATATCATAAGCACATTACATTTCCTGCAGCATATTTGAAAGAGGCTTAAGGTATATACAAATGCACATATGACATTAAATGTACGAGGCACGAATGTAAATAACCGTTGTCATGTATGTCTCGTTGGTCCTATGTCTCATTAGCACTGTGTCCCGTCAGGGCAAGGATCGCTGGGATATATGAAACCAAGTTGTCCCCTCCCAACCCCCTCTATGTCCCATATGCCCTTCTCTGTAGGAATTAAGGTTTCTGGTAAAGGTTAGTATTGGGTTCAAATTCCACTGGAACATTTGGACTTTATTAAAACAATGGGACATAGGCCCAACTGGACGCAGGTCTATAGAAGGAAAAGTGCATACTTTTTCTTGCAACAGCATCGTAAATTATCAAGGACACTTGTTAATTATTTTACTTTCATGGATGTATTCCATTTTTTTGGTGAATGCAATTTTGCTTTTCATATTTCTGTCTCAGCAAGATTGTTTTCCTTTCCTTTCCTTCTCTTTCTTCCCACCCCTCCCCCTTCCTCTCTCCTGTTCCCTCCCACTCCCCCACCCTCCCTTCTCTCTTACTCCATCTCCCCCTCTCTTTATGTCCCTCCTCCTCTCTTTTCTCTTCTGCCCTCTCTTTCTTACTCCCTCATACTCTCTATATAAACTTCAAAATCCAATCTTCCCTACATTTTCGTTTAACTATATCTGTCTACTCACGGGTGGCCTTGAGGATGGGTTCTTTTTCTTGTTTTGTTTGCTTGTCTGAAACTTTGTACACATATTATGCTTCCAGAAAATATGAGATACATTTTGTATTAATCTAGTCAGAGATTTTGGACACATGTAATACTTCTGAAAAATGTGAGAACCTTTTCTGTTAAACTTGTTTCTTTTTTAATTCTCTGGGGCCGACCCTGTTCATGGTTTTAGCATAGATTAATTTGCCTTAACAGAACATTTTTAAAGTAAATATATTTTTCCACAAAAAAAAAATCATTATACACACATTCATGAATGATGAATTAGTCACCAATTTAATCATTTGGCAATAAAGTTCTTACAGGAAATCCAACCTTAATGGCAAGGAAAAATGAGAGAAGTATATTGGCGAAAGTTTGAAAAAAATTAGACAAGCAATAAGAAGGTTGTAATCACTATACATTTCAAATTTCAAAGTTATGAATTTTGGAAATTTGTAATCACTATACAATTCAAATTTCAGATTGGCTGAATTGGTAATGTCATTATGATGTAGTGGTGGACAACTCCCCAAATAACTCTAACACACAAAATGACTAAAATGTCATTTTTTCCCAAAATGTATTACTCAGTAGGATCTTTTTCTTTAATGAGGACCTTTACCAATATGCTATTTGCAATATATTTTGAGTACTGCCCTGTGGGAAAAGACACTTAGTAGAAAACCACAAATTAATAATGTTTTAGTGTACAAGGAACAATTTGAGATTCGCACAGATTTAGTGATCACATTTTTCAAAAATCCATGACTTTCTTATTCCTTGTCCAATTTCTTTCAAACTTTCACTATCCTGTTTTCTTATTTTCAAACAAATTATCTTATTACCAGGGTTGGATTGCCCTTTAAATTCACCAAAGTTAACAATTGTTTCTATACCACTTTTTTCAACACCAACTTGAAATATGTATGATACAAGGACCTGCTATCATTTATACAATTTGATCTCTGACCGCAACGTAAATCTGATTTTCTAACTCCTGTCATATCTTTACAATGTGGATTTTTGAAAGTGACCTCTGTCTGAAAGATTAACATAATCACTCCCTATTTCCTCATTAATTTAATTGTTACAATTACAGTAGACTTTCAGAATGTGTGATGGATCATCACCACCTGAATTATATCATGTACATTTATACAGAAGAACACAACTTTTACTCTTTTTTTCTTTGGGGGGGGGGGGGCAGTTGACAATCAATAAATTAAAATCAATTCAAGGACACTTTTACTTGATTACTGAACCAATGAAATTTAAAAAAAAAATGAAATAGGCTCGGAAGGTGATGAAATGTAATTGTACTCTCACATCACATTCTTTGCCACTCAAAGACACACTATACACTGCATGTTGGATCTACAAAATAATAGCAAGGGCAACACTTTGAATGTTGATCATAACTAGAACAGCAACCTCCTATGTTGCCTCAACATAAAAAATAGAATGGTCATTCTACAGATGTGCAGTCCCGCTTACCACAGCACAGGAGGAAGTAAACGAGGGAGAAGAATTATTACATTAGGTAACCTTGTAGTGAATTATAAATGTTATCTTTGTTATAATAGATAACAAATTTGTTTCCGTGTTTTTTTGTGGAAAATAACTTATTTAAATTCTAATAATATAATCAACTAAGAAGTTACTACAGTGTTAATAAAAACTTAGAGGGTGGAATGTAACATCCAAACATTTTGTCATGGAATGCTACTCGTTGCATTTTACACAATTACATTTTGAAAGATATTTAAAAAGATGTGTCTCAAAAAAGCATAATATTTGACTTTGTTAAAAAAATATTTAGTAGGAAATTTTTTTTAGAGTGGCCAACTTCAGGTTCCTGGAAGACTGGTCTTGGTTTGAAAATTAAAAGAGAAAATTATCATACCACGTTAAACAGTATGCACCAAGAAAACCAACAAGTATTGTAACCTGATCCTTGACCTTGCATAATTTTGGGGATTACATTTTCAACATTTATTTCTGTAAGCGCTTTGGTCGGTAACATTGTAACTGGTATGGCGCTGTATAAGCTATTATTATCATTATTATTATTTCATTGATAAAAAGCAATGTCAATGTCATAAAATCATCAAATATCTGGTATTTCTAGAATGTACACCCTTAAAGGATGTACACCCTTAAAGGATAAATCAAGAAACAACCTTCATTAATTAAAAAACAGCTTATGTCAGCCCTATTGGTCAAACCTTCTAGAACATCATGTATGATATGGTGGTCCTAGATACTTCTTGATCATAACACATCCATGAAAGCATACAGCATGTGGCATAGGTTCTAGAATATGCCATAGATCAAGGTCTGGATCATAGGATTCAACTTTAGCTACATGCTGCCTCAGTTCACCCCCAGTCACATAGATCTTTCCTCCAACCACTGTGGCACTTGGTGTATTCCTCTTGAATTTCATAGACTCTGCCTTTGTGGAAGTGAATGTCTCTGGATTGTAGATGGCCACTTCCTTCATCCGATTTCCTCCTAGGATAAAGATGGAGTCGTTGAGGGCAACAGCAGGGAAGAGCTGCCGATTGAGTCCTGAGCTGGGAATGGTGGAGCATTCCCTGGTCTCGAGATCAAAGCACTGCACCACACACATCAACCTTACATTGGTGAGCCATCCTATGATGTAAAGTTTGTTGCTAAGGGCTACAACAGCCATCCCACTTCCAGTGGGATTGATGGTGCCAATGATATCCCATTTATCCAACTCAGGAGAGTATCTCTCAATCTCGGTTAGGGAGCTATCAGCATCTTCACCACCTAACACATATAAATGGTGATCATGTCCAATTGAGGTGTGGTTAAAACGAGGCAATATTAGTTCTTGAATCTGGGACCAACTGTCATGCATCTCATCATATCGCCATACTTCAGAGATAGTTCCCTTGGTGCGATGGAAGCCCCCGGATACATAGATAGCATCATCAACGCTGGCAGCAGCATAGTCAGAATGGTCAAATGGAAGGTTAGCCATGGGTGACCACTGGTTAGTATGTGGGTTGAAGCAAGATACATTGGTAATCCATTCCCTATTATCTATCATACCACCAACCACTACCAATACCTCACTCCTCATAGAATGTCTTGGCGTGAGCAGGGCATGATCCCGTCGTCTTCCATTCTTAGCAAGCTCTTTGAGGTTCTGGGCATCCCTGATCAGTGAGAGACACTTTCCGTTGCCATGCAGGAAATGATGTGCATTCAAAACTTTAGTCAGATATTCATCACTGACCAGAGGGAGTCTCACTTCAGCAAGAATGGATGGTAAATTTTCAATGTGAGCTTGATCACTTAGAGCCCACTGCAGCACTGCTGAAAGCACCTCATCCTCTCTAGTAACATTCAATTTATCACAACTAACAAGGCCTTCTAAGACTGATGCCTTTAACTTAAGAAATTCTTGACATGATGAAACATCTCTGAAGTCTTCTACAGCAAAATTCCAAGCTTTAGTTCGGAGCTTATCACAGAGGTAGGTCTCTGCCAGCTGAACAATCCCCAGGCAATTCTGTGGTGTCAGGGAATCTTCCAGAAACTGGCAGCAAGATTCTATGATATGGGGATAATTCAGGAAATTTGCTGTGGCAAGAAGGTCTTCAACGGAGTCACCGCTGATATCTACATCACACATATACACTGCATGGATGATAGTATCTAATGCTGCACCCTTGATGTTGGTCAGTTCAATACGATCACTGCGACTCTCCTGAAGATCATCAGTGAACATTGCACCAAAATATGGGCTGCTGGCTGCAAGGAGAGATCTGTGGCATGGGAATTCTCTTTCATCTGAAGACACCAGTGTCACATCCACAAGCTTTCGGGCAAGCCTCCAGTCGTTTAATTCTCTTAGGAGCTCACTTGATTTATGTGGATATTGATATTTCTTTGTAACAGTCTCCCTCTCTTTATATTCTAGATGTTCAGTTATCAATCCATCACCACTGGTGTTTTGCTCAGAGTCTTCAAGGTCAATGACCTGGACGTCACTAGCCCTCTCCATCTCTAAATTAAGCACACCTGCCTCTCCTTTTTCATCAATATCTTCTTCTGGACCATCTTCACAGAGATTCAGGGGTTTTGTTTCCTCTTTTGCCATCCCTTCAAGCAGTATTCCAAATCTAAGAAAGTGAAAGAAAGATCATTACAAATTAATACAAAAAGATTTCTAAATTACATTCATAATTTAAGTGTAACAGCATATTATTTAACTTGTAGCAGCTCTGAGTTTTAATTAATCAGCTTTCTCTCCTCATATTAGAACAAATTATTTTCTACTTCTACATAAATTGATTAAAAAAATTAAAAAGTATATTACATGAACCAATGTGAATGAAAATTAAAAAATTATCAGAAAAATTGCCAATTTGCACAGGAAAATAGTGATAACATATTTTACACTGCATTGCCAAGAGTTTAATGATTAGTTACACTGAAATCACTCTTATTAATGAACAGTACAATGGAGGCATGAAGGCTCAGTAGTAGAGCAGTGGTAGAGTAGTGGTCTCATGACTGGAAGGACCAGGCTTCGAAACCAAGTGGATGTGATGCGTGCCCTTTGGTAAGGCATTAATCCTCATTACCAAGTCCCTCACAGAGAATTAAAGCCGTCGGTCCCGTGGTTGCTTACTTACAAGCATATACACATGCTTTCTTAGCAGTCAGGTAAAACAAACCATCGACCTTCATGAACTGCCGTAAAAATAAACTCAAAATTTTCAGTGAATTTAGCTCTTTCTGCTCATGCTTAATGTGTAATTTCTTGCATTCTGGATCAGAAGATAATGCCACTCTATGCGAGGTTATTATAGAATGTAGATATTGAGATAATGCAAAAACATCACTGAAAGGAGACACTGTACTGCTATGGGTTAATTTCCTTGCATCACAGGTTAAAAAAAAAGAAGAATACATGCATATATAAATTATACATATATATATATATATATATATATATATGTACCTAAATCCTACTTAAGGCGAAATTCTGTGCAAAAAGAAAAATCGACTGATGGGGGAAGCCGATGTTAAGTCGAATTTTTCGATTCGCCTTAACATTTTCGGCACTGTTTTTTTCCCATTTCCGTAGGGGTAGGAGGCATTCTATCGATATGAACGTAGAGGGTGCCAAATTACTTACATTACTACAAAGTTTTGTTCAGTAGGGAGAACTCATTTTCGTATAATATAACGTGGAAAATCTATTATCTCCTGGGTATCTAACGTCCTAAGTTGGACTTAGGGCGATGTCTGTTTTTCTTGATTATATCAATGGAGATTTACTAAAAATACCTTATCGCACACAAAAGGTAGTTATTATACGATTCTTTTTGCCATAAATGCAAATTGAATCAAATTAATTCTAAACATCTATACTAACATTTTGAATCCATTAATTCTCTGTAACGTCCTTTTTGCGATTATATACGTATAGCCTATACAATAAAAAACAATTTGCCTTTTAGTAGAATCTAGGTATATATTGTGTGCGATAAGGAATTTTCAGTAAATCCCCAAACTAATGGTCAATATGACCATTGCTTGCTGATGTGAGTATAATGGGCCAGTCACAAATCAGTTGCGATGCGTCGGCGATGGGTAAAACCCGGGAAATTTTAACAAAATCTTGAGACAGATCTCACGATTTTGCACCCGTCGGAGGCGCTCTCCGGACGCCTGCGGCTTGTCGCAGATTTTTTAGGCATCGCCACACCCGTGGCGGTCCCCAACTTTGAACTTAAAATTTTAAGATTGCTCGCAAGATTTTTCACCCATTTTGGGCATCCCAGACATAATCTCTAATGTAGGTTTGGTCTTAAGGACCTCAACTACACGAGTAAATACTTAACTTACTGTAAATGGTGAAAAGCGCCGAACTTACCGAGACTAAAGGTTCTGTAGTTTCCAGTTCGGTCAGTCTTGTTCGGTTCAGCATAATTTCCACACAGTCTCGTGCCCAAAGGTGTACGGCGCCCTCTAATGGGTAAAGCCCTATAGGGGGTGGGGGTAATTCCTACTACATTCCCCCCTGTTTTGAAAAACCCGGCCCATAACCAAAATGGGCCCGGGAAAATCCCACCCGAATGAAAAGGAAAAAAAATTCTCTCTCCTTGCCCCAGAACTACGAGCAATATAGCACCAGAACACAAATTTTTTTTTTTTTTTTTCCAATAAACCCAACGCTCCAAAAAACTAGAAACATATGCCAGAGGAGATTCCCTACCCAGAATAATGCACGCTCTCATAGCGGTGAGCTGTCCACTTGTCCTTCCGGACTACGGCACCATCTTACCTACCCAAGAGGTACATTTCTTGAGTTTTTCGGAGAGTGACCGGAGAACCGGAAACTCACCTAGGTCACTCCGGCGCGGGAAGGAGGCGTCAGTGCCGCCATTACTCAGAGCGAGCCATTTGGAAAAAAGTCTCCCTGGAACAATCATAATATATGCCAACGGGCATTTAGAAAAAACCCAAAATATAGAAAACACATTTATACATTTGCTAATATAGCAAAAAGTAGTATGATCGAAACTCAAAAGTTCCCACCAATTAGTTCATCACGAACACAGGAACACGGGAATGGATTTCCCGCGGTTTTCTGAACCTATGGGCCGTAGAGCGCCAGGGCGTTAACCCTAGTTTCCTCTAGCAAACGATCCAGACGGACCCTGCGGAGAGCAATCAACTGGTCCTTGGTGAAGGACTTCACCAGGGCGTTGAAGAGAAAAGGAAAACATAATTAGTCCCCGCACACATGAACGGAAACCTAAACTTACTTCCTTTCCTGCCCCACACACAGAGGACAATAATATTTATCTATATGGGTACTCTCGCTAGGGGTTACCCCCACGCAGTCCCCATGAAACCAATCATCACAGCCGTCGCAGCCGATCATGAAGCGGGTCTCGTCATATGGTTTGCGACATAAGCAATACACAGCTTCCGGGTCGGCTCGCCTCCCCTCTCGGCACCACTCCGGCAACTCTCGGTCCCGGCACGGTTTTAGCCGATCCTGGTGTACGGTGGAAACCGACTTCCGGAGCTCCACCCGATACAGATCGGGGGTTAACCTTTTGACTACCTTCCCGGGACCCTTCCAGGGGCTGCTCAGTTTCTTACATTTGCCCTTGACAGTCGCAGTGTCAAGGACATAAACCGGGTCACCCTCCTGGAACTGCCTCCGGAAAGAATGTACATCGTAGTCCCGCTTCATACGCATCTGAGCGTTCCTCAGATTAGCCCGGGCCGTCTCATGAGCAGCCTGGGTTGCTTTCATTAGCCTGCCCAAGTATTCCTCCTGGTCCCAAGTCACACTGTCCCCGGGTAGAGGATACATAAGATGGGCTGGCTGATTCACCTCCCGCCCTAGCATCAGCCGGTTAGCAGTATATCCGGTACTACGGTTAACCGTAGCCCTTAGCGCTCCAGCGATCTGAGGCAGGTACTCGTCCCACTTATTCTGGGTCCGCCCGATATAGCACCGGACAGCATCCATCAAGGTACGATTGTACCTTTCCACCTGGCCATTACCCGAAGGTCGGTATGGCGTCGTCTTGGCCTTGTGGATCAGGAGAACCTTGCAGATACCTTTGAAAAGTCTGCTCTCGAAATTTCTCCCCTGGTCCGTAAAAACAGCGAACGGATACCCGAAACGGCAGAAGAATTCCCCCACCGCAGCACGGGCAGTTTCCTCCGCTGTCTGAGATGGCAATGGGACGCACTCGACCCACTTAGTGAACTGGTCCACCATCATGAGGATATGCTCATTTCCCCGGGACGACTTAGGCAATGGCCCCAGAAAATCCAGGTGAACCCGTTCCATGGGAGCCCCTGCGTGATAATTCCGCATGGGACTTTTACCGTACCTGGTGGCCTTCTTGTTCCTATTGCAGGTCGGGCAAGTTCGGACATAATCCGCCACATCCTTGCCCATTTTGTACCAGAAGTACTTGGCCCGAATGTAGGACTTGGTCCGATCCCTGCCGGGATGACCTGCGGCCGGAATGTCATGACTTGCACGCATGACTTCCTCCCTCAATGACCTGGGCACCAACAGCCGTGCGCCCTGGTCCTCCTCGTTTTTGCATATGACTCGTTCTACCCGCAGGAACTGGGCCCTGTTAATCCAGAGAAATTTCTCCTCCGGACCCCACAGCATTATAGTGGCCTCATCCGGTTCCTGCCGATCATCGAGCCATTTCCCCAAAGCCACCAGAGCAGGATCCTTTTCTTGTTCAGCCCGCATCCTATCTGCAGGCAAGGGTTCCTCCTCCGCGACTTCCACAGGTCGGAGCCTTGCTGTTCTTACTATGGGTTCCCCCACCACAGCTCCGGCCCCCGCCGACGAAGTGCAGACTACCACATGAGTCGCTCCAAAACTCTTCTCTAGCCCTGACTCAAACATGGCCTTCACCCTTGCGGCCCGGCCAGCAAGGGGAACCACATTATCGACCACATCGCCGAAAGTGGCCCAGTTCTTGTGAGCCTTGGAACAGTATCCGCACCCTCCGCACGGCAGGTGTTCTAAACTAAAACCCAACCGGTACTCTTCACAAAGCGGCTCTGCTAGTGGGACTCTAGACAGAGCATCAGCATTGGCATGCTTCTTGCCCGGACGATGTTCCAGGCGCAGGTCATACTGACTGAGCTCCTCCATCCAGCGGGCTAGTTGCCCCTGGGGGTACTTAAAATGGAGAAGCCATGTGAGGCTACTGTGATCCGTGCGGACCACAAACGGCTTCCCTAGCAGATAATGGCGGTACTGCCGAGTGAATTTAACCACCGCCAGCAGTTCTCGCCGAGTTACGCAGTACCGCCGTTGTTCTGCGGTGAGCGCACAACTGCCATAGGACACCACCCTCTCTTCCCCTTCTTGTATCTGAAGGAGTTCTGCCCCGATGGCCTCATTAGAAGCATCAGTGTCCAGAATAAATAAATCCCGGCCGTTAGGCATAATGAGTACCGGTGCCTCCGTGAGACTGTCTTTAATTCCTTCAAAGGCTTGCTGTTGTTCTATTCCCCATTGAAACTGCTGTTTCCCAGTGATCCGGTAGAGGGGAACTGCAGTAGCAGCAAAGCCCTTGATGAACGCCCGGTGATAGTTGGCCAGGCCCAGGAATTGTTCGACTTGCCTTGTAGTTCTTGGAGTGGGCCACTGGCGGACCGCCCGGATATGCTCCTCCCGGAGCTGAACCCGGTTAGCGCTCACCTCCCTCCCCAAGAACTCCACCTTTTCCTGGAATAGAACGCACTTTTTAGGCTTCAATTTAAGCCCAAATTTAGCGAACCTTCCCAGGACTTCCTCCAGATTGGCTAGGTGGTCTTCCACCGACTTTCCCAAGACAACAACATCATCCAGGAAGGCCAGGACAGTCTGCCAATTTATTCCCCTTAGGATTAGGTCCATCGCCCGCGAAAAAGTCGCTGGCGCATTACACAGACCAAATCCCATCCGCACAAACTCATAGAGCCCGTACTTTGTGGTAAAAGCGGTTTTCTTCCTGTCTCCCGCTTTTATTTTTACTTGGTAGTAAGCCGAATTCGCATCCAGCTTAGAGAACCAAGCGTTACCAACTAGCGTGTCCAAACATTCCTCGATATTCGGTAGCGGGTAAACATCTTTCCGAGTTACCGCATTTAGTGCCCGGTAATCTATACACCACCGGACACCCCCGTCACGCTTCCGGACTAAGACCGGGGCCGAGGCCCACTCGGACTGGGAAGGTTGGATTATCCCTGCCCTAGTCATCTTGTCCAGATGCGCCTTTTCTTCCCCGGCAAAATTCAGCGGAGTACGCCTCATTTTCTGTTTAACCGGGGCTGCATTTTCGGTATCGATGGAATGTTCAACACCCTCAAATTTCCCTAAATCGAATTCGTCTTGGGCGAAAACCCCGGAAAAACGAATTAATAAATCCCGGAGTTTGTCCCGCCCTTCCTCCGATAAAAGGGTTGAGGACTGCTTGAACAGTTCGGCTAGGTGGGGTGGGAACCCCTCGGTCCCCCCTGTTTTGACTTGGGAGATCTCCCCGTCAAAGCTTACAGAGGAAGCCACCTGAGAGACCTCGGCCTGGAGTTCATGTGCCTCCCCAAGGACGTCCGCACAGGTAATTTTCCGGTGCCGGTCCGTGGGGTTAACCACATATACCTCCATCTCGTTCCCCGCCCCGTGCACGGAACAAGGAATCAAGAGGAGTGAGTGACCCGACAGTGGCTCGAACACATAGTCCCCTAACCGTTGGTCTAGGACCCCGGTTATCCTCTTAACTGTATTAGGTGGGACTACAATTCTCTTGCGGACATGGACCCTTGCTACACCCATCTGCCTGGGATTATCCCCATGTAGCATGGGAATCTCTTCTCCCCCTAGCACCAGCTTCGGGTGAAACAAATGTATAATTGCCCTATGTTTCCCGAGAAAATCCATTCCCAGTAGCATATCATCTGTGATAGGTGCAACATACAGCCGCTCAGAGAACGTTTGTTCCCCCAACTGAATACTCACCGGCCCCACTATTGTCCCCTTCATGCTCATGTCTCTACCCGCCGCATGTAATATGGCATTCCGGAGCTCTTTCGGCTGCGGTTTCAGGTGTTGCAGCACCCGATCGGAGATGATAGAGACTTCAGCCGCCGTATCCACTATTGCTCTAAGGGGGTGACCCCCTATAACTATAGGGACACTGAGCGAAGAAGAAGACTGAAGTCGGCAAACTACCACTTCTTCTATCTCATCGGATTCCGGTTCCGGACTCGAGGCAATATCCGGCATCGGATCCAAAGAAATGGTCTCCCTTGGACTGGTTGGAAGTTCGGAAGTGGTGACTTCCGCTATATACTGGGAAAATGCCCCCACTACTGGATCCCCTGCAGTGAAAACCTCTCCCAGCTCCTTGGAGGCGTCTTCTGACCAGGTTTTGTCAGAAACCGGCATTCCCAGGTGCTTTTCAGCCGCCTGGTTGCCCGGCAACCCAGTCCTTAGTTGGCCTCTTTCGGGTCGGGCCGGGGGCTGGCCTCTGCCTCCGACCCGCTGGAGTTTTCCTCCTCAGGACAGTTGACAAAGGAAACCCGCACGTTCCCTTTGTCTCCCTTGGCTGTGGGGCAATCCTTCCGGAAATGTCCGTGCCCCCCGCAGGCATAACACCGATCGCCCCCCGGGGACTTAGCTCGCTCCCGGGAAGCCCCCGGCCTGGACTGCAGGGCCTCTAGGACCTTCCGGAGGTCCCGCTCTAAATTTGCTACCCGGGTATCCAAACTGGCTACCCGGGTATCCAAACCGGCTACCCGGGCATCCAAATCGGTTACCCGGGCCTCTAGGCGGCCCCGAGGCTCACCCAATGCGGCGCGCTGCCGGTCTCCAGGGGGACGGCTCGACGATTGAGGGGGTAGGTCTATTTTGCGGACTTCGAAATCCCCCTCGTCCTTCAAGGCCACAGCCTTGACAGGTCGCCCACGCCCGTACATAGCCCTGTGTACATGCTGGTGCCACTGGATAGTTTTTTCGGCTTCTTCTACGGTGGCGGGGTGTTGAGTCAGCGTATGACACCCCGCCTCCCGATTTGAGCACCCCTGGCACAGACGGAGAATGGCCTGCTGTTGTACATACGACCCCTGGCCCCCGGGAAACGCCCGAAGAGCTAACCCGAGCACCCGATCGGACCAATCGGGCAGAGACTCTTCTGGTCCCTGCTTGGCCGCCGCGAACTCGAGTTGGGCGGATTCCGGCAACCCGCCCTCCCCGAATCGCTCCGACAATTTGCGTACGAGCGAGAAATACTCCAAGTCTGGCTCCCTCTCAAGAGCCAAGCTCAAATACTCTCCCGCTTTTCCTTCCAGGCACCAACTAAGTTGATCTAGTCGTTGGGGAGATTCCCACCCCTGCCGGTCGGCAAAAGCCGTGAATTTATGGAAGAATGCCTTCCAGTTTCCCCGCCCGTCGAAGGAGATAGTTCTGGGAAGCGGCTGGTAGGCTGGCCTACCTGCATTTTCCCCAAGCTTACCCCTCCTAGGAGCCGAGCACCTATAATCTTGCTCTTCAGGAAAGAGGGGGGACCCTATAGGACCCCCTGGATACCCTGAAAGGGGGTTGCCCCTTCCATGACTATCCCTTAAGCATTCCCGGCCTAATTGGGTTTGAAATTCCTCCCGAATGTCCCTGGAACTAAACCCCAGGTGTGACGAGACCCGATGGTCCCTTCCCACCGCAGTGCCCCTCTGGCTGGCTTGCCAAAATGAGCCCCCCTGTTGGGGGACTACTCGGGTAGGGGGGCTGACGTACCCCGCCCCCCTCCATGAACACCCCCCGGACTCCATGGGAACCTCACCTGCCCTCCCCATCAGCCGATAACCAATAGGTCCGCCCTCCCCTGGGTTTTCCCCAGCTCTATATTGGGGCCCCCCAGGAATGTGAGACATGCTCGGGGCTACGCCCCGGGATTTGCGCGACACATCCCCTGAGGGAGGCGGATAAATATCATAGGGGTACTGATGGTCTATTGCCCCCCTTTGTCCTACGTGGGCCCTAGCCCCGTTGGGGGTACTGGTGTAAACACCCCCTTTGCCCCCACCCTGAAGGGGCGTCCCCTCTGTGACCCAGGTGCTCTCTACGTCCCGAGTAGCAAAGTCGAATTGGTCAACCAGCCCCCGGGACTCTGCAAGCCCTGGAAATGCCACAAATAATTCAGGGGTTATATTCCCATGCTCAGTCCGGAGCCCTAAAATGATCCCGGCCTGCACGGGGTTGAGCCCCGGCATTGATGCAAGTTCCTCGTAGGAACACATATTGATGGGGAGTCTACCCTCCCCCTCCGTCATTGCAACGATCTAAAAACTACTCTAAAATAACCGCTTATTCCCGTCCAGTCCTAAACTACCCGACAGGAAAATATTACAACACTTGGAGTTTCCTAATTTATTAACGAAATCTCGCTAATACACTCACACACGAATAATCACACCACACACCGTCACAAACTTATTTCTTTTTTTTTTTTTTTTTTTTTTTTTCTAACCGGACTCCCGCACTACAACGAGTGGGTGGGTCCACACGCAACACAAGCAGAAACCATAAACTCACTCACACAATAGACTACACACAGCCTACCACTATAGACCACTAGACTAGCTCGAAACTCCAAGCGTTCTGGCGCAGAAAACCTGCCCAAAACAAACCCGAACAGGGCACAATATACCCACTCAAACTCAGAAACAGTTCACTATATAAATGAAAACGGATAAAAATACCAAAGACTTACCTAATTAAGGATCAATTGACGTTCTCTACAGAAAGCTGACGTCTGTGTCGATCTGCACGGATTTGCACAGCACAAGAAAACAAGATGGCGTCGATCCACGACGGAAAGCCCAAAGAGTATCCCTCCGCCAGCCACAACCACTATAGCTATACGAGTATAGCCGTTCCAGCCCAGGCCCTTGCGAGAACCTACGCGCTAACAACAAATAGTGAGCAGACGAAACGAACACTCAAACTGGCAAATAACCCACTTTCACACCCCAAAAGCACACGCACAACGACAATCACCTTAAAAAGACACCGAAATAGACACCTCACAGCATTAACTAAGGCCAAACACCCGTGACAGAAGCAAAACAAAGACACACGTGTATAGCACTAGCCTTCTCACCCCCAACGGAAAAAACCCCGGCAAAAATTCGCCGGAACTACACTGGGACAGACGACTAAAAAAACTCAGAAAAATGCCTCAAGCCGGGCCAATAACTCAGCCCGACCGATGACACTCGCACCAAACGCACAAAAATATATATCACAACGTTCAAAATAAACAAGGCCGACCTAGCAGCCCTGCTTTCGACAATAATCAAAATTTTACCCTACTGTGATTCCAATATCAGTCACAGCGAGCAGCCTAGCCCAACGCACGGGGTCGCACAAGATGCCTATGCGTATATGGGCAGCTGTGCCCGCTGTGTCAAAAAATTACGAGACAAAATTCGCCCACAAAGGCAAAATTCAGATCTGCAAGCAGCGTCAATAATGTAGGTTTGGTCTTAAGGACCTCAACTACACGAGTAAATACTTAACTTACTGTAAATGGTGAAAAGCGCCGAACTTACCGAGACTAAAGGTTCTGTAGTTTCCAGTTCGGTCAGTCTTGTTCGGTTCAGCATAATTTCCACACAGTCTCGTGCCCAAAGGTGTACGGCGCCCTCTAATGGGTAAAGCCCTATAGGGGGTGGGGGTAATTCCTACTACATCGCAGATGACCTACGATGCCCTCCGATTAATCGGAGGCGTCCACCGAATCCATTAAGTTCTGGAACACTCATACATATACGGGGTTATCTTAAGATCTGGATAAGCTTGTACATGTACAAGTGATCTGGAACATAAAGTCAAAATTAAAAACATTAACAAAAAATCATAGTCATAGAGGGATCTACTTTTCCAACGCCAATTTCGATAGGTCGGACTGTACTAGGCCTACTAACCTACTAGGCCTGTTAGTACTACATTACTGAACTCTGAAGAAAATATGGATGACCCACGAGTTGAAATGACTGTACTAATATAACATACACAGGCAAGGTCAAATGCAAATCACCAAGGAAACATAAACAAATCATATAAATAAATATTTATCAAAATCTTAAGAGAATTTACCTTCAAAAGACAGATCGATCTTACTTATCCAGCAGCAACAGTGGCTGTGAAGAGCGCCATCTGTTTTCAGTATCTTGGCAACAATGCTAAGCTACCAGCCTACCAGGCCTGTCCTAGCCATGTGCTAGCCATGTGCTAGCCATGTCCAGGTGGAGATTTGATGGTGCTAGCTTGAGGCCAAGGCTAGGCAAACTATCGGCCCATCTTCTTCGTCTTATACCAGCTATCTCAAGCTGTTTTTAACTTCCGACTCCTTTTGCAATAAGGGGCAACTGTACTAAGTCCCAGTTGGATAGACTCTCAGTTATACAAAAACGGGTGATGAGAATAATTTTGAAAAAGCCTAGACTAGCTCCGTCTAAAATATTATTCTTTGAAAATAAAGCGTTGAGACTATAAACAATTTGTTTTATTACCATTTAGGCAGTTTAATGTATCAAGCACGAATTCATGAATTGCCTCAGGTTTTACAATCGATGTTTAAAACTCTACACGACAATCATCTTTCTTTCATTTACCACTTCTTCGTACCCAGTTTGCCCAGAAAACATTAATCTACACTGGGCCCTTCTATTGGAATCATCTTGATTCAAATCTAAAGCAAGCTACCTCTCTTAAATCTTTTAGAAGAAATCTTAAACATTATCAAATTAGCTCTTACAGTGTATAAGTCCATAACAACTGTACAGTATTTGGTTTTCTGCCTGTGTCTAAACAGAACATATACAAAATCTATCCTTCAAGACATAGTTTTAGTCTTACTTCATACACATACATGTATTATGTATTTATGTGTATAGATCTGGTTTTTCTACTACTATATACATGTAAACCCAATAGGCTGACATTACCTGCTAGTATACTAGTTCATAGTATGCTTATTTTATTTTGATGTTTTAGTGATGTTGTGTGTGTATTGTTTTTTTTTCCTTTTACACACGTCTTGTCTCGTCTCTTTACTGCTATATATGTATATATGTATACATAATTGCATACATGTATTTCTTAATTCTCTCTGTTATTGGGGAACCTAGTTTTAACAAGCTGTACTTTTCCTTAGGTTCTCCCATGATACTGCTTTTTTCTATTGACTAATATAAATTATTCACTTTTGTCTATATGTAATTGGAATTGTTATTGATTATGATTGATTCAAAATTTTGAACGATGTATGCTCACCAATTGTAATGTTCATGGCAGATTTCTGCAGTATTATGAAATAAATTCATTCATTCATTCATTCATTCAAGTATTTTGGTTTTCTTCATTTCATACATCTTGTCATTATTCATGCACCATGCCCCACCACCTTCTCGCTCTCTCTCTGTTCTAAATATTATAAAGCAAGTGACATATTTTCGGCTTTAATATTTCCATCTCTTTCATCATATGTAGGCTATAAAAAATCAACATTTATTTACCTGTTGCAACTGATACCTCTATGCAAACCTATGTGGTGGTTTAAAGATGTCAACATTTCAAACAGGCCTTCATTAGAATAATAGTTTGATAACACACTACATATCCACACAAAAAGGTACATCTACTTGGGATGCTTTATACATACTAGTTTATTAATTTCCATATACTTAAAGTCTCCACTGGTATTACAACTATATACATATCCAACATTCATTATCAGAATTCATCTCATTGATTGTATACTTTCAGAACAAAAAATTATATTTCCTTTGTCTCAATATTTATGTTAAATTATCATATTTATTATATCTATAATGCTGTATTTGTGATAATAAAAATTATGATAAAAATAGTGTTAAATATGATAAATTTAAGTAATTACCTCTCAATCTATTCCTCGAGCAGGTAAGCAATTAAAAATCCTGACATTCAACAATTAAGCCTCTTTGGACTATATTTATTTCCTTTTCCCTTTCCTTTTGGCAATCAAGCCATCTTTCTCCTTCAATTTAAACACCTCAAATCACCTGACATATCACTCTTCACTCTATCATTATAATCCATATCAAACTTGACAGACTGTCATTCTCTCAGATATTCTATCTGTCAATCAGAACATGATGCAACTGTTATCTCACTCTGTCATCTTACACTTGATCAAATCTAATAATATTCACTCAATATCCTAACAAGTGACAATCTTGCATCTATTGCTGTTCAAGTGAAAAGGTTTATCACTTTTCTTAATTTATTTCTATTGCTATGCTGGTTCTTAGAGAGGTAAAGATGCAAAGAAGCATATTTTCACTTCCAAACCTATGCAAATATCAAAGCAAAACCAAAAAGCATAACTGGATGCCCATATTTATGTACTATGTCAACTAGAAGGTTGTATATAAACCATAATTGGCAAGTATGTACATTTTATCACTACACCTCCACTCAATCACATTGAATTTATACTTAATTCAAACTGATTACTCAATCTCAGTGCACCAAAGGCCAACCACAAATGACAGAATCAGTAGAAAAATATGATAATTCTACTTCACAAGGACAACATTTTATTACAAACAAACAAACATATGAAACATAGGTTGAACATAGAATATGCTTGGGAAAGCTTTAGATAGATATTAAAGAAGGATTTGGTATAGATTCTTCATAGATGCTACATAATTGGGATGGAATGACAAAATATAAAGCAAAAAGATTGAATGATATATTATGGATGGAAAGGGAGATTTCAATGAAAGATTAATGACCAAAGTATATCAGTAATTAGGGGAAGATAAACACAATTTCACAAACTGATATAATAAGTATCCTTCTTTCTCAGCATCGATTCTCTTGTAATATTCCTTTCCTGAGTAAAAAAACACCTCTTAACATGCACAACATTTACACTCCTTGGATTATCTTACGTATCTACACGCTTTATTTTCATCTGATCTTTTGCATAATCTGAACAGGAATCTCAATGCAACATATACAGTCTAAAAAACAGATGCGAACATTGCTCACGATGGAGTCATTACAGAACATTACATACATCAACAGTTTTATACACAGTGAGAGAAACCTCAATATTTGCTGCTGCTGCTGCTGCGTATACTCCTTAACAGCACTCTCAGATCAAATACAATGTAGCAGAATTATTCTTTTAATACGTTCATTCTAGTTTTAGTACCTCACTTGTTTCATACTCTGCAACATTAAATACTGAATTCACATAACATTCAATTTTGACCTCTATCACCCATCAAAATTCCCACAAGACACTTCTTGCCTATATAACATATGAATGCCTTGTCATTTTAGATAGTGAGACATTGCTATCTATCCTATATGCCATAACGGTTGATGGATAAATGTTGAGCAATCATTATGGTTGATAAATAATACTTTTCTATGATGCTGCTGTAATTATATTTTCTAATGATTCCTTAGCAACTTACTTGTTTGTTGGTTTATTTGTCTATACTATGAACATAATCCCAAAATGCATTCTTAAAACCAATAGCTAAATCAAAAATTGAAACGGGTATCTATCTTTGATTTCTCACTGAACTGATAACATATCTTCATTCTAAAAGAATGTATAGAATAATTACTTGAAATTTTTCTTTTATCCTATCCAATTACACTTCTGCAACCCAACAATACCTAATGCAATATCAAACTGAAACCTGGACATCTATTCCTCTAAAACAGGAATTTTAGCATTTCACTGTTCCTATGAAACTCTCTACTTTCTATTGCACTATATATTTCAGCAGGACCAAAGAATCTCGCTACTTTGAGCAGCATCAAAATGACAACGACAACAAAAAAAATATGACACTATACTTGTATCTTTAAATCAATAAATTTGTTTTCAAATATAGTGTTTGGGGTGGAAGAAAATTCTTTCTTTGCAAGCATGTGATGGATTGATTTAACTGCAATTTGTTACCAAGTTTGAACTAACTTCCCCCCTCAAAAGAAAAAAGTATTACAACATAGTTCTATGTTACTGTGAATATTTGCCACCATAATGGATGCACAAAAGATTATAGATTAAAAAAAAAAAAATCATAGTATGTGAATCAGCTAGATTTTGATGTCTTTAAGATGAAATGATTCTACACTGCTTTAAAAACAAACAATGAACAAACATTTTTTGTAGACAATAAGGACAATAGATTTTTGTCATATTTTATATTTTTTATGTGTTTTTCATTCAGGAAAATTTACATGGGGCTCAGAAAGGTTATTTAGAAACACACCTGTCTGTACAATGCGTGCATGTCCTAAACTATATTGGGATGATGATCCTTTTATTGACACTAAAAAAAAAAATAATGAAAATGGGATAATTTTATATTTACCAAAACATGCATACTGCGATGCGGAAAAGATATAGTTTGTACAGAAGCAATAGATCTTGCTTGCATAATCATAAACATATCCACTGTAACACAATGCATAAAATCTCTGATTTTAAATACTAATCATTTACATATGAAATGGCAGCTCAAAAATAGTTTTCTGAAATTCAAAACCTTTTAGTTGCAGATTCATCCACTATGAAAAAAAACACGTAAAGCCATGCCTAGAAAGTGCAATGTTTAACCACTTACTTAATTCTTAAATTAAAACCATTTGAACCAACACAGAAGTTTGATGATTTCTTTTTATAAATCATGTTATCCCATTATGTCCCTAAAATTCTTATGTTTACGTAAGTTCGAGGGAGGATTTCCCCTTGAAAAAGAGATTAAGACCCTCACAGCTATCCAAAATATATTACTATTTCCTTTTAGTAGTGTTGTGTGCTACTCAACAACTGAGCTACAAGGCAACTGGGCTATCGAGCTACTGAGCTACTGAGTTACTGAACCACTGAGCCACTGAGCTACTGAACCACTGAGCTACTGAGCTACTGAGCTACTGAACCACTGAGCCACTGAGCTATCAAGCCACTGAGCTACTGAGTTACTGAGCTTCTCAGCCTCCAGGCTACTGAACCACTGAACCACTGAGCTACCAAGCCACTGAGCAACCAAGCAACTTAGCTACCAAGTGAGATATAAAGCAATTGTGGTGGGAACTAATCTAATGGGAAATTCTGCTGCCATCTGACATATTTTGGAAAAACATGAATAGAACCACCGACTCACTACATGAAGGAGTTGTTTTCAATGTAAACCTACCCCTACGGTACTTTAAGACCTACCTGGTATGGGAATTCCTACCAACTATACCTTGACAGCCACCAGTAGAGCTCAAAAAGTAACAAACTACTGTTGACAACCAAAAATCAGGTCCCATCTGATACATTTCCATTGCTTAATGTCTGAAATAAGCTAATCACCCATCACTTTTCAATATTACCTATCCCTACTTTAAGACCTACCTGGTATGGGAATACCTACCAGCTATACATTCACAGCTACCAGTACAGCTCAAAAAGTAACGAACTTCTCAAATATCAACCCAAATCAGCTCCAATTTGATATATTTTCCAACAGATTTAGCTGATCACCCATCATAAGGTTAATAGATTTTATAGTTCCATATGATGTAAAACTATTTTTATGAGCTGCCACTCATTTTTGTCTGAAACAATAAATAAATATGTACATTTGTGTACAAAACAAATAAGTATAATTTACAGGTGGGCTAAAACTATAAACAAAGCAACATTCCCTTTACAGAGAGGTAAATATTTTCATAATTTACACATTTTATGTTGTTTTTTTTCATGAAGAATATCTTTAA
Organism: Heliocidaris erythrogramma; assembly: GCA_025617745.1. Taxonomy (NCBI): domain Eukaryota; kingdom Metazoa; phylum Echinodermata; class Echinoidea; order Camarodonta; family Echinometridae; genus Heliocidaris; species Heliocidaris erythrogramma. The sequence continues at coordinate 5,678,691 of CM046853.1, forward strand.
CATTTTAGACAAAAAAAATTGTTAAGAAATATCGCTGAGATGATAATAGTAGGCAAGATCGTGAGTAAAAAGGGAGCCAATTGGCAGTATAAAGTGGGTAACTTGTCATAATGATCTCATATTATTGATGTAATAATCATATGCAATATAAATTCTTTGTTTTTTCACAAATATTGAAGATTGGAAGCAGAATTGCTTATTAGACAAAATAAGTAAACATTTAAATGAACCATTATGTATAAATATGAATCATTTACTATAGGAGTTACACTGATAGTCCATATATATTAGAATCTCTTAACAAGTGAACCCCACTTATAATAACAAAATAAAATAAATTTCCATTGATCTTACCTGAATAATTTCTTCTGTATGTAAAAGTATCCTTCATTTGATAATAGTCTATGAATGAATAGTATTTTTAGCCAACATGTCAGTCTTTTAAAGTTTGATGGCTAATTATACAATTTGGTCGCATCGAAAAATGGGAAAATGTATCTCTACAGAGAATGCTTTTGTTATTTGATCATGTAGTTTGTTTGGTGTATCAAATAAGTGCAATTTAAAGTGTCAATTATTTTTTTTCTTTAACAATAACAGCATCAAAAGTAATCTTTATAAACTTTGTCTTGATATGCAATATTTGAGCTTCCTCATATTGTGCAATATTTCATAGTAAGGTAGAAAGAAAGCTGCAAATTAGATTTTAGATTGACAATAGCTGCACTTACTCAAAAGAATTGAAGATGTGATGTGCCCATATATATATTTGTTTGCATATAAAAACATCAGATTTGTTATATCCTTGACTCAGAGCTTCATGGCTTGAATTTAATTTTGCATGATTAAAAAAAGTAAGAGTATATATCTAAGCAATTGTTTTTGTATTCCTTTTAACTTTGAGATTTCCGTCAAAAATTGTTACAACAATGTATTTTGAATCACATTTTCATTCTTAAAGAGTGCATTTTAGCTTGTCACACATGGCAGATTAGGTGATTGCACACTTGTATAATTGCTTAAGTACAAATGCCAAATCTGATTTACTGTTTTCTCTCACGAGAGATATAATCATGCTTTATTCGCAGGTCCAGAAGAGCCTCATATATCCTCACTCTGAACTGCGGGTATAGTTTGAAAACAATGCAGTGTATATACACAGCAACTTGTACATCAGTTCTTTCATTGTTATTTCTGAGGCCCTCTAGACCTCATGCATGGGTCTTCATCGTCGTGGCAAAGCGTCACAGACATGAATTGACTGAATCGCAGATTTTGTTGTCAGGGCAGGATCATCTTCATTCCAGACCCTGGACATACTCAATGTGGACCAAGCCTGATTCGTTACCATGGGAACAGAGTAACCATTCTTGATCCACTTGTCTGTCTACAGTGAGGACATCACCCTTAGAGAAACAAAGCTCTCCTTCTGTCATGCTGACATGATGGCACAGGGCCTTTACTGGACTCCTGTACAAGTGAGGGAAAAGACATAGATTATAGTGGTGAAAGCAACAACTAAACCCTCTGACTTGTGTCAAAAAAGGCAAATTACAAGATTAATATTCCTAGTTCACAGCTGATAGAATTATATCAGACCAAAATTACCATTTGTAAGTAATAAATACACTGACATAATTAAATTTATTTGCATTAAGGAGAATTTCAAAAATGTCAAATACTGATGGTCAATTCCTAGGACCAGATATATAGTGTTTTATAATAGCAATAATCAGTACATGGCAAAAAAAGAAAATTGAAGGGTAACAAAAGAAATATTCCATAAATGTGCAAACACAAAAAGAAAACTATAATAATAAAGACAGACAGTGAGTAAGAGATTAAAACATACATGAAATTCATCCCTGGGTGAGGAAAAGCATGCAGGTGTCCTAAGTGTCACTCCTCCCACTAAATTCAAAATGTTAGATAAGATGTATGAATGACAGCTTACCCTGGGCTTGTTTTGGGTGACATGGGTGAATGGTGTTGACATGGGCTCTGACCATCACCGACTTGTCTCACTTCATCTTCTCTTAATGGTGTAGGTGGGGGTGTAGATGGTAGAGGTTTGGGCTCCATCTGGGGCTGTGGTGGCATCATTTGATTCCACATCTTGGAGAAGCTGCATAAAGACAATAAAGGTGTATACAGTATGTTATCTCAATGAAAGTCCATTTACTTCATAACTAGCATGCAGGTTTTAATAAATACATGACATATTGATAGAAATAACGTTATTAGTTTAATAACTATCAACCAAAGCAGGCAAATAAGATATGACGAAGCTGCTAAATTTGTTTTTGTTACACAGCTATTTTTTACCATCAAATAAATTGCTGACACCAAAGAATCTATCAAGCTCATAAACCTTACTCTCAAAACCCTATAAGCCCTAGAGGAAAAATGGTCTTCAGTTTCAATGATTTATATTTATTTGTTTGTTTATAATATATACAGTTGATATTTGTATTCACCTTGCTCCAAGTTTGCCCCATCCAGATGAGACAGAGAAGCCCTGTGATACCATAGATCCTTGTAGATCCACACTCCTACTCCTCCTCCCTACATCATACTTAGAACTGGTCTGTCCAGTCCTTGATGGGGTTGGTTGTTGTGCTGCAACAGAGGTGGCAAAGTCCTTGATCCATCCTAGTGACCATCTATTCGACTGTGGATTCACAGGATTTGGTCTTCTTGGACCACTCCCTGTCTCCAGTTCATGACCTGATACATTCTCCACAGGGGTGCTATTCACTGTCCTCAACAGCCCTCCTTGCATAGTAGGCTGTTCTGAAGACTCCTGCCTCCCTACTGGAGTTACTCTGCGCATATTGCGCATGACAGTCATTGAGCTATACATGCCAGTGTTATTCGGCCTCTGTGATGGCGCTCCGTCCCGCCTCGGCGCCCGTCCAAAGAGGTGTACGGTGGGAAATCCACCTGTTGTGTTACCTCCCTCTGTGTGGTGTCTTGCATCTACTAGGCTGTTGGTGTTGAGTCCATCAAGTTGTACACCTTCCTTATGCTGTTCCATGAGCTGTTGTTTCTCCCTCTGCCTCATGTTCTCTGCTTGGATGTAACCGTACTCAAAACCATGGTCCAGATTGAAGGGAAGCTGAGCAAGAGGTTGAACAGCCACAAGAAGATCGCTGAAGAGTTGATGGAAGGGAGCAGTGTTGATAAGAGAGAGGAATGCGGTGGGCTCATATAGACGTTTGATGGATTCTGAAAAGAATGAGAAGAAACAACAATCACTGCATGATTCAGACTGCAATCATGAAACTTGATGAATTTCTTTGGATACATGGTAAAGATTCAAATTCAGTAATTCATCAAATCTATTTATTTGGTTTCCAGTCATATCTTCTGGACATAAGAATACTATGCTACAGATTATCACTATAAACAGTTAACAGTAGGTATTAATGGATCTTCATTTAGAGAAAGCTTGTTTATGCAATTTCATGAAACCAAATTTCATCAGACTACAAAAAATAAACAGCATCATCTACAGTTGGAATTAAGCACAGTCATACACTTTGGCATGACGCATTAATACAATTTTTTTTAAGATGAGATTTTTGTCCCCAATGGTTTACCACCTCTACCCTAATATGGCCACAGAGTAATCATTACCAAGCAACCTCATGTAAGGAAAGTTGAACATTGTTGAATATTTATTTGTAATTCCATCAAGCACAAAACCAGAGCATTTTAAAGTCTCATCGCATTATATGAGTCATCATCTTCTTCAACATTGTGTCATATCATTCAGTCTGGCACCATTTCAAGGGAGGGAGAAAGACTTATTGGAGACAGCAGGTTTTTACGTCTCCACCCTTCATCCTGTGGCATGTTAAAGTCAGGATTTTGTGATATTGTCCCGGAGAGAAATAAGAAGCAGAAAAACACTTGACACTTATATGACAAATGAACTTCATGGCTATACCAATATCTGTGAATGTAGGAACATATTGCTTCTATTTCCTTGCACAGTACTTGGTAGAACTCTATGAAGTAGATCTCTCTTTTCCATCACTTGGTATTGGTAATTTGTAAAGTTTTTGCTTCATTGAGTTCAAATATCCTCTATCCTTGATATGCTCATTATCCGAACACTTGCCATATGAAAACCTTCATGCTTTATTCACTAATCTTGATGGTTTCATTTAAAGGCTATAAAAATCTTGGTCACGGTATCATCAAAATGATGAGATGAATGTATGATTTAATCGCAGTTATATATTCTTTGGGTGACCAGGTAATCATATTTCTGAAGAAGGTTTCACCTGAAAATAATTGTTGAGGTTCACTTTTTTATGTAAAAAGTGTTAACATATGCCTTATGTTAGGACATGGTGTGTATTCATCATCAATTATTTATTATTCTGTCATGCACAGATTTGAGAAATAAAGGAGTGAACTCTTGATTGAGTTATATTCTATTTCTTGACCCACTCAATGGATCTTATTTTCTTTGACATGTCAGAAGCTCCATGCACAATACAAGGGTGTTTTCTCAAATATGTATTGATTTATGTTTCGAGCAGTTGTACTTAAATATTTCAATGTTTATAACCATATCCATATTCTCTTCATTTTATGTTCATTTCAATATTGCACAGTCTGTTGCATAGCTTTGCCTCTTACCTAACACTCAAATGAAAATGTCAAATCATATCGCCATGCGCTTGTTAATGTTGGCATGACTGAAAAGCACTTATGCTCCTGTCTGGGGCCTTGCGCAATGGGGCGATGGTCATGAAGGATGATGAGGATGATTAGAAACAGGGTATGAGCTCATGGTTGAAATAGAGTTTATTAAAGATGAACCTATAGAAGTGTGCCAGAACCTACTTAACTGAAAGGGCTGCAGACCATAGTGTAATCAAATCTAATGATTTTTATCAACCATTTCTTATAGTTTGTAAAACTCATTGAAAGATAAAACAGGATTTGCATAATATGACAGGAAATAAATTCTTTTGTTAAGCCCTTGAATAAAATGATATGTTCTATTTACTTTGAAAGTTCCAAGATTGTTCTACATGTTTAAATTCCACTTGGATGCTTTTCTAATTTTACTTGACTAACCTGCTCTAAGCAAAACATACACATGTTTGGATGCTATTCACTATTTCTTTCACTATGTCATAAGCTAACTTCGATGTGATATCTCACTCTCAATGATCATGGTTGAATTATAATAATCTCCGCTTTCACACTTCAAAGATGGATGTGTTTCAGTTAGTGCCTGGAGGAAAAGAATATGCTGGTAATGATAGTTGTGAAAACTGACACAGCGAACCAACCAGGTACTCTAGAGTATCTAGGCACCTCTTTTCACACTCTTAATTTTAACCCTTAGCATGTTAACAGCCATCTAATCAAATGATAGACCATTTGAGATGCTGAATCTTTATTAGATTGGATAGATGAAGGACTGATGCAGTGTATGGGCAAGGTTGATTGTAATTTCATTCATTTTGATCAAATCAGAATACTGTTGAGATAAATCAAGAAAATACCCATCAAATTTACAGGTACCTGCACCATAATGAAAAGGTAAGGTAATACAATTTTGAAAATAATAACAAGTATAACCAAAGTACTGATTTGACATTGACTGAAAAGAGGAGATCATCTACAGTAACTATCCTACACAGGGCTAAACATATCAAACAGAGATGAATTTAGACACCTCTCCCAGCCAGACAGATGACACCATGAACAGTATCTTTAATGTCAATTCCCTCTTTAAAAATTCAAATTTTGAAAAACACCCCCCCCCCTCCTCAAAAAAAAAAAAAAAACATTTGGCAAACCACAAAAATGATGTTACCCCTGAAATACTATTTACATCATGATGACTGGTACAATCATGGGTAGAACTTTACCAACAATCCCCAGCTAGTCACATCCTGATAGCCTACGGGGAAAAACTTGTACCCCTTCCAAGGAGGTTACTCTGGGAGAGAGAGCAAATTTGTACCCCCCTGTAAGAAGGTTACTTTGGAAAAGAGGGACAAACTTGTACCCCTTGTAAAGAGGTTACTCTGGGAGAGGGTGGGTCCAAGGTAAGGTGATAGGTGAGATGGCTTGACAGACTGGTTTACCTTGCAAACCAACCAGAACATCCCTTGGGGTATTACATCACCACTCTTATGGGTGGATGATTGAGTACTAGATCCATGACAATGAAGGAGGGAGATTGACTTTTTAAATGAATATCTTTATTCCATTAGTCCCACTTCTATACATAATAAAAACTTTAGCCTGAGCTTCAAAATAAAAAGTCTGCATGTTGTTTGATTTGGAAAGGGGCAATTTCAGTTAAGCTGTTCCTATAGACAATAGTTATTGAATGCTTTGTTGCATTTTTTATTTACTCCATTCAATTTCAGGCAAATGTGGGAATATATTGCATTTCATTCTCCAAGTTTACAGTCCTTGGTAGGACAAAAAGTTTGGCACCTTCCAAGCTTTTAATTCACCCTTCATGATGATAAAGACATACTTGAAGACTGAACCACAAAAGCCATCACAATCAAAACAAATTAGTCTTCTAAAAATATCTGTAAACTTCTTGGTAAATATGGTAAAAATAGATCGTGTTCATATAGTTGTCTATAAAGCTCATCAGCTAAGACAGTAGCTGCTTGTCTTAGTTAAAAAAGTTCAAGGCCTGATACAAAAATGATGTCTCAAACATCTGATCAACATCAATCACCTCAGGTTCAATTAGTCAAATAATATTACAGAGGTTTTATCAACTTGATGTGCAACTCATGATTACACATATGTTATAGACTTAAAGAAGAAGAGTAAAGCAGAGGAAGCTATCAACAGTCAGTCTAATCAAAACTAACTAACTATCCTATACCTGTAATCAGTGCTATAATGTCCATTTCTTATAGAAATAGGAACAAATGCCAACATTTCACAAGAGTATTTTTTTCAATAAAAGTTTATAAGTCAGTATGAAAAAGTACAAGCCAAATAAATAGTTTAAACAATTTTTGTTTACAGATTCTAGTTACTTCTCCAATAATACAAAGTATTTGGAGGAACTGTAAGAATAACATCCTGAGAATATCAATTAATTGTCAAATGCACATTACAATCTTTATCATAAAATGGTAATCTGTCTTTATTTCTTTGAAGTTCTAGAAAGTTCACTGTTTTATACAAGCTTAAATTTAAGTTTTGTAAGTTCGAAACACTTCGATAAAAGAATTAATTCATGGGATAGTCTAAAGTAGATATCAATGTCCCTACCTTTAATACTTACTAATTTCTTGGGTTTTATTAGCAAAACTAAACATAGGCAAAGCTTACCTAATTAATTCTGATATATATTCAATAGAAAAGGATTGGTAAAATACTGGAAATAATTAAAAGCAGGATGTTAAGCCAACACATGCTAAACTCATGCCTGTTAGGGCTACTACCAAATATGGCAAACCTACGTCAGTTAGTGTTTCTGCGATTCCTATCTTTCTGTTTCAATTAGCTCCCTGGATCAGGAGCTATCAAATAAATTTGCCTGCCACCCTGAGTGGGCCCAAGGATACAGGACTGCAAAACATGTCAATGGCTTCAGAAGATGAAAGAAAAATAATTTTCTTTGGAAAGATGAGCTTAAAGATACCACCTGCTTGTCAGTATTATAGCTAATGACTGGAGTGAGGTCTGATACTTTACTTTCCGTCATGCACTGTCAAAACAACCAAAGTTGCCATTTTTCATAATGGAAGTTATTCTCAAACTTGTGGGACAGGAAGTGCCATGTTAGAACTATATTTTCTAAACTTAACCCAGTACACATCAAAGTGCCAAATATTCCATATAGACATATTATTCAATGTAACAGCATTTTTTTCCCCAGGATTTCTTATCCACTTTCACATTTTATACATGCTATATGCCACTATGAAACAATCTATCAAAACCAATCTACACTTTTCTTAAATGTTCATTATACAACAAAAACTAACAGAACCATCTATAGCAGGCTATATTCTTTTATATGTTTTAAAATAAACATTGATAGTTTGGTTTGATGTTTCAACAAACATATCATTGGTATTAAAATAAATCAAACTACACACTGAAATTGAAAAACATAACTTCTATGAATGAAACTTCCAGCAGAAATATATCAGAACTAAGCAAACTTGACACAATGTTTACTGCTGAAAGAACATGACTTTAATTGGAGGCTCACTGTTTCTTTCTCTTTCTATCATCCTCTACAAATAACCTAATAATGAGAATACATCTCACATGGGTTGACAAGCGAGACAGGCAAACAGTCCTTGGTCATGTCCGGTCTTCTCTCATCTTCAAAACATGCGATTAAAGATACATAAACATGCAAATGTCCCCTCCCCCTTTTTCTTTGTCATTCTATAGCCTGATATACTTCTCTAGGTGATGGTTGGAGCTGGAAGTTGGAAATTATCACTGAGATCTATTCTAGTCAAAATGTCAAGGAATTCTCCTGCTGATTCTACCGATTATCCGTTGAAACATGCAAGTACCTAGACCATATGTCCAACCACAGGAGAATTCCTCATGGATTTCACGAGAATTTTATGACATATCAAAAACTAAATGTATTTGGAACTACTTCATATTTAATTAGACATTAAACATAATTATTTTCTATTTAGTCACAGCTAAAAAATGTGCAAAATCTCATGATTCAGTGTTTTCTACAAACAAACTACATTTTCATGAATAATTTTTGCCAGTACAGTATGTCCCAAAAAATTACAATCGGTATTTCAGCATCAGTAGCTTTCAAAATTGTGAATTACTCCAAATATGGTTTAGGACTATGAAACTATAACTAATCATCTAAATCTCAGCAAAAATCCCATCCAAGTTGGTTCAGTAATCATGAAGAAATAAGGATTTTTGTAATGTATGTCATAATTCCCTTCCATCCAAGTTTTGACAAAAGGGAGGCTCACATAGCACATCAGCATTTGGGTATCAATTATGAAAGAAACAGTTTTGCAATATGAAAAGTCATACTGGATTATGAAATTACAACTACGTGTATATTTCTTTTCCAGTCAGTGAAGACCCATCTGATTTTGCCTGGTAGTCACCAAGAAACAGGAATTTTTAAAGCATGCCATAGGTTCCTTTCTTCCATCTTTTGTCACTTTGATGTTCTTGGCATCCACATGACATGCATGAATAAAAATATTTTGTTCACAATACACAGGTTTAGTATGATATTTAAATTTCATGCATACCACTTTAACAAAGGTAAACAATCATGTAAGTAGTATCTTCATAAAAAATTCAAGATGAGTCATTCATTAAACAGGCTCGTAATTTGTTCAATCATTAATTTTTTAGAATCAATTACCAGTGTCTTTAAAACTCTGAAAACTGCTTATCTTTTTAACATTCATGATATATTTTTTTTGGAAAAGAACATTTAAAAAATGCTGTTTATTCGCAACAACAATAACATCAAGAATGATGATATTTAATTTTTTTTAAACAATTGAAAAGGAGTGTGGAATTGTTCATTGTGCTTCATGAGTCTCTCTTTTGTCAAAACTTGGATGGAAGTAACTTATGACATCTGTACATTACAAAAATCCCTATTTCTTTGTGACTACCGAACCAACTCGGATGGGAAAAGAGGACAAAAAACAACAATAAATGAACAGTATTTTGTGTGACATCTAATCATTTGAACTTTTTGAATAATAGGTTTAATTAAGGCTCTTTTTTTTAATCCAAGGAAAAATTTGTAAATTATGCTCAACAAACAATCTTGAGAGGTTTGAATACATTTTGCAATCAAACTATATGAACCTATCCTACATTTAAAAAATCTATTGCAGCAATCCTTAGCAATCCAGACCTACAGATATATGCAGAAAACCATAATTTATCACCCTAAGCCTGTCTAGTGTGAATGTAATGAAATTTGTGACTGGACTATTTTTGTTCAATATGAGTAATCTATGACTAAATATGTAACATAAGAAATAAATACAGATCACATTCAACAGCTGCAAAAACAGTAGTTAAATTCCATCATCACAGTCGAGGTCATGAATATAACTATATGATATGAGCATATTATTATGAACATCATGTCGTGTTTGACAGGACTTAATGAAATTGAACAGTCTCATAACTAAATGCTATAATCCCAACAACTGTTCACCAATTGTGAGCAAGTTGTACCTAAAAACAATACAACAATCACAGAATTTATAATAAAAGGCAGGAAATGTGAATCTAAAAGTGATTAATGATGAATGTACATGTACATGAAAAAGAGACAAATAGGGACAGGGAGAGGTGATGGTGACAGAAAGAGAAAGAGAAAGAGAAAGAGAAAGAGAGAGAGAGAGATAGAAGGATAAAGGGTGATAGAACAGTTAAATGTTTCATTTTAACAAGAAAACAAAATGACAATGTACACCAACCTGGATGAGTCCTGATGTGTTCTAGCCAAGTCTCCATACAACGGATGCTGAAAAATATAATTACATAATGAATTTATATTAAACTCTGCATGAGAAACAGGATTTTCTTTGATCCTTATCATCCTAACCATGCACTCCCTCCCCAAAAAACAACAACAGAGAGAGAGAGAGAGAAAAAAAAATGATGAATTCATATGGAATTTAAGATTATACTTTACAAAGAAAACTTCATGTATGAAAAAATAATATCCTTTATGACAGGTATATGTATGTCAAAGATTATAAATTGGATGTTATAATAATATATCTAGAATAATATTTCTTCCATACTGGACAGACTTGTCCGTGAAATATGCCTTAATGTTTTGTTCATTTTTACAATACGTGCAACGTATAGTCATCAAACAAAAGAAAGCAAGGGAAATTCCATACATCTTCTACTCAAAACAATTTCAACTTATCATATTTAACACATTTCACTTGCCACTACTTGATGCACATCAACTGCACACATGTATATATACCACTATCAACGCTCATGACTGAGGAAAGAACTACCTACACAAATGTTTACCTTTCAGTTGGCATTATGAACTCGATCATAACACATATGCCAACTGAATTGAATTACCCACCGTAACAATACCCATGCAATACAACACAGTCATCTTGACTACATAATGACATGCCCTGAAGGCTACAATATACCTGCCATCTATACCAGATGTGAACATATTACTCTCCTACTGTTCATTGTCATGGTACTGCATCTATCCTAAACATTTTGTTTTACTGTAGATCATAAACCTTTCAATTGTTTATATTACTGAGGCATGATGTGTCTGTGAATATTTATATATGACACAGAATAAGGAGAAAGTTGTTTGTGAGAGATGGTAAGAGAAGAGGATGATTAGATAACTTACTTCAGGAGGCCCAGGAAGAAAGCATGGGTTCTTAGTTTGCTGTCTTTCAGACGGATGTCTTTGGACACGGTAGATGCTAGTTCATGAAGTAACCGAGTTCCTGGACCTGTACAGAGACAACAACAACAACAAAAAAGAAATGATTGAAAGAATTCAACAACCAATGAATACCACCACAGAATCATTCACAAATACAAACAAACAAAAGTATGAAATTAATAAATTGAAAACTTGTCCCCATTTTATTCAACAAATGTTTTTTGGATGTGGAGATTCACAGGCAGTACACACGAAGGTGTCACATTGCACTTTCCAGTGAGGCAATTACAGCCCATACTACCAAATGAAATAAAAACATATTACAAAATAAACCCCCACATGAATTCATATCTAAATCGAAACGGAAAGCCAAATACACAATAGAGAGTTCTCCCTAAGGGATGGCTGTAACCGATGTTTCTATTGTAAAAGAAGAAAGGTATCATACACAAGAGACTGTGAATACAAACATATGGTAAAAGGAAACGCCATCCCCAAGCTAGGGCCACAAGCTAAGTACATTGGTAGCATGCTGAAGACAGTAGACTCCGCATAATGCATTATGCAGCCTCATGAATTTATTAAAATACGCTTCCATTACGTCAGCACAAGAAATGAGAGAGAGGTGCAGAGACTCACTCGAGAGAGTCAATAGAGCGAGGATGGGAGAGAAGCAAAGATCAGTAGAATAGATGGGAGGAAAGAAATGGTGGGAGAGATATCAGGAGAGGGGGGGGGGTAGGTAGAGTGGGAGACTGAGAGGCAAATACAGAGATGGAAACAATGAGGAAGATGGAAAAATTAATAAGAGTGGGAGAAAAAGCAGGAGGGAAAGAGATGTAAAAGAGATAAATACTTCTGAGAAGTGGGATAAAATGACATGGTGATAATGGAAAGCAAACAGGAAGGAGGATAAGAGAGTATAAATATAAATTTTAATAAAGTGATTTACTTCAATACTTAGAGAGGTAAGGACTGGAAGAGAAGGGAGAGTGATGAAAAGAATGAATGAGGAAAGAAAACCAAATGATAGATGATGCATGAACTGCAACATCTGTCAGTATCACATTCTAACTTTGATAAAATTAATTTCCGTATCATCCAAAGGGCAAACCCTACAAACAGGTTTACCTTCATAGAACATATGGAATGCAAGCTTCTTAATGATCCAACTGTTTCTATCGCCAGCTATATTCACCCATCATTTTTCAAATTCCCTCTTTGTTTGCGTGCAATATCAGCCTGTGACATGTGCTAAATTTGCTTGCTTCGTTCGCTTAAACAGGTCTCCCAAGCCTGCGATTGCCATTTGAAGGATTTTCAGGTGATCGGGGTCACTGCGCACAAAGCAATAACATCACAGGGTTATTGCTGAAGTAATATATGATGCACCCTTACGAAAGAAACATGTGTTTATCAACATGCTTGTAGTCCACTGCTGTGCGTAGCGATACAAGCCTAAATGTCATATGGTGCTAAAAATAACTGTGATTAGAGAGAGCAACGATGGCTGTAGAGAGGAATGGTAAATGCAGGTGTGATAGAACAGTTATGCTCATCACAATCTACGTTCATCATCAGCATCTTCAATTTACTTTCACTTATATGACATGCTTTTTTCTCATAAGCATATGATCGTTTCAACACGACAAGTAACCTCATTTTTTGCTAATGATCTACTGCTAATAACTAACATTCTGCCCTTATTTAACTTTTAGTTGATAATATTGCTTTGAAATTATTGTCCAGGTAATTCATAGGGATTAATCAAGTTAACCTGTTGTCTACTGAGTTCTCACATCCCCATAGGCTTAATGCAGGGATCACTTGGTTCTTGTTGACAAAACTAGAACAATGATTAATTAAAGGAAGACAAAAACTCCAATATCAACTTTGCCTCTTACTTATTGGAAATATATGGAATGATAAAAGTGAAAAGATGTTTAGTACTGCAGAATCGGAAAACGGCGTTGAAGAGAGACATACTGAAGCTTTTCGTCTTGCACTCATCATTCTTGCGGTATACTCTGATGAGTGCAAGACGAAAAGCTTCAGGATGTCTCTCTTCAATGATAAAAGTGAAGTATATGTCCTATGAAACAAACAATTTTTTTGTCCTGTATGCAAGTTTCTCATAAAGGTCGCATCTCTTCCTAGATCGGCCAGTGACATCAGATGCTTTGCTCTTCATCATAGATCACACTCACTTTCAAGGACCTTTTCATTAATCTAAGCAAATTAGTTGTAGCCAAATCTAATTTCAATAAGTACCCATACTTCACGCACGAGATCACAGCCATACAAACAAGCAGTATATCTGTGTCTTTGGGTTTAGTGTATTTAAAGCTGTATACACTTGTTGGATAGACTGGATACTCAACATTTACAAGGACATTGTATGACAATGTATATTTAATTTGTTGTATATTTCTTTTATTTACATTTTGCAGTTTGAATTTATTTTACTTAACATATCATTGGATGTATCTCTGGTATGTATATAGTGAAAGGAAAGCATTTAAAACTGCAGCAAACCTTGAACAATTAGATATAAGCTTCAGCCTTCAAGGTACAGGGCACAAGAGATACTCTAAGGTTTTCAAAAGGACAATTTACACTGGAGTCTCTGTGAATTCACACCAACCCTTAAGACAATTAAAAGCAGCAGAGAGATCTGATGGCGCAAGCTATGTCGCCAGACAAACACGCGTGGGTCCAGCTGTAAACACGGTCAAGATGAAATCTAAAACGATTAATCCATACCCTCCCTCCAAACTCCCCAATAAAAAAACCTCTGAATCTGGGACAGAATTTCAGTAACCCAGGAGACGCAAGGGTAGAAAGCATCTTTTTTTCTTTTTCTTGTCACACCAAAAGGAGTTGATGTCAATCTAGTGTTACAGGTTACGCGACAGGGCGGCGGCGGTCGAATCTAGAGGCTATTTGGACAGTGATGTCGCCATCCTGTCTGCTATGTCCGAGCCAATGGATCAAAATTCAAGCACTTGAGGGCGACGTGGGAATGTGGAAAGAAAAAAAAAGTGTTGGAGACGGCATTTTCATGAGAGCGAGCCTCTCTCACTCTCTCCGGAGAACGCTTTCGGTTGAGATGTAAGCTCTCAGCATGGAGCCAGACTGGTTGACCAAAGATACATACATAATGGATGAACAGAATTACCTGCCATGCACTACATGCTCAAAGTCATGGATAAACAGTATACAACTGCAGGGGGAAAAAAAATCAAAAATGTGAACTAAGGGATATAAGGTTGCAAGGAGCAGTTGGAGAAACAGAATAATTCTAAGAGAAAGAATGAAAGTGATATGCAATGGTGATTGGAATGGCATATTTATGTCAACGGAAACTAGATCTCTGATACTTCTTAATTCTAAAAACTATTCATTCGTTTAAAAGAAATCCTAATCAAACTGTCTGTACACAAGCAGACATGAGACTCCAGCCTCCATGCTATCTTCCTACATCTATGTCTTCTTCCATTTTGCTGACGATTTACTCTTTTCATTTCAGAGTTTCTTCGGGCACTGACCTGCCTCCATTGTATTTCACTACTTGGCCTCTGCACTTCAATCTGTTCGGAGAATTATATCCTTGAATGGTATTTGCATGAAAAGCTTACAAGAAGATAAAATGCTGAGAGGCACTCCATATTTTCTGGAAACAGAAAAACAACTTAGCTAACTCCTCTCAGTTTTTCAGTCGATTCATTTTCAAGGAACTTCAAATGGTAGATGTTTTTTTTTTTTGTGTACAAAATGTTTCTGTATGTTTTAAAAAAAACCACTCTGTCAGTGTGATTATACATCTCCTTTCCAAGAACTGGAAATCATTTAAAAAAAATTTAAACAAACACTTCACTTTGAGAATTAAACAAGTAACCTCATCTTTTCACCAACATTGTGTGAAGCACTTGAATCCTATATCTCCTATAATGTCTACATAGATGCTTTTATCATTTCATGCTGAACTGAAATTTCAAACTCCAGCCAAATCTTTTACTAGGAGACATATATTCTTGAAGAAAAAAAAAAGGATAAGCATGTACAAGAAATCACACTAAAGTAGTGCATGCAAGCAAGTTTATGCATAGAAATTCAAAATATGTTATTTAAATGGAAATGGAAATTTTTATGGAATGTAAATTGAAAGTCTTTTTACATGCAAGTATATCATAGTGTAAGCAACATCAAATTGAATTGCTGGCAATGTCTGTGTATTAAATTTCCTTCATGTTTTTAGAATGTAGTGGTTAATGCATTGACTTTTCTCATTGACTAACACTCATTGGGTGACTAGGTTAATCCTTCAGATATCTCTGTGGGCTTTAATTCAAGCCAATGATTGCAATCCTTCTTAATAGCTTTCACGGTATATTTAGAGAAATGTCAGGATCTTGCTATCCACAGTGGGAAGAAAGAGAAGATAGAGAGAGAGAGAGAGAGAGAGAGAGAGAGAGGGGGGGGGGGGGGGGTTAATAAGGAAAAGGGGAAATCTATATCTATAAACAAGCAAATAAATAACAAAAAGAAAATAGGGAAAAAAATCTATGTCCACATTTAGTAAAAGTAAATTACTGGTGTTTCCCATGTCCCCAATTTTTAATTATTTTAGTATGTGTGTAAGCCATAACTATAAATATTTAAGCAATGGATATTTGTTGAATGATAATGAGGAGAACTCTATTTACAAGGAAGGCATGTATGTTGAGGAATACATTACGAAATGGTGATATAAATATGATGCACTCTATAACAAGTACTAACTCACACCTACTAAGTTTCCTGAGAATTATCTTCTTGATTTCATCTCAATTTCATAATCTTTCAGCTAATATATTGGGCTGAAATATCACAATTTAATCTGTCCATAAAAACCCCTTTTCTAAATCCTGGAAAAAAAGATATATACACTTCAATCAAATATGTAGATGGGAAATATATGTCTTTGTAAGTGGGGAGCAATAACGTGTCTCCTGCATACAATTAAGACAATTACAAACTTCCTTTCTGTTATTGAGTTTTACAAAATAATATGTGCAGCTGACATCAAACTTCATAAGAACTGACATTTGACCCATTTTTCTGTCATTTTCTTAGTCCTTTTCAGAGCATGAATACAAGAGGAAAAAAATCTTACGATCCTGTTACTGAAATTTGAACTTGTGGAGCATTCCTTTGATAACATTCTTCACTTGTAATCACTAAGTACAGGAAAGAAAAGAAAGAATAATCCACCACGTAGACAGGTCCCTATAAATGTTATATCACTTGATACGGATATCTACCGCAACTTCAAATTAGAAAAAGAGGAAATACAAAAAAGCACAGTGGATTTGCTTTTTTTATAACTTATGTTCTGCAACGTAATGATACAGAGCACCCTGCCATAATTAGTTTATTCCTGTGTAACAATAACATGATATCATCGTGTCTATTCTTAGCTATTAGTGACCTTATTTGTGTATGTTTACTTGTGTTTTCGGTTGTTGTCATACGACGAGAGATGATTTTCAAACTTCAGGTCGTGTTAGGATCCTTTCATCATCGTTAGCCATCTGATAAATCAGTCAAGTTGCCCTTACTCATTTCCCAATTGTATCGTTTGGTAAAGTGATGACTTGGTAGAAAGTAGAGACACAAGGCTCTTTTTCAACACCTTTGGCATTTCTAACACCATCAGGTTCTAAATAAGGAAACACTAACAATCCTCTGATGTCTTGATAAGATTTCTTACTATTTATATGTATCCATATGATGATGATTATGCACATCACACAACATATACAAATATGTAGATGTATTATTATGTACTGGGGATGATGGAGTTAAAAAAATATATATATTTTCTTTTTTTATTTTTTTTTTTTTTTTTTTTGGGGGGTGGGGATATTTTGAGGCTAACAATGATCCTTTTCTTCTGTTTTTATTGAATTTGTTTTAAATGAAAAAGGGGGATGGAGCTTAAAGTAAATCAAACATTCATAACAAAACATTTGGTAGGAGCCTTAAATTTTCAATTTTTGTCTTGAATAAATAAAATGAATAAGCAATATTTAGTTCCATTATTTAATTTCATTTTGTTCTATTTTCAAATCTGATAATTTGTAAATGAATACTGCTTTTATTAATGAATGTACACATTTCACTGCAGTAATATTAAAGATTTCAATGAAGATAAATGAACATACCAAGTTGTGTAGTAGCCTCAACAATGGTCCAAGTAGTGTTCTTGATTCGACCTACTAAGAGACTGGTACTATAAGGGCGAAGACCATCTTGAAGGATCCTCATCAGGGCAGGGCATAGGTAGTGAAGGGCCAGGTGACCAATGTCAGGGGTCTTCCAGGTGTTGCCAAGTTGGGCCTGTAAAGATTGAAATGATTAAAATTATATATTTATGAAAATATAGATTTGAAATCAAGGGACTTGTAAAATTAAACAAATTGAAAATCTTTATATAAAGCATTTAACTGTGACTAATCAGTCATTCTATAAAAGTTCTTGAATAAACAATATGAACTGTAATAAAAATAATATATTGTAGATCTTTTCACATGTATTACAGGCATTGTCATCTTCATGATTGCACAGATAACAATTAAAGAATTTAATCTCTTTGACCAAGAAGAACAACCACATCCTACATCCTTCTAATTTGATAATGAAACAATGGACAAGGAATTCTTGGCATTATATTATTTTCTTATAAAATAGAGAACTCTTTTGGACAAAATATATGATTGTTTTTGATAGAGAGCATATCCCAATATCTATCAGCAGTGTGGTTTCAATTACTACACACACTAATCTTGTTTGTGAAAAATGACATTTTCCACTTCCACAACTGATCGTAATCTTTCATCAAAAGCTCATTAGGAAACCCAAGTTCAGGCCTCGGACAGATGAACAAAGCAAGCCATAATAATAACCTCATTACACAGCAATATTGTGGGTGCTTTCATTTTCAAGTTAGTTTCATTGTGGTGTACACGAGATGAGGTGAAAGTCCTATCCATTGAATATGGCACAGAAAAAATACAATTAGGAGAATAGGTGACTTAATTTTACACCATCATGATTTTTTTTTCGTATACTACTGTTCATTCATATAAATACTATTAGTTCAATGTAACTAGGTACTATCCATATATCACCTTCTTTTTAACAGATAACAAGAATGGAATCAGATAATCATTTTAACTTTTAAGAAAGTACCTTGAGTTGTGATAATTACAAAGATTTTGAAAATGAGAACAAATTAAGTTTTATTCTTAAAATCAATAATAAAAACCTTTCGAGGAGTGCTTATTAAATGATTTCAAGATGGAGTAATAGTATCTCAAAAACTGTCCTATATAATAAGCCTACATGGGGAGGAACATGTACATGCCATAAAAAGAGGCTAAATTAATTTACTTATAACCAATATATCCATGAACAGCTTTTGTGTCATGAATTTCATTCTAAATCTAATAAAGTTTCAATAACCTAGATATGGTGAATTCATTATCTTTATTGCATTAAAGAAGAATGACTGCACATCATACAAATTTAGTTTGGTGTACAAGAACAGGGTGCTATTTTCTTGGAAGATTTCCTTCCTTTCTCCTATCCACATCTCAACCCTATTTTCATTCTTGAAATTGAAACACTATAAAAAATTAGACACTTCATTTTCAATAATTTTATCAAGAACTGAATGAATCAATATTTTTGTTAATAAAACTCTCATAGACAGTATCAATCTAAATTGTAAAACTTCACACTTTGTTAACATTCTCAGCCAACATGGCTGAAATAGACATAAATTCTCATTTTATTCATTTATTATGTGCAGGCATGCACCCAATCTGCACAATATATTTTGTTGAAGGATTTAAACCACTCACTGTCAGTGTGTATTATGTTGACCTACATAGCAGGGAATTCCAAGTTAGCTCGCAATAACAGAGCTACCCAAACTAATTGATATAGAATGGTTTTCTATCTCATCTTATTACAGCATTTCCAGCTCAGCAAAATGAATAGGAATATGACAGGATGGTGGCTTGTAAAAGCAAATAGATTGGGGCAAGGCCATTTTTCAGCGGAAAGATAGGAAATATGAAATTGTTCATAAATCAATCCAAATGGATGTGCACTTTGTGAGAGAGGATTGGAGTTCTTTGACGTAAGAGCTCCGTATTTCTCTCCGCTCCTCACACGGTAATTTGTCCAAATCATAAACTAATAAGAATAGCCATAGGAATTTACAGGAAATGGAAAACAATTGCTGGGCATTGGTTGTTGAACTCAAACAGATTAACCCTCTCTCCGCAGACCACTGAAATACATGTAAGCTCACAACATGAAATAGGATAGCTCACCATAGATTTAGTTTAATATCAGTGGATCATATTTCTATGGCTCCAGAACTATTTGTGTTTTTAAAATTTAAAGGGTCACCTCACATGAAGCAATATACTAAATGAATTCAATTTTTAAAAACTTACGAGGAGTGCTCAAATGAGGAAATCTATAAGATTAATTCTTATTGAATAGGAATTATAAAGGTAAGGTTTAATAGATTATTTGTATACTTTACAAAAGATCCCTATGTACATGCACGTGACAAAAGAGCGAGTATAATGAGAACTATGTCACATACATACAATGTAATCACCTACCAAGGAAAGGAAACATCCAATCAATAAATGTGGAACTAATGAGATACCCTTTTAAAAATCAATTAAAACAAAACAATGCATCTAGTCAGGGGTAGCTTGTACCAGGAAAGGGCTTTTACGTCCACCCCACCCCTATTTGAGTCCAGACTTCTCATATCACATGTACACGTAAAGGTAATGGCATATGGAGACTGCAAGAGAATAACTAGTTTGACGTCAGATATGATGGGTGCACTAAAGTCTAGCATCATTGATCAGAATTACATAATTTTAATTAATAACTCAATTCCACAAAATTATTTACAACTGAAGATTAAGTAGTGCATTGTCTAGGATATGAATGCAAAAAAATCTTAAAAGCAATAGAAGGATTGTTATTAGCCCTTGTTTCACAATACCCAACAAGCATAGATTTTTTTGGTTAGCATAAATTCTACATATGCATGTAAAATTATTTCTGGATATATATATATTAACTGATCACTGTTATTATGATCTAATATGGCAGCATTTATACATATATACACATGTATGCTGCCACATTTTCAGTTCTTTCAAAAATACTGGAAAAGTAAACTTATCCACAAATAATCAAAGATTCTCATTACACTGTGCTAAAATCAATAATTCTAATTTTCAATAATTTCTGGATATATATTTCAACTGATCTATGATCTAATATGGCTGCCATATTTTCAGTTCTTTCATAAATACTGGAAAAGCTATACTCATCCACAAATAATCACAGATTGTCATTTCACTGTGCTAAACTCAATAATTCTACATGATCATTTTATAAACATTTTATAAACGTTCACGCTACCTTCAATTTATGTAAGAGCATACTCTATTCTATTTCTTACTTGGCCCTGTACTACTACCCCCATGATTACATCAGCGCTGTAACACACTAAGGGCCATGTCCTTCCCTTAATGGTTTCATCCTGCCTCTAGTGGGTGTAATGAAGAGACTTCATTTTATTGGCAAAAATAGCAGGAAGAGAGTCTGACTGCAAAGACATATTAGAATAAGCTCATGCAACATTTCAATCCAACCTGTTTGGAATGGACTTGGTGTTTGTGAGAAAATTCATGTAACAGAGGAAATCACACACGAGAGCATGATGGTATTAAATGATTGGGTAAGCACCAACCAGATTTTCGGCTCATTTGCTGTTCCTGTTGATTGTTATGAAGCAAAGTTGACAGCAACTGTTTTGTTTTTATGTTTAATTTAGAAGCAGAAAAAGGCAATCCATCAGTTTTCTTGCCAATGTTCTCAACATATTTGTGAATTTCTCAAATTTGCAAAGGTAGAAGTTATCACAAACTCAAGTAAGTAACATTGCAAGGTTAGAATCAATATTCAGCTTGATACTAAAAATGGTATTTAAAAAAAAAAAACGGTAAAAAAAAAAGGAAAAAAATCCAATATCGTTCACCCCTCAGAAAAAATGTTTTCTATAAAAAGCTACGAAGCTTTAATCTTGCAATATCCCTGCTAGAGCAATTGTGCAGGCCAAGTGTGCCAGAATGGGGCCTAAAGCAGTGCTACATCTACAAGCCTCCATTAAATGAAATCATGTTCAAGAGCACGCTCCTGATCATCCAGGCCTGGGGTCCCAGGTCTAACATATGTTACGAACATGTTCTTTATTATATCAAGATAGAGTCAAGAGTTGATGTAGAGGTGAAGAGGGGAACGTCACATGACTCAAACCTCCCGTTTCAAACATTAATATCATCACGTCCCTGGGAGCTGGAGGCTTACGGAATCAAGTGAAGAGGGGGAGGTGGAATATGTTGCCCCCTTGCTTTTAGCAAGGAGATTTATGGAATATTGGTAATCTAAAGAGGGGGTAGGTGAACAACTGTCCTTTGCTTCTAGCTTGTAGCCTGACATTTAAAAAAATATATGTGTTCCTCTTTGATTGGAATTTAAGTTTGTGTGGGAATACTGTTTATCATCTAGTGAAAGCCAGAAGGGTGTTAAGTCTATGTGTAAGTAAAATGATATGCCATCTGGATCACATATAATGCAATGGCCATAATAATAGAAGAAAAACATAAACTTGTGTATGGTACAGTGGTCAGCACTTGAAATGAAAATACCACGAGGGTGTCATTAATAATGCATTGCGAGAATTTCCTCATTTATATGCATAAGAGGAGACAAATATACATTTGTTTGTGGTTAAGTCATTGGGCAGGATATCAGTTTCTGAAGTGTTTTGTAACGTGACCTCACACAATCATTCAATCAATTCCTCCTCTTTCTCTTAGCATCTCCTTTCTCTTGTATACAATTTAAATGGTTTCACATCTAAGATTCTTCTTTTGCACAAGCAAAAATAAAATTATTCTAAATGTTCCTTTGCAATGATAGACTCTAACAAAAATGTGATACGCTTCAAAGAATAATTACCTTTGCCAAGGGTAGCACACTACATCAAATTTCTGGAAAGGGTGATTAAATGATTGCAAAGAATTAAAGAGGTTTCAAGAGATGTTCATACATGATACCTAACTACCTGCTTTATAAGCCCTTTTAATTCAGCCAAGCCTTCCCATGCTACTGAACAAGAAATGGGTGTGTCCTCTGTTAGTAACATTAGAAGACATGACTTGACGTGATGGTGAAATGTGAGGATGTCAAGTCTAATGAGATTTTCCGTCAGCAAACAAACCGCTCTGCTGGTATCTTTTCAACTCAATGACAGATGGGAATCTAGGCCCCCTAGGGTAGACATTATACCTGTTTCGTTCCATGGCAGACTGACATAATCAATGCTTTTTTGTTATCCTGCGTCAAAAACATTTCAGGTTTCATTTGTAAGGCAACATGGAGGGGTTGATCATTCAGTTCACTTGATCATCGGGACCTCATGGTATAAATATCTTTCCAATGTTTTCATATCTTATCATGATATGGATATGAGATCCCTTCAAGAAAGAAAAAATGTAATACTTGATGCCAAACAATCAATTTAACAATAATAATAATAATAATAGCTTCTTATAAAGCGCTTTATAGGCCCGTCAAGCATGACACTCATATATAAATAAACAAAAGAAAATACATGTACACAAATATATACAATTTTAACTTATTCACCATCAACTTTACATCTAAACTCAATATCAAATTGTTTTAATCATATATGGAAAGTGTGTATAGCTGCTAAGAATTAAGAGTAGCATTTTAATCACAATTTTTTTCCATCTAAATATGTTTGTTGCTAATGGCTCCCCAAAAAACAGATTACTATGAAACCTTGGCCAAGGTAAGCCGAGCCAACTGACGCATGATGAGGTTAGACTATGGGGATTTAATACTAGCCAATAAATTCCTGAACAATGCCAGATGTTGGGCCAAGTCTAACAAGCTTTCCTGAATGTTGTGGCTAGCTGTCAACATGAATCAAGAACATTAGTAGTGATTTCATAGATCTGATTGTGCATTGTAAAGAGATTCTTTGATTTGGATGATTATTCTATGAATAGTGAGAAAATATGATAAAGAGAAAGAAACATAAGGTCTGTATGTGATGAAGAACAGAACTTTTAAGGCTGTTACAATCCCCATATACAATCTTGACGCAAATTCTAATACCCAGTACTAAAAACTTACTCAGGAAAATATGAATAAAATATGTAAAGTAAAGGAATTCTGTTTGACCAACTAATATTCAAGAACAAGAGTATATGTCACAAATAAAAGAGGCATACCAATAAAAAATATATGTAGGTCATTCATAGAGAAAGATTTAAATACCCGGACCAAGTTTATTATCAACAGTATTGCAATTGGCAGAAAGCAATAAGATCTTAATTAATCTTTCCTGCATTCACATTCCATTTAACATTAGTTCAAGGAATCTCACACATCAGACATACTGGCGACATGAAATCCTTAAGCGTACTTCTCCAATTAACACCTGCCCCGAAGAATTCACCTGTTGAGCGTGCATTTCTCCCTTCCAATCCGTAATCGGTAAACAGAATCCAACATGGTCCACCGAGCAATGTCAATTTCAGGGGAATTAAATTTAGGTGATGATGTTATTCAGAGCCTTTTAATCGCAGCGGGACGTCATTTTAAATTCAAAACATGAAGATTGCGGCTTATACTTTGGGTTAAGCTGATCAGATATTGGGCATGAAGGGCTAAATTTGATTCATTAGATGAAAATCAGGGATTGTAGAGACGCTACCTGAGTCATGAATTTACTCTAATAGGTACGTTAGTCCGTGCATGCCAAGGCAGATTAGAATGATTCTGACAAAGCGGGGGAATTTATTACTCAGCATTTGGAAAATATATTGGTTTCAGATTTGCGCTGAAGTGGGGGATCTAAATTTTGGCTTCTGGGTGCTGCCAAATGTAAGGAACTGTATTTGCTATAAATAAAAATGAATTACAACTAGTCTCTATATGAACAAAACACAAGAGTGTTTAAAGCAATCCATATATAAATATTTCCAAAGAATAAACTGCTTCAATTTATTTCCCTACAATTTTTTTTCTCAATAATAAAATTCAAATGAAGTAGGTATATGCAGCTGCAGCTCATGTAACATTAAAACTGAATGTAATTTTAATTTTGCATTTTCATACAAATTTAACATAAAATTACATTTCTAATTCAGGAATAGTCTATACCCTACAGGCATGATAACCAAAACAATCAATGAAACAGGTGCAAAAACATATGAGTAGATTATATGCTTAATTGATCAAATTTAATGTCAGAAATACAGAATCCTACTGTATGCCTTGGAGCATAGAATGAATCAGAGGAGAAATTAATGGAGAGAAAATAGTCTAGTAACTTATTAAATGGAATGATTTTTTTTTTCTCATTAGAGATGATAGTCTTTAGATTACACTTTTACAGACATTGTTAACAAAAACAATGAAATAAGGAAAAAGTTTAGAATTTTTTATGTCATGATAAAAGTGTATAGTGAACATATTCTGCAGATTCCTCTGCAGCTATTGTACTCTCTGTCATTAACCTTTTTTATCCACAATCTCTCCTGTTTTTTTCATAACATGAAGAGAAAAGAAATACATTATGTTTTAATTCAAGAATTTCTACAATTTAGCCATTTCAATATTCTTTGCTTTGGGAAATAGCATATAAGTCAAACAAAAACAGAGTCAGACAGACATCAGATAAAGTTTCCTCTTTTCTCTTTTTTTTATCCTTTGATGGCTTGATTACTAATCCATTTTTCAATTTGATAGCAGGAATCTGCTTTCCACATCCAGGGAAGGGTTTTCTTAAATTTAGCACAAACCGTCCTTCGGCTTCTCCCCATATCATAACAAGAGAGGAAGTAGGGATAATATTGGATTCCCATATGAGATAATCATGTTATCTTTCTTTTATGTCTGGGGTGTCATTCCTAATTATATCTGAAGTTAGTTGAAGACAGGTTTGAAGCACAAGACACAAACTGTAATAACTTTAGAATCACATCTAAAGACAGGTTAAATGCACAAAGAAGAGACAGACAAACAGAGCAATGTCTGTAATGGTGTCGACTCCACTAGAATCTCAGAATATCCAACTTCATATAACCATAAATGGTCAGTTGGATGTTCTTAGTGCAAAGTGATTTCAACACTTCATCAGTGTGTTATGAAAAATCAACAAAAAAAAGAAGGAAAGTTATAGAAAAAGCAAAGAGAAAATAAAGAAAAAAATAGAAGAAATGGAATGACATCAGTTTCTAAAACTCAGACAAAGACAGTCTTTTTTTATCTTCTGAAGGATAATACACATTGTATACAACCTAATATTTCCTGTTCTCATGCACAGGAAGTCCTTCTTGCCTTCAAGTGAAGATCGAGATATTAAACCTTTAGACCTTTTATTGTCACATGCATAAATTACTATTTTTCCCTCAAAAAATCTATGGCCCTCTTGTATAAAACTTTAGATTGACCACAACCTTCAATCTAGTTAACATTTCCTCTTAGTTATCTATTCATAATCCATCTTCCCACAGTAAAAGAAGAGATTTACCTTTGATATCTCGAACCAGTATCCACCAATGGCTCATCTTCAATACACACACAGTCACACACACACTCTCTGTACCCCCCCCCCCCCCAAAAAAAAAATACTTAAAAATAGATAGTTACACCATCGAGGACCTTGTTTTCATAAGAGACAGGTATACCCTAGGTTCCTTTGTATTGTTTTAACATATAACCGATCTTATCTGTTTTTCCCTTTTATGGTTCGCATCCACCCATCCTAGCTTCCGTAGCATCTCCTGATTTCCTCTCCATAAGGATGCCCAGTCTGAAGGCCATATGTGACATTTACCTGGGATACCATCCTTTCCGGGGTTTAGTTATGACAGCATGTAAACTTTGCTTTCATTGAATGAAGAATTTTCCTCCTCTATTCTACCTATTTGGCTCTTCTGTAATCATTTTGTTCTTGGACTACACAAGCCATAGCATCAAAATGAACATGCACAGGCACTGGCAGCTCTTCAGCTCTGCAAATCTCAAACAAAATATGGTAAAAATATGTTATTCAAATACTACCACCAAATAACCATTGTTGTGTTTTTTTCTATTTCCTGTGTTTTCCATATTCCATTTACAAGTATGTAAAATGTATTTTCATCAACATGATGTAAATTCTAATGAAGTCTACAGTGCAACCTTACCAATTTCCTGTATTATTAGCCTGCTCTCCCTCTCTTTCACTCGCTCACTCTCTCTCTCCCTCCCTTCCTCCTTCCCTCTCTTGCTGTATCTCTCCTTTTCTCTTTGTCTTTCCTCTCTCTTCCTATCTCTCTCACACTCTATCTGTCACTCTCTCTTCCTTCCCCCTTCAGCTCATCATCTATCATTTCTAGGCAAGCCAGCATCTGTTCTGACTCACACAGCAGTCGATCGCCTTGTCCCAATTTAATGCTCAAATATGGCAACAGAGTTTGGTATCAAAACATCACCTCTGTCACACAAAATAGCCATCTTTGTCATCGAAGCTGCGACAGCTTCCTTTCAAAAAGTTGAAAGCAGGGTCAGTGCCTCACATCATAAATGACAAGTTTGGGGGAGTTTAGGGACAATGCCTCATTGCCTGTCTATCCTCTCTCCCCAACTCCCACTTCTCCCTCCAAAAGATGGTTAAAGTAGGTATATGTATAACTTTCTTTCTATGCGATTGATATAGAGTACCGAAGTGTGACGTCATCAAATTTTGATTTTTGTATTTCAGTATTTTTATGACCATATTTAGGTAGAGCATGATGGAAAACGTTCACACATCAAATTTGACATGAATCAGTTCATGGTGGCTCAAGGTATGGCTATATGAATATCTAATTAGCCCCATTGAAGTCAGTGTAAATTGGCCTGGTTCTTAACAGTTTAGAACCAGGCCAATTTAACACTGACTTCAATGGGGCTAAGGAGGTATTCATGCGGCCATATCTCGGGGCCCAATGAGCCAATTGCCATAAAATTTGGGCTCTGGATGTTTTTCACCATGTTCCTTTGAGATATGGTATAAAAAATGTCAAAATGAAAAAATAGTTTTTTGTGACGTCATCACTTCGGTACTCTATTTCAAATCTGATTCAACTATTTCATCTGTTGAGGGCTAGAAGGGCACTAAGTATGGTATGTGTAACTGGATATGAGTTAATGTCCTTCTGGCTCTCAGCACACACTTCATTTTTTTAATGGACATGTCATAGGCCTGATGATGATGATGATGATGATGATGACGACGACGACGACGACGACGACATCATTCTGGCTTCTCATATGACCCTTGATAAAAACTGTCCCTCAACGATTCAGTTATTAGAACACTGGTCAGAGGATACATGCAAGCACACAACATGTGCCTCATCTTCACTCTATAGAAAGTCCTTCCATCATATATTTCCATATCATTTTAAAGAATACTGTCTGTTCACTTGTTGAAGGTGAATACTTGTATAGCCAGGCAACAAACTGTCATCACTGACAGCTAGTTTATCATAAGGTGTACTCCTCTCATAAATGGTCGCCATTAAATAAGTTGACATTGAACAACAGCCTTCCTTCATATAAGTAGCCAAATTGGATTTACAGGGGAGGGGCACCACTTAACCACTACTGTCACAATGTTGAATAAAAATTTGTCAAATGCAAATTATCAACTGTTTACATGAGAAAGTTTGGGGTACTGGAAAAACAGCTGCTTTGAAGCTTGCTATCATTTGTTAACCACTGGCTGTGAAAATGTTGTGTGACAACTTTTGAAAGTTTTGTTTTGCTTTGTTATTGTTTTTTTCCAGAAAAATTTTCCACTAAAAAAAGGGACCTGGGAAATGACAAGTTTTATTCACACCATCTATTCTGTGATTATCGCCCCTTTCTGGTGTGATGTTATACTGGGATTGTCACATCAAGTAAACTAAGAAATATTAAAACTCACATTTTGTTAAGCTTATCATTGACCAATTCTAACTCTGTTTTCATTGGCCAAAAGTTTTCTCCTGAGATAAAAGGACGGTTCTCTGCTTTATATGTAGTTTGTACATGTATTTTTGTAATGAGGAGCTAAAGGGAGTAAAAAAATTAATAGATTTCATTGGGTTTGCCAATTCACTTGACCGATAATCTTCTAATCTATAATGTTTATAATGTATTTAATGAGTTGACTATTGGTTTTGTTTGGTTCAGGCATTCATCGATCCGGATGAATTGAGTTCGGATGCAGACAAGCTAAATTAAAGTAAAAATTGAATCATATAAAACCTTGGAAGAATTACACCAAGGAGAAAGCATAAAGCTGACCGAGGCGAAGGAGTCCTCACTTTCTTGTGCATTTTTTATTCTCTTTCCCTTGGGTATGATGAAACCTTCCGTTCACAGGTTTCCTCTCCTAATCAACTCTGATGAACCCAGGTTTCCATGACCCTAATCAATTGCAGCATGGTTCGCTTTAGACTTCTTGTATCAGATCAGAAAACTGGGGGAAATTTGGAGAAGCAGGCAGCTGCCCAGGATAAAAGGCTTGTCAATTAACACTTTCAAAAAGACCTTTTGATTTCATCATATCCCACATATGAAAATACACATATCACTACAGAATTACTCATCACACAGCAAAATTAGCAAATTAATAATTAAGAAAAATTAGCAAAATAACAATTAGCAAAATAATAATCAAGGAAAAAAGAATATATTCGTAAATTTCTCTAAAAAAAATTAAAGGACGAATACAGTCACAAAATCTCATAAGGTTTTGCAGGTTATTGTATTTTCGATTGTTAAGGTTATGGTCACTATCTAATTCTGTCAATCTTCACCTTTATTTATTTCTCAGAGGAAAAAATTATCACTTTTTATTCCCATCTACCAATCCAAAAGTTTTCCTAAATAATTTCTCCATGTAAAATGTTTCAAATTTGATGAAGAGGTCACTTATTCTGTCCAGTAACAAACTTTCCATGGCCATTTGATTTACTTTTACACTGAGTCAGCATTATATGACACAAGATATTCCTTGACCTCTGAATTCCTTTCTACCTGACACAAACAACAAAACAAAACAAGACAATGATGGCGTGACTTACTCATACCTGCTTTTTAAAGCATACTCCGCCTGTTCAGCAGAAAATACCTTATTGGGAACTAAACTTTGCCCCGCTTGGATCCCAAACAACAGGTTGTTATCTGTCAAGCATGACAAAGGAAACTTGCAACATCTATGTGACCTGCTTTGTAAAACCGCACTGTAAAGATACATTTTCAGGTAGCCTTCCCCCTAATAAAAATAATAACAAAAATGGATGCAGGATGAGGAAAAATATGACAGGTTGAAAGCAGTGATAAGGAACCGGTTTCCGTCACTGATTATAATCAGTCAATTTTTAGCCCTTTTGGCCTGGCTATGCAAAAGTACACTCACTCAATTTCAATATACATGCAGATGCTGCAGTTCACTCTTTTTCACATTTATAAACATTTCACTTCCTTACATCACACATGAAATAAATCTCTTCCTCTTTTGAGTTGATTTAATTCTTTATAAACTCTATATTCAAAGTACACCTTCAGATAAGACTGCATACCCTTAGTAATACTTTAGATATGCAACACTTGATACAATTTTCTTGAGAGAGTTTGTAATACTCCTTGAATATAATGATTCCTGAGGCATGTCTGCTTAATACACCTACACCTCTTCTGTAGCTGATAGTGGGTTGTTTAGCTGGAGGACAGCTCAGTGGATAGTACCCATTTGCTGCCACACTGGAGATTATATTTTTAATTAAGCTAATTACAAGGTATTTTAAATGGTTTGATAAAATGGGGTCAGGATGAACAACAATTATAACGAAAGCACTCCTTTCATGGTTGGTATCTTTCCCCTGACCTGCCTAAACCATCCTTTCTCCCCTTCCATCATCAAAAGCTTTCCCATCTTTATTTTGATGGCCTAGATAAGCTGCAATAGCAGATCTGAAAGATTTATGGTGTTTAGAAGAGGAGGAAAGCATGTCAGTTTGCCTAGTTCATTATTGCCCTAGAACTGTCTCTATCTATCTAGCAACCCAGGCACCCATTTTTCTGCAATTCCTAATTAACCTCTGGATGACACAGATATATCATCCCAAGATCAATTAATTACTCACACTGCTCAAGTTGATAGTGCTCCTAAAATAACCTGCGCACTCATAAATCATCCTATTGGACACCTAGCCATTAGTACTCTCTGACCCAATGCATGATCCATCTAATTAGCATCAAGTTTGTCTTCTAACTTATCGATCCGAAATACAGCACGACTTGAGATGGAATTGCGGCAAACACCTTCAATCCTTGTGGCTTTAGGAAGCAAGACTTAACGAAAGCAATTATCTGTCTTACGTAAATGGGCAAGTGGTCAGACCAGAGCTTCGTTGATGGATTGATTTTTTGCAATAGTCGCCTGTTTTATGTTGATGGAAGGCATTTATTGATTGCATCGATATTTTCACCCCACACTTGAGCTCTAATGTGTAGGAATAGATTTTTAGAAGTGCAAACTCCAACTGTGCTGATTGCCCTTTTGAAATTAAAAGCAATTAATATCCCTCCACAATAAAAAACAAGGTCTGTTCACTGTGGTGAATGATTGCTAGTTATTCATCTGTGATTACCAAGAGATCATCTATTCTTTATTGAAATATATATGAGGAAAAAAATGGACTATTCTTGTGAAATGAATAAAATAATACCATGCATATATCCATCAAACTGTAATTTCTTTTAAATTACCATTTGATGGATAAAGGTTTTAAAAATCATGTTCCTCTGTACAATATGATTTAAAGAGCAAGAATCTCATGCATAACTTGATCTGGAAATATTGAATTGATGACCTTTTAAAGACTGTATCACAGGCATGATAGCTTTGCCATACACTTTTGCATCCATTCAAAAGAGTTCGTCATCTTGATTTCCCATAATATTTCCAATTAGAAGCATTTATTAAGAATAATCATCCCTATGGAATTTATCTACATTTCACAATCGATCATATTGGCTTTTCACAAACAGGCAATGCTACGAACAGAGAAACTACACACAGCCAACATAAAACAAACACAAGTAAAAGTGATACAGAGTCATGTAATTATTATATGCCTTCTATGGCCTCCCACCTTGATTGTATTCATTTGTTCGCCAGCTTTGCAATAACAGGGGCCTAAAAATGGGATATGGTCCAAACATGTGCTCTATACAAATATGCATCTGATGAGAAGGCATATTTTTATGTCCCCACTGACAATTTGCTTAAAATGTGCATTACACATCAGAAATTGGTTATGCACTATATATCAACAATGTAAATCTATGAAATAAATGGGGCTATGCCCTGCACAAACCATGCATTGTGGATACATGGCAAACAGTGGGAACATGCCTATGGTTTATCCGGAGGGTACACAGGGGAATGTAATTTGTATGCCGATAATTGCTATCTTGTTGTGGGAACAAATGGATGTATAGTGTGGACCAAAGGCCTCCCTGTGCAGTCATCATGGAAATCATCGGTAGATATTGAATAATTGATCTCATTTGAGGAAGGTTAACACTTGCAGTGCCACAAACACCATCTACGTAATACAGCTATATTCCCAGGTACTGAATAATGCATTGCTACAATGGGGTGTGGCATTCAGGGGTCTATATCGCAAACGGAGGTAGAGGTAATGATGAATTATTAGTGGATTTGCTTCAAGCTTTTCTCACATTGCCTGGTTGGTTAACCTATGAATAATTAGATAATGTATCTATTTTGGGGTTAGTTATTATGATAGCCATGCACAAGTTTAATGAACCTTGGTATTCTTCAGCCTTTAGAGCTCAACAGTCTACTGTAACCCACTTTAAAAGTACAGGTTGATGGGGAAATATGAACCCATACAAACATATAGTAGTCTTCAATATCAGATCACTGCAGTATAGGGTATATTCCTGAATGGATCTTACTCAGTTTTGTACAAATTCAGTTTAGTTCTTTAAAAATGTCATAATTGTGTCCTATGAAAGTGAAAGTAATATAACACAACTTAAGAGGACAGAAAGTCACCTCACATTAACCTTTCAAATTGCCTGAACCCTGGAGAAAAAAAACACCTTTCCACAAGACTCCTGACTGAAATTTATAAAGTGGCCCCTATGTCTATTAAGCTGTAGATGCTACTGGATTTTGCTCATTAAACATCGCCAAAAGAAAAGAAGTACAACAGAATAAAATTTTCATCAACTTCTAAATATCACATGGCTATGATTCATTAATGAAATCATAGTATTATAAAAAATCTGAGGTCACAAGATTATTTTCAAGGCAATGTAAAATTATATATATAGACAAGGTCTAGGTATGAATTAAACCAGCAACTACTGAGATATATTTAGTGCAGTAAGATTATTACAGGCTACCACCCACAGAAAATTGACATATATTAAGTGAGCTGTGCCAGGGTAATTACTTATGAAAACTAATCAGGTGATAGAGACTTTCATTTTACATGTACTTTAGATACTGCACTGAATACCCTGAATCTACAATTGAGTGACTGCAGAAACAGTATAACAACAATTTTATTTTTATGATATCAATACAAGCATCTCAAATATACTCGAATGATATTTTTTCATCAAGAAAAAAGTCTGAATCAACGCAGATTCCTTTAATGCTAGAAGCTACTCAAAGTCTTTCCTTAGAAGAAAAAAAATGTTATCAATCTTACATCAACCTAAATAACAAAGGTCAGAAAAGGGTGGAAACTGTAGGGAATGAGATTTCATTCTCAGTACATTTGTATTTCAAGAGTATATTCTGAAAAAATCTGATGCAGAAGAGAACAAGGCTCATATGCCTGCCCTCGCTGCTATCTTTGTCATTCAAGATCCAAGCAAATTCATTCTTGACATAACACAGAAACACTTGACATTTAAGTTGCTACTAAAAACATCATCAACAACAACCAATATGGAGTACTGAATACTCAAATGCAAGAAAAATCTAAATAGGAAAGTATTCACTTGAAATGTAACCTATAAAGGAGCAATATTACACCAAGTGTAGTATTAACAATTGAAAAATAAACCCGAAGGAGTATTCCCTGAGGAATGCAGTTGATAAAATGTTTGACAATGATAAATCATTCTGTCTCATCAATGGCAATGTCTGTTGTGACAAAAATCTACAAACTGTACGTGACCGTTCCAGGAATCAAGCAGAAAAAATCCAGGCTAAAAATATCATTACAGAAAGAAAGCATGCAAGGGCATTCCCAAAAATAAAGAAAAGATGTTTTCGACTTCAAGCTGTCATGTACCATAATCAAATACAGAATACAAATCATTTTTTCATTCAATTTACAGGGCTTTGCTTGGTGTTCTGTTTTTAAAAATGTGTTTATAGACTTGTACACAAATTTTTAGGCGTTACTCCCAGTGTTAAAGATCGTATGCTCGGTCTGTAATGAAAATCACAAGTCAGAAAAAATTCCTCCCATTAAGCTTCTTCATTTACTAAGTGTTTATAGACTGTTCTGCAAAATTACTCTGTAAGATCTAGGGGGAAAACCATGCACCGAACATTTCTCAAAATACTTTGTGATACAAATATCTATTAACATTTCTTGTTAGTGAACTATTAAAAACTAAACAAACATTCCAAATTGTAAAAGTAAATGGGATTTAGAAATGATATTATGCCTATATATTTTATAAATAAAATTGACCTATTCAATATATTAGGACAATTATTTGATACACTATACATGTAAATTTACAAAACAAAAAAATGCATTCTTAAAAGTCCTTCAGTTCAAGTATTTTAAAAAGTAAAATAATAGACATATTTCATTACAGATAAACTTTTCAAATTGGGCAGTTGACCCTTGTGATCGGTGAGTTAAAATACCTTCTTAAAAAAAGCAAAACACCATGAAAGGTCTCATTAACCACTCATCAAACTCGCCACTATTGGTCCGAATTAGCTTCAGGAATTAAGAAATGAAAGGGTCAGGTTTAGTCCCTAAATTTAGCCCACTTAATGCAGTTAGGAAGCGCTTGAGACTTTGGGTATTAAGACTAGAACTACTTAGGCTTGAAATTTTCTAGTGAGGAAGTAGCACACAGTATTAAGACTTAAAACCTTCTTTCCTAAAGAAGGCGTAAAATAAGGTCTTAGTTCTCAGATGAAAGGTGCTAGGAAGCAGAGACTTAAGGTGGGTCAGATAATTCTTTCATTGAGAGGGGGAAACTGGACCAATTATAAGTTGATCTACAGGATTGAGAAAGCTGAAAAACAAGTGGTGCATTCCATGGTCTAGATTATTTAAACCTTTGCATACGGGGTCTGTGGTGAACCTATCAAAAGCCTTCAGTGAAATATAAAATTTGGTATTTCTGGGCTTAAGAAAATTTTGAAAGGGAAATTGCAGGTCAGGCATCAGGTCTAATCTTCACACACAAATTGAGCCAACTTCTACAGGTGAGATCTTTGTTGTAGGGTCAATGAATTCATTACAACAAGGAAACCTATTTAATTATCACAAGCTATGTTCGTCTCATTCTCAACATATACAGGAAGAGTGTGTCGACAACACTGGAACTGAATTTGGAGGACAGGTGTGCACATATGGAATGAAGAATGAATTTGAGGTGAACAAGGTCATTAAAATACTCATCGGGAAGAGAGTGATTTCAACATTTAGCTCCAAATGGCAAGCATAAAAGCAAATACCTCTTTTGTACTAAGTTATAGAATTACTGCACACTTTTAGAATATTGCAGAAATTAACCATTTTGACAAAATTATTATATTATGGTAATAATCTGTGAGGAAATCATCCTATCTTGACACACCCATCCTGCTTCCAAATAAAACCATGTATTAACAAAAATACATAATATTCTATTTAAAAAAATTACAAACAAATGTAGGAAGATATTTTCCCCCATTAAACTATACACAGTATGATATCAGACTGATAGATTAATTCAAGGTTGTGAGCCCACATATTGATTCCCATGCAAAATTGAAAAACTAGCCTAGGGATATAAATATGAGCGTTTTATCTCATCACATGGATTAAATGTTGATTCCATTAACATCACATATTTTTTCTTTCTGGTAACATTGCTAATTCAAAGTGATCCACTATAATCTTTCATGATCCACTTTCTTGGTAGAGAACTCCCTCTTAAAAACTGCATGTATTTCAAAATAGTGTATCAATATCCCAATTAGTGTAAGAAAGACTCAGTCAGTAATATCTCACTTTTATGGACAAGTTACTATTTCGCTTAAAAAGCTGAAGATATTTTTTCCCCTAATATGAAATGATTTATAAATTTCTAAAAATGAAATAAGAGAATGTTAAGAAATTGTCTGGAAGTTATAAATTCTTTGATTCCATAAAAGACAAAACTTTCTAAAACATACATGAGACATTGTGTAATACTGGAGAAGAGTGTTCTTCCACAATCATTTTACTATCTATTTACTTTGATATTTTATTCAAATTTCTTTCAATAAATATAAAATTCCATTCATCTGATTCTTCACTCTATCAGAGGTCGTCTCCACCATCTTTCACAAACACCGCCATATTTAAATGCTGTTAACGATCATCACTTGGCAAGTTGCCAAATTACTGAGCACTATGCAGGAAGAATCTATTAAGGCTTCCTCTCCGCCAAGTTCTCCCTGGTCTAGAGTGAGAACAGGTGGACTTGCGTGCTTATTTTTCACTTATAATTCTCTCTTGGGGGAAGACAGCAAAAGCAGATGAAAGAAATTTTATATTTATCACAAGCAAAAAAAAAGATACAAGGTGTTTGGATGAACCTGAGCAATCTAGAAATGAGGCCCTTTCCCCCCATAATATGATCACTTTGATTGGAAATAAAGTGGGTTTCCTAAGCAAAATTTTCCCCCAATCATTTATTACTTGATTTACATATAATCATAAAAAATATATGGCAAACTGATCTTTTCACCATTATCAACAATTCTACTTTCATTTTTTTGAAGGGGCAGGGGATGCATACTCTACAGCATGCATAGGATACACAGTAAGTCCAAAAGTTATTAAGGGACTACTCCCCTGCACATTAAGGACTGATGCTATACCCTGCCACCCAATCGTTAAAATTCAAAAATGCTACCAAGCACAGCAGATCTAAGAGGTTCATAGCATTTATCATAATGAAACTAATCATGACCATGTATGCCAGGATCATATGAAATCAATCTGAGTGCACTAAATTGCTCCAAGTTCAAATTCCCTGTCTTACAGGAAAGAGTTTATTTGCTGGACCATGGAAGCAAGGAGAAGTTGAGAGCTGTGCCGAATGATTCAGATTAGAGTTGCTATGCCTACAATATCAATAAGACTTTCTTCAGTCTAAACTTAGCCTGATAGCTTGCTTCATACGTAGTCACTAAAAATACATGTATGCAGTGTTCTGTCTTCAGATAATCAGGATATGGGAGTAATTCCAAATTTTATTTGATTACTTTCCCACCCACGTAAACTTTTTGTCCACAGAGTAAACGCAATATTTTTCTTCTAGCCCAGTGTCTTTTATTTCTCTCTTTCACTATCTTCCTCTTTCTAATACTAATAATAACTTACAGAGGAATAAATAAAACTTATATATTCCAATATTTTTTTTCATTTATGGGGATCAATCATCCCTCTTCTAAAAAAAAGAAGACATAAAATAAAAACAGTATACCAAAAGAAGACATAAATCATCCCTAAAACACTATATGAGATATTCATTTAGATAAAAATTAAAGCACTAGAAATGAAAAAAAGAGTTTGTTTGAGAGCAAAATTTGAAGTCAACTAAGAGTTAACTTCCTTGCAAGCAGGATCTTACTGACTAGTCAACTCACAAACTTGTTGCTCTTAGCTTTATTTTTAGGGTGCAGTTTCATTATCTAAATTTCCATTGTCTTTATATAGAAGTCTGGAGCCTCAAATAAAATGAGCAAAGAATAAAATATATAAATAAAAATTAAACAAGTAAAATAAAATAGTAATTGTACCCTTTAAAAAGCAAAGAACAACAAACAATTTTTCTTTCCCCTGGAGCCTGATCAGAAATCGGATAGGGACAACCCAGCTTTCCTCCTTACATGGATGTTTTCCCCCCTAACATGCTACCCTCTCATTGCCCCCCTGCGGGTAGGGGAGGACTGAAGAGGAAGACCCACCTTTTCCTCTGGAAGTCCTGTCTTGGCCTGGGCAAAGTGACTGAGAAGCTGTGCTACGGCTGCATTCACCTCAGCTACAAGAGCTATGGGAAGGAAAAGAGACAAAGCCATGACTACGTATTATGCTTACATGCAAAGGTGAAAACAAAAACTACATGTATGTTATTGCTTCACAATATACTTTATTTTGCAAATTTACCTTTCAGATCTGCATGAGTTAATTATATAAATATTATGGCAATGATCTGTTAATATCAGCATTTGCATGACACTAAATGTATAATGTTGAAGGAAGTCAAGAACTATTCACTTATTATTATTTTCATGTACATGTAAACGATTGGCGT
Source organism: Heliocidaris erythrogramma (assembly GCA_025617745.1). NCBI lineage: Eukaryota > Metazoa > Echinodermata > Echinoidea > Camarodonta > Echinometridae > Heliocidaris > Heliocidaris erythrogramma. The sequence goes on from CM046853.1 coordinate 5,716,918, forward strand.
TTTGCAGATGACATGATTTATGTGTACTTGGCAGAATAAATTGAAATTCTGTTGTTAAAAAAGTTACAGATACAATGTACAAGTCCGTATACTGTGGAGCAAATTATTTGTTTCGACCAGGAAAAGCCACTAAATGAAATGTGATATTGACTTTGCATATGGGTCACTGTGAGACCTTTCTTGGCAAACAGATATTATTGGATTCATAAATACCTTGATAGTGACAGTACAAATAACTCTTTGATAAATGAAATTTAAACAGACTTTTATTTGGCAAAGAGTTATGACATTCATGAAATATCATATTACAAAACTTACAGCATATATGAAGGCATTATCAAGTTCAAGATAATAATATATCTGTAAAGCGCTTAGAGACATCACCGATGTATTAGGCACTATATAAAAGCGGATTATTATTATTATTATTCCATTAACTCATTTGCATTCTACTATATGGCTTTGGAAGTGAATTGAAATTTTCCATATATTTCTCACAATTCTTATATCATCTGTTTGGAGCCAGAAGGGCGTTAACTCATATAATTTTGTACAGAGTTAGTGCCCTTCTGGCTCCAAACAGACGATATATACAATAACTAAATTAGTAGGAATGACATGTGTTTCATGGTGCCTATTTTATGGATATGTCACGTAACTTGTAATTTTCCATTTTGCTGGTTTAAAAGAGAAAGAAATAAACATCTCAAATATTCTATTACAAAATGATTTCAACCTGCAAATCTTGTACTTCTTTTTAGAAAGGCAATAACAAAAAAATATTTCAAAATAATTTAAAAAATAGTCAATAATGTTCTTTTTAATTTTGCTTTCTCATTACATTATGTTTATTGCTGAATTTCTTAAAAGCTAAAATGATGACATATAAGCCTGCTGTCAGGAATGTTTCACATGAATTTCTATCATGATGGAAATTCTAATGAGTTGTACCCACAACAAATCACCACACCCATTGAAAAAAACAAACTTCAAACATTTGATAAAAATCAAAGAGAAATCTAAGTTTTAGGATTAACAACACATGTTCATTTCCATATTCAACAACAAGTGACCTAACCATTTCAATTAACTCCATGAATTTCAAGTTTGCACCATTCCCTGGCAGATTGTATGTGGTTAGATGGACACAGCATGGAGAGGGTTACTTTGAGTGAACTTCTTACATCCTTCTTAACATTGACACACCTCCTAGGAGATCCTAGTTTGGATCAAGATATTTTCATTCCTTCTGATCCATCAATCTTCAAGACATATCTTCATGGGGGTGCACTTAAAACGTCATTGACTTAGAGGAACTTTTGGGTGTGATGCGATTAAAAAATGGGGTGCCAAACCCATAATATCTAGGCTTGGGTTTATATAATAGGCTTTACAGCTGCCTTTGCTAACATAACTCAGTTCTATGTTGGGAAATCATGAAAGATCTCAAGATTTAAAAAAAAATGTTCAGAAAAATCATGTTTTTTTAAAGTATTAATTATCAACACAGAGCGTACTAAGCATTTTCAATACAGTTCTTATCTGGAAAATATTTGACATTGAAAGAACTGGGATTAATATTCATGGTCCACATCAGACATTTTCACTATCTGTCAATCAAATATATTTTACATCCTACATACTGTTGAATCCTGAGGAGGAATCAATATGTATTTGCTTACAATTTTTAAATGTCACCCCAATACTTCCATGGAGAGACCTTATTCAATTATATTTTTAAATGATATCAAATTTGTTCCGACCCATTTCAAGGCTACATAACCTCAAGAAATAAATGCTAATATATCAGATGTGTAAAGGAAAACATCTCAGCAGGATGCTGAATTATATTAGATAGTGGAAAGAAAGATAAAAATTGTTTGACCTTCAGAAAATTAAATTATGGACTTACTACATAGCAAGTGGTTATCAATCACAGATGAAAAGTAACTGCATGAGTAGCACACAAATTTTATAATTGTATTACATTTCTGCTCTTGTAAGATTAAGAGGTGATTCCTGCTCCTAAAACTAGCAACATGGAAGTATCCACTTCTGACAATAAACATAGGAGCCCAAATAGCATGTAGAATGGCAAAACTTCAGTTAACACTTCAGTCAACAAGCTATGCTCTATCATGATATGTTAGTATTTGTTGCTATTCTCACAAGCTTCTATTTTTCTTAAGTGCTTAAGAATTTTATACTAAATAGCTCAAATATTCATATTTGCAAATAAAGGAGAGGTAGATGAGACCAAAAATTAAAAAAAAAAACCCGATTATTTATACCTGACTTTTTGCTAAACTATCCCACCATTCTGCATGTGTCTGGAAAAAAATCAAAAACCAAAGTAAATCTTCACCTCAATGCCTCTTAAACTTTTCAATAAATATAAGCAAAAAGAAGTTGTGATTACTTTAACGACACATCCTAATCACATCACTACAGCAGACAATGATGGCATTGTTACCATAGAAACCGAGTGAGTAGTAAATGTATTTTCTCTGTACTGTGTTATAATTGGTTAATCTACCATCTCAAAGATGAGCAGGTGATAAATGTGATGATGGAAGAAAATGAATGACTCTATCACTCAATTTTACTTGGGAACAAGGTACCTGACACAGTCATTTCATAAGTTTGATGACCAAGTAAATCTAATTTGGTGAGCATTATCACAAGAACAATAGTATTTTGATACTACAAAAATAGCCTGTTCTTATATTTTATAGAACAGCAGACATTTTTGTATTGTGACTAAGATATAACTGTATCCAAGTTCTTTCTTTCTCATATATTGTCTTTCAATGGCACTAAGTAAGAGGAAATCAAAATGAAAAAAGGAAAAAACAATTACAGGAAAAATTATTCATGGAGAGGTTTAATACATAAGGAAATTCCCTTTTAGGCACATAACTGCGCAGGGGTACTTCATCAACATTTTCCCACTTTTATCTTATCTTTCAGAGAAACATTTTTGGTCAAATTATATGAAAACCTGTTGGAACTATACAGGAGCAAACTGAATTAACCCTTTCAATTTCTATGGTAACAACTAATCTGGTGAAATACATTTCCACACAAATAGATAATTTAATCAAGCTTTATTTAGAATTAACCATATTGCATGAAAAATCTTAGAAAGCTAACCACATTACATACCCTAGTGGATGATGTTTTCCAACTCTTTATAACCCCATCCCTTTATTTTTAATGAAAGGGAGACCCACAAAATGGACAGGAAACTAATGTGCTACTTAACTAGTCTTGAAAACAGAGGAGTTGTCTTAATTTTGTAACATCATAACATGTCAACAGCTTTAAAGAAACCCAGTCAAATTAGAATCGACTACAATGACATAATGTATCTCAGAGGTCTTTAAATGACTGCCCTGTCTTCTATTCATTATCATTAAGGGCACTACAACAAGCAAAAAGATAACATGAAAGATACTAAATAGCACAACTTGAAATAGGAATTTAAAAAACACTTGTGGCCAAACATACTTAAGGGTTGGAAATCAAATTTGTGTTGGCGCCAGCGTGGTTGCCCTGCAGAGCTGCACAGTCTCCCAACCCCATTTCACCCACATGATGGCAGGTGTCGACATTTAGAAGGAGAATTACCATCGTGCTAAATGAGGCAAACCCCTCATGGGTATACTCTCCTGTCACAAGATGCCACGACATCTAGTCTAGAGGTGTAAACTGTGTTTACCTAACGGGAGTCTCACATTTGCATAATGTGCAAGACCTTTCAGTTATTGCTGAAATAAAGTTGGGGGACCAGAAGGGAGAACATCCTGCTCTGTGAAGCAGTGAGCAAGATCATGCCCTATTTCTCAAGGAAAATTCATTGAAATTTTTAAAGTCTTAACATTTATATTAAGAGGCCACATAGGAAAATATTAATTTTCTTTCAAAAAATTGGAACCTTTATTTAGCCGTCTTCACCCTTGGCAGCAATGACAGAAAATTCATAATGACTATAAACAGACTACAGTTGCTTCATTTAAAATGTTTGCAGCTGTCACTAAATTAACCCTCACTGCTCAAGGCAGTCATGTAGCTAGAACACTAAATTCATCCGACATTGTTTGTTACACAAGCTCGGCTAAAGCCGGGGTAATAATATGATTGCTGGGCCCTCAGGGAGAACAGTATATAATACTGATGAGGCTACCCTGGGTAAACAAGACATATTATTATTATTATTATTATTATTATATAGCCTTTACAATGCTGTATTAGTTTAAATAGCACAAATTCAATGCCAGAGAAAGGTGGCTATTTTGGGACTTGAAGATCTATTAATTAGAAATTATACAATCCAATATCCCCTCTATTGTAATAATTGAGAGCATGTGTTGTCTAAGGGTGTGGTGCATTATGGGATTTTGGCCCTAATTTAGTCTCCTCTCAATACTACACCTGCTCCACTCTACTAAACAAAGCTTACATCATTATGAATACTGGGTGGTTCAAAGTGTCAACACTATCCATCCTTCTCCTCCATTTGGATCACTAATTAAACATTCATTCACACATGGCACAGCATCATTACCCCATCCTTCAAGATGCTTAGGGAAAGCTAACAGGGTTTGCATGCATGAGGCTGTTACCCTTAGACCATGTAATGCTAATGTGATTACAGGGAAGAGGGATGGATTGACTTAACACTTACTCAATTTTTTTCAGTTGATAAGATTATATAATCCTGTATTACTCAATTAGAAGATCTATGAAATTTAGTAAATTAATGCTACACCCAAGCTTAAGTTCATCATCATAAGCTTAGTCCTAGACCAAAAGGGGCAATAAACAAGTGACAGATCCTCAAAATGCACATTATTTTTATGTATTCCTTAAGAAAATGATTCATTCATAAACTCATGACTTGTCTTTCAATTAATTATCAATCATGACATCAATATCTGAACAGGCTTGGAGGCACTTACATCCACTCTATGACCACTCAATGCTGATTGAGATTCAGATTAATTAGCTAAGTCACAAAGTTTTGAAAAGAAAAAAACATGTGCACATGTACAAGAAGGATACAAAATACATGTGCCCTGTGACACACTACATTTCTTTCTTTCTCTCTCTCTCTCTCTCTCTCTCTCTATAAAATTTACAGCTTGGATTATCTAATTCAATATAAAAATGGAAGAGAGCCACACAAAAATTTCATCCAATAATTATTTTTCTTCTTAAACCAGTAAATATCATTATGTTATTTGTAACTTCCTCCATCTGTTAACTTCACACCAGCAAAATATTTATATCCGTTATATCCTGTTCTTTTTTTTCTCTTTGCAGAATATGATAAACACATTATTTTTCTGCAAGCCAGAATGCAAAATTATGGAGCAGATATTTGAGTGATGAAAGAAGGACTGTTCATTTTTTGTATTACATTAAAAAATCAGTTCCCCTCTTTAATATCTGGTAAAAAGGACAAGGTAAAAAGGCAATAACTTGTACAATTGAAGAAAAAAAGAAAAGAGAATAAAGCAAGTAAATGAAAATGAAATGAAGACAACCTACCATAACAGACCGATGACAAATGCAATTGATATTTTAATATAAACATGATTGAACAAAAAGGAAAGGGAATCAGTACAGTTCTTTATTTAAGACTCCCTGCACCTTACAATACTAATAATTTAATTACCTCTCTTCTGGATGACATCAATGGTGGAGTTCTGCCCTTCTTCCCTTGGTGAAACCTTCATGACCTGTGGGGGCATGGAGTCCATTGCGTCCCAATCATCATGGGCCACAGACAGAGCTAGAGGTCTGATAAACAAAATAAACACAAAACAAATTCTCTTTCGGTTCTTATCGGCCATAGTAGGAGCAAGAGGTTGAACATACAGCATATAGATAAATCATGAACCCTCTTTCATTCTTCAAGGGCCACTGTCAGATATGGCATAAAAATAAATACATCTAATCTGCTAAGCAAAACCAACTTTCAAAAACAGGAGTTCAGGGGTAGAAATTTTGTAAAAATACAAAATCTTTTATAACAGAAGACATACTACTATAAGCTTTTTAAACACTCTTTAGGCGTTAATTTGCTACAAAGATTTATGCTTCACAATTTTCAAATTTTATTTTGAGTGGATAATTTCCTGGGTTCAGATTTCACAAGATGGTGACAAAAGCAAATACTGTGACCAATACACATTTAATGTACAAAGCTGGCATTGTGATGAACTCCATTAGCGGGATGATTTTACATAGATGACAATCTATTTCTTTCAACTCATATTGCACAGAACTTGATACCCCTTGAATGCAAATGAGATGAAATTTAACCCATGCCTTAATGGTGAGATTTAGAGAGTTTGACATAACAAAGAAATATCTGAAAAAGGCACCTGCATATCTTGAGGCAATAGGTACAAATCCAATACCTTCCAATGCAGGTAATGGAGGATACAAGAGACAGAGTGCACTACAAGTCTACAAATTTCTGGCAGAATGACTCAATACAGTCATTCTGCTGTATTATAATTCACTTTTTTGTACATTAATAAACAATGTAGAAAGATCTAAGTGGAGTCCAGGCTGGGATGCCTTGAAAGAGGGTTCATCCAACTGAAAGACATCAATGAACATTCACCTTATTTGATTCCTCAATCCTCCAACAGCTCCACCCTGGTGGCCAGATGCTGTCCCTGAATTTTCTGTGCTGCTCATTTTCTTTGTCCCGATAGTTTGCCTGCCAGTTGCCCATGCCCAAAAGCCTTCCCTTCTAATCAAAGACTGGCTTTTAGTGGCAGTGGTAGAGGTGATAGAGGTGGTAGTATCAGTGGCATCAGACCTCTGCCTGCGATGTCCTTTGGTAGGTAGATGATTGGTGGCAGCGGTGGGATGCGTGAAGGACTGCCAGTCCTGTGGTTGGACACCCGTTGCTGGGGCACTTGATGGAGGCTGCAGGATGGACAGTCGCTCAAGAACTACAATAAAAATTATTAAAGATAAAAATAGAATTACAGATTATAAAATTAGTTCCAATGTCCATATTACACAATGTTTTAAAAAGAACAAAAAGAAGCCTGGAATGCTTGTCAACTTTTTCACAAAGATGAAATATATCAATTAACTTTGATTCATTAAAATACATTTTCGTACACAGACAATGAATAATAAATGAAAGAAGCACTTTTCCTGAGGTCATTTCTTTCAACAATATTCTAAAATATGCTACAATACATTAAGTACAGAAAATATTTATCTCTTGAACATGCTTATTTGACTCAATATGACTGAGAAAACAGAAAGACTGCATTTCTTTAAATAACTCAGATAAAGATCAAAATGATATTGAAGACCTTGCTGAAAGACTCTTTTGTTACTTGTAAATTATGCAGGTAATGGGTACACAGGAGCACCCTGCATGGCAAACCATTCCTCAAAATAACTATTATTCATCGTTCATATTGACCACACCCAGCCAATTACTGTACCAATTACGCAAAAATGGCTTACCCCTGCAACAGGCTTCTATAATACTCCCTGTAGGGAGAGTTGACTAATTATCTTAATAAACAATACAAAACATACAGCCTGTGTCTATAATGGTTTTCTGCATGCAATGACAATTGTTGGCTAGTGAGTATGAAGAAATGAATGTCTATAATGAATACATGCAAAAACAAATATGATTCATTTAATCATCAAAACCTCCTTCTCATTACTTTAAAACTCTCTCTCTCTCTGACAAACTTTCTGTAAACTTCAGATTATTGATACATGTGCCTTTTAATTAATGCCTTCATGTTTGTATAGAAAATGAAAAAAAAAACCAACCAATGAATCATGTACTTTACAAACCAAGATTATCAGCCTAATACAAAATCTATTCGCACTTTTCATTGAAAACCATTAAAAAAACGAATTCCTTGCCAAAATTACATAAGTTTGAGAATAAATTGTGTCACCTCATTGGAAAAATCAGAACAATGACCCTGTGGCTATAGAGTTATATTGCAATTTCCCTATCTCAAATATCCTTTGCAAACATGATCTCAACAAGTGTAATTTGAAGGAATAAAATGACCAAATCCAGTTTGTGCCTAGGGCGGAGGACCCCAGAGAATTCCTCTGATGGCAAATGCTTTGGAGACTTCATTTGGCATAACTTAATGCAGTGATAAAGTGAGTCACAACATATCTTCAGTCACTGCTCAGCAAACATTTTCGCTTTATTAGATAGCAAAGAAATCTCCATATTCAAGACATCCAATCTTATATTGTTACGAGGAGGCTAAAGAAGGGGAGACTTTTCTTAGGTGATTCATTGAAGATATTCAGTTGCATTTCTGCCCTTAAAGACAAATGGCAAGATTTATTTTCTTTACCATTTGACTACTCAATGAAACTTATAACAGCAGTAAGAAAATTCCTAGAAGCTGGCTATATGGGATCTTGCTATGCTAATATGATGCATTTTCTCTTGTTGCAAATGATAGTGAATTCGATAGAAAAGAAAGATAATCATCACAGATAGCCTTTCTCAGAAGTAAATCTCCTCAATATTTTACTTATTGCTAAACCATATATTGAAAGCTAATCCCATATTCTTTTTATTCTATCGGACCTACAATGCCATTTCAGGGTGAAGAACATGCAGTCCTAATAGTTTTCCTTTTGTAACGAATCAAGAAAGCCGTATGTGCATCATCTTCTCTTTATACTCTAAAAGACTCAAATTTAAATATCAGCATGAGAGTGACTCATACGACTGAGATAAAAATTTACTTTTCTCCTAGTAGGTCTTTGTCTAGAAACTTGCTTTCTACTCTTGTGCTATTTGTAGGAATCACAAGCTGCTGACCCTGTTTATCAGTGACAAATCTTGCCCAAAATAGAAGTCATTTCCTACCAGCCAATGGGTCGAAGGCAGCAGTCGATGGTAACACTACAGTTGAATTCTTTCAAGGATGTCATGAAAATATGAGGTAGAAAATAGTACAGCTATCAAAGCATTGTCATATTTCCCAGAAAGACTAAGTATTATTATTATGAAATAGTAAAAAGATAAGGGATCTCATCTTTCCCCTATTCTTCAAAACTAAACTTAATCCTTCATGGTTTTGTTCCATCTCTGTCATGACCAACTGAATTGTTAATTAACAATAATAGAGGTACACATTCGCCTCATCAGAAGCAATAAGGTTAATCCACTGTGTAATATGATATGAACATACCATCAGTTAGGTTTTAAAAATAACCCCCCCCCCCCCAAAAAAAAAAAAAAAAAAGGAAAAAGAAAGAAAGAAAAACACTTTCCCTATTCCCCTCACTAAAATTCATCTCAAGGCTAAGATATCATCTGTTTTTGGAGCCAGAAGGGCCTTAACTCATATACTTAACACAGAGTTAACTCCCTTCCAGAACAGAGCTTACGCCACTTGAATTTCCACATGGCAAATATTAGCTCATTAAGTACAGTGAAAACCTAGACAGGCAGGCGACATGATAATGTTTATGGCACTATTTATACCATTATCTCTGAGAGGTACAGCAAAGGTATGTAATAATGTCCACAATGTGGAAAATATTTAAAAGGTTTTAATGCGTAAAGACATAATCATGGTAGTGTGATCTTTGCAAAGAATAAAATGCAGTAAAAAAGGAGAATATTAATTTTCTTGGATTAAGAAATAGATGTATGTCTGAGTGTTCAGCATGTCTTACGACAAAAAAGAAAAGAAAAAAAAAAGAATAAACAGGAAAGAAGATGAAAAGGAATTGTACGGAAAAACCTCCATTGCACTTGTTAAACACAGTACAAGAGCAGATTTCAGACAGTCTCTTTAAACAAGAAAATGCAGTTTGATGGAGAAATAATTGTTCCCTCACTTCCTCAGCAATGTGGCACTGCTGAACAAACAAATGAAGAAAACTCCATGAAATTGGACGCCAGTTTACTATGCAATGCAAAGATGAGTCATGCTGCACATACAAAGCCTCTATTTACTACCTGTCAGGCTGAGTACTAATGTTTGAAATAAGAGAACATCTTTAAGAATAATGAGAGAGAAAATGGGAGAGGGGACCTGTACAAGTAACCTGATCAGATAATTCGTTCCTCTGGTATTCAAACATGATGCTAGAGGTGAAAAAACTTGTGAGAAAAGATGTTTCATGCATGATGCATCATGTTTCTTGACAGATCAATACTTTGGATATCAACAGAGCCTAAGTAGAGACAAGGATAATAAATTGTGGTAGTAATGCCAATTATTCTTGCTTACTCAATTCATCATTACTCAGCAAGCATGTTCACACTTGGAGGTGTGTCCCTGAACTTTCTCTTTGGCTACAACTAAATGTGAAATTATCTGGAGAAATATTAATGTATTATTACAGTAAAGTAATACTGCATAGAATGAAATATTCTACAAATACAAATGCACAGTTCTACCATAATAGAAATTAAGGTCAAATTCAAACAGACTAGATCACTTTGCAAAAAAATATTCATTCTTATTTTTAGAGAAAGCAGAGTTATTATCTCTACATAGCGGTGATGCAGTTTTCTTGCAGTCAAGAACAATCTTTGATAACTCATCTAATGAAGATAGTAAAACTTTTTTTTAAATGTTTTACATCAATAAACAGCTACTTCCCTCTAAATATTGTAAGTTAATTTAGAATTCTTTTAAAAAAATGCTGAAGTTTATAATTCCTTTCAAAGTTAATAAATTTCATATCCACATCTTTGAGACTCTGTAACTAAATTCCTTGCCATTATCAAAACTAACCTTCTTTCCACGTTTGTTTTATAATTTATTTTTCATTTTATTTATTATTTTATTTTTTATTTTTTTATTTATTAATTTTTTTATTTATTTAGTTATTTATTATTTTTGAGGGGGGCTTTAAGTTGAAACTCCACTCCCACGCTTTATATCTCCTCATCTTCCTTGTCCTTTTGTTCCTTCTATGTGTTTGTTTTGTTTTTATCTCTTGTATATATTTAGCTGAGTGTCTAAGTGCCCCCCCCCCAACACACACACACAAACCTAGTTTCTTTCTTTCAATCTTTCTCTTGTCTTTCTGTTTCTACTTTGATTTGAAGCCATATCAATCTATACACAAAATGAAAGCTTACACTCTGAAGAGGACTAGGTTGGTGCCAACTCCCAAAATAAGGCACACAGCTTGAGTCATATCCTTTGACAAAGGAGGTCAAATTGGCAACATCAATTAAGTTTTCCTGTTGGAAGTTTGCAGTCTGTTCAATAGAATGATCAAAGCGGTTACATGTCGTTTTTCCGAAGGTTCGTATTTCCGAAGGTTCGTTTTTCCGAAGGTTCATAATTCCGAAGGTTCGTTATTCCGAAGGTTCGTTACTCCGAAGGTTCGTTTTTCCGAAGGTTCGTTTTTCCGAAGGTTCTTTTTTCCGAAAATGAAATAGGGTTCATAATTCCGAAGGTTCGTATTTCCGAAAATGAAATGAGGTTCGTATTTCCGAAAATGAAAAAGGGTTCGTATTTCCGAAAATGAAAAAGGGTTCGTATTTCCGAAAATGAAATAGGGTTCGTATTTCCGAAAATGAAAAAGGGTTCGTATTTCCGAAAATGAAAAAGGGTTCGTATTTCCGAAAATGAAAAAGGGTTCGTATTTCCGAAAATGAAATAGGGTTCGTATTTCCGAAAATGAAAAAGGGTTCGTATTTCCGAAAATGAAAAGGGTTTAAATTCAGAGAATACGGCGTCAATCCGTATTTTGGATAGGGAGGAGGGGAAAGACGGCCAAGTGTAAAGATATTCATTTCGTACTCATAATCATAACAATGATGATAACAGTTTTCCAGAGAAATAGCCATTATTATCGTAATTCCTATCAATATTATCATTATTATTATTATGATTATTATTATTATTATAATTATTATTATTATTATCATCATTATTGTTATTATTATTAATATTATTATCATTATTATAATTGTTCCTATTATAATAACCAATATTTGTGAGCGAGCGTAGAGAGCGAGCGCCTCAGGAATACATGTTTCATTTCTCATAAAATGATATTACTTCGGTGATTAAAATACATGTACATACTGATGTATTGAAGAAAGTGAATGATCGGATTCCGGATTAAATTTCCTACAACGAAATTGGCTTGAAATTATTTATATAATGTATATACCGCTTTGGAAAATGAGACACACCAAAGTTCCAAGTAGATCTTTACAAGCTTTACAAGAAAATGGCCACGTAATGTTTTTGAAAGGGGGAGCTGATGCCTCTTGGCAGAATATCATACTCCCCGTTCGTACAATTTGCAAGCGAGCGAAGCGAGTTAGAAAACATATAAAACCCTTTTTTATTGTAATGGAAATGCAATTTCGCCATCAAAAGACAAATATAGAACATGTAATAATGAACCATGAATAATATTACTGAACCCTACTGCCGAATATGGAATATTTGGGCACTTCACTCGCCCTAATGAAGGGCGTTCCCTGTCCCAAACTATTCCGTTTCTAAATCTTACGCGCTAGTGAGCAAGTAAAAAAAAGGAGATATTGTCTATAGAATAATGATTTTAGCCGACCATCTCGCTTCCCAAAATAAAAGCACCACGCTGCTGGATTCCAGCGAGCCAAACATTGACACTTTATTATCTTTAAGATGTAATTACTTCCTGAACATAAATTGTGATTAAAAAAGTATACTATGAAAAGTGTAAACTAAAAATAAGGTGGGGGCGTCCTGCTTCCCTAGCCCTCAGAGCCATCTATTACAGAGTTTGGCCAACTCGGCTCCATGTAGGTAGCAATATGGCGCTTGTTGCGCCATGTTGTGCCCAAATAAACCGAGTTGGCCGAAGTCTGTAATATGGCTCTGTAGATGACTCTACAAGCCCTCCCCTCCGGTCCCCAAAACAACAACAGCAATAAAAACAACAACATAATATTACACACAGTTCATAAAGGAGTCACTGCTATTGATAAGTGCCCCTTTTGTCTTGTGATAAGTGCCCTATACCTATATACCTATATATATTTAATATATTGTACGTATATACTCCGATGTCGCTTACAAATTGAGCCCTAAAGTCCACAAAAGAACCACATAGGCCTACCTAGCTCAGAGAGGCTTCCTTTATAATAGATTCCGATCCCCTACTGATATCAGCATAATGAGAGGCAGTGGAGCAGGGGGCAGTTATACAAGAATGAGCAGTGCCCTTACATCAAAACAGGAAGAAGGACAATTTCTTTCTAAATTTTTTAAAGCTCGCTGGCTACGCTCGCTCGCATTTACCATTGTCTTTTTATCATATTAGGAAAATCGCTGCTATTCAAAATATCTTCAATATGAATAATCAGACCATTGCACTCAACTGTAAAGTAATTTTTTCTTTTCTTTTTTTTTTCTTTTTCATCTAGAACCATGCTAAGACATAAACAATAATGTGTCGAAAATGATATTCGATAGTGTATTAATCAGAATGTAGCGGTATACTATTGTCTCAGCTCAAAGTGTCATTTCCCGCATTTTTTTCACCCTTTGTAGGTGCCCTTTGCCCACAAAGTACCCCTTTTGTTGGTGCCCCCACCCATTTTGAAAGACGCTCCGCCGGCCCTGCTATCACCCACACTGGGAGTTACTAAAGTTCTGGATTCTGATCTTTACCTCCTATTTTGCTCTTTTTAGTTATATATTGTGATATGATTTACATTGCATATACAAGAATTATCTTTTGATGAACATTGAAGAGTGCATATGGACGTCTATTAATGACGTCTATTATTCACAAGTAATATAATGTGATAATGCTGAACTCACTTTCCTTTTTCAGATGATGATAGAATCTTAATTACATTCAAATGATCCTAATGATTGCTAAAGTTTTGCAACCATGGGCCTATTTCTATCTGTCAACCTCAAAACACATATAAATCTGACGAGATGATTTTGTGGTTTACAACTTGGAAAATATTATCCAGTGGATCCAAATTTCTACATATCCATAATGAAAATTATAGTGTCCAAAGCATATTATGCTAAGGCTGGCTACTAAAATAAGGCAATTTTTTAACACGTAATTTTTTTCATTTAGTATGCATGAATGTGTAAAATTATTTGACTATATAAATTCATTATGCAAAACATAACATCATATTTGTAAACATATTTTTAGGCATTTTACTCCCATTGCAGGCTAATTTTGTGGGTTGTGACCATAGCTTTAATGCCAAATGAATTTAAAGTAGAGAAAACCTTAGGTTGGTGAAACATTGTAGATTGACAGATTGACGGGTATTATAGGAATACACAAATGAATTAAGAATGAACATGACTGTCATCAAATAAACCGGGTAATTTTCCTGATCGGTAACTTATACGTAAAAATGAGAGTGTTAAGATATATCATTTCAGAGACTGGTAAAATATTAAGGTGCACAAATATACTTCTTAGAATAATGTTTGTGTCTTTTGTTGATAGCATTTAAAGATGATAAAGTGTCCTTTTTTCTCATTCGTTCGTAAAACTTAAACTTTTCTTGGATGCCTCGTTCAGCAAATATACACATATTCGTGTTGCAAAGTGCCCGAAATCCGACATAATAGAGGTGATCATGTACATAAACTTTTCTCGTGTATTTCTTTGACAAAATAAAATTGTAGGTTAATTCTTTCCTCGCTCTCTTCGCTCGCTCATAAAATTTTGAAAATGTAGAAACATAATGGTGGATTTTCGGGAAAGATGTGTCAGCCCCCCCCCCCCCCCTACTTAAAAAAAGGAAGTTATGCGGCCCCTGTAATTATAAAAATTATAGTTAACCTATATCTGCGATCACTCGATAATTTATGTTTGTATAAAGTAAGCAAACAGTGAAACGACGGTTTTAAGTCACTTCGAGGGGCATGGTGACCGCATCCACTTGGTTTCAAACACGAGGCCCCCAAATACACGTAGTTATTGTATTAAGTTCCATTATATGAACTTTATAAAGATAACTGCGTACTGCACAATGTGAGATCACATGATCAGGCTTATGACTTATTTCCTACCCCACCCCTATCATGGGCCTTGCTAAAATGGGTTGGGGCAGGGGTGGGGTGTTGGGATGTCACTCCCCCTTTCATATTCAACATTGCTGTCAGTATATGCGCTACTATGTGGGCAAAAAGGAGGGAGAGGGAAGAGAAAGGAGAAAAGAAAAAGGTGAAAAAATTCATTAGAGGTTAGAAGGGAAAAAAGAGAGAAAAAGAAGAAAAAAGGAAAGAAAACAGAAAACCTAATTCCGATTTTTTCAACACTGAAATTCGAATATGCATATGGGAATAAATAGATTATAAGAAAAAAGCGAAAGGAAAACAAAGAAGAAAGCGACAGGATGAAGAAAGAATAACTTTGAGATGAGATTAACGATGAAAATGGCTGCCAAAATACAGTTTTGTATCTCAGACCCGGACGAGACTCATCTTTCTTTCACATTCCTTTAATCCAAATAGGACTGGATGGCAATTAGCCCCCCCCCCCCCCCCCCCCCCACCGCTGATAGTTTTAAAGGGCTTGCCGCGCGACCTTATGAGTTTTTCTTTAGAGTGTAATGTATCTTTTGATACAAAATGTGTGTGTATTCCCGGGTATTGTGTTACGTAACATTTGAAGGTCATATAATAAATGTCAATGAAAAATGGTAGGTTCGTATTTATGAGTAAAACCATTAATCATTTGTACAGATTCTAATGAGTTGCCGGAAGGGGTCTAACCGTCTTCTTTCCTATTCCATTTTCTTTCTTTTTTTCTTATTTTTTCGCCATCCGATGAGGGAGGGGTGGGGGCGTGCCCTCCCCCCCCCCCCATTGCTACACCTCTGCTCCTGATGAATTTGCTTTTTTTTTACCAGGAATTATGAACCCTATTTCATTTTTCGGAAATACGAACCCTATTTCATTTTCGGAAATACGAACCTTATTTCATTTTCGGAAATACGAACCTTATTTCATTTTCGGAAATACGAACCCTTTTTCATTTTCGGAAATACGAACCCTTTTTCATTTTCGGAAATACGAACCTTCGGAATTATGAGCCCTTTTTCATTTTCGGAAATACGAACCTTCGGAAATATGAACCCTATTTCATTTTCGGAAATATGAACCTTCGGATAAACGAACCTTCGGATAAACGAACCTTCGGAATAACGAACCTTCGGAATAATGCAACAAATGTTCGGAATTACGAACCCTTTTTCATTTTCGGAATTATGAACCCCCAGGCATGGGAAATTAGTGTTTCGGAAATACGAACCTTCGGAAATACGAACCTTCGGAAAAACGAACCTTCGGAAAAACGAGATGCCCCCGATCAAAGCTATAGCAGCATCCTAATATAGCCTATGCATCCCGCTACTAAACCTGGAAATGACCCCAGACATGTCTGCATGAGGGGGGATATTGTCCCCCACCTTTCCTGCTCCTGACACGTTCACCCCTTTTTAACCTATTCGTGAGCTACCATACATTTTATCCGCATTCTAAATAAATATACGAACTAATAACTCAAACTAGATACTAAATAATTTGTGTGATCAGTATAAGATATACTACACTTGGTCACTCCTTATTTGTAAAGCAGGTTCTAAAATGGCTGTTTTTTTAGTATCACGAACTATTCTCCAGCTAGTGAAGCATTAGTTATGTAACTTATCATTCGCAAAGCATGGTGGTAATAATTTTACATACAATTATTTGAATGAAGCGACTTTCAAACAAAGACAAAAATTTTGTAATCATCCAGAATGATCTTGCTATCAAAGTTCAACACTCATTATGTTTAAAGCTACCAGCTATGACACTGTTATTCTTGAACTTTATGAGTAATATTTATTTTGTCAAAAACAAAAAAAAAGGACATCGCTATAACCTACAGGACGAGGTAAATCCTGAACCAAGGGCAAATATGAGACATCATTTCCTTCTATCAGTGACAGTTCTACCTATTCCTTCCTTCCTTCCTTGTCAGACTATATATTCATTTCCTATAGTTTTGGTTTATAGTAACCATTTAATCTGCAGTGGTTTGATACATTCTCCAGAAAAGGGATACTGATAAATTACCACTTTACCACTTTAATTCCCTGGTACTCAAGTTTCTTCTTCTTCCTTGTGAAAGATTGAATTGATGCCAAATTTGACAGATGTAACCACATTTGACACATGTGTCACAAGAATGTGGGTGATGCAAAAATGCGAATTCATTATCATGAAATTCCTTAGTTTGTCTTTAATAAAAATGAGGTTAAAGTAAGGATTTGTATAATGCACACACTTTCAGTAACTTTAAATTCTTATTTGTAGTTTTGTACTATAAACATAAAATCCTAAATTGTAGTACTAATATTCTTTAAAATTGTCAGTTACATTCCACTAATAGAGAACAAAAAATAATACTTTCATTATACGTCTATGTTTATGTCAATTTAACAGTTATTATTCATATGGAATTAAAGCTATAAACAGAATTATCTTCTATTCTTGGACAAGAATTAACCTATCATAAAAGATCCAAGACAGTACAGCAGGGAAGATAAAGGAAGAAATTGAAATGCACCAACAGGAAAACACTCCCTTCCTATGCAGAGGAATTTCTGAGTGACAGAAGAGAATAGAGTAAAGGGTGATAAGATTGAGAAGAACACCTACGCTATACCCAACACTGATGGAATGACGTCATAGATACGCACTCTCTAGCTCATGAGATCTGTACGCATTGGTATGGTAATACAAGTGTGAAATAGAATGCATTAGGGGGCATATAAATGTGCATATTGTATTAGAAGATAGTTATCTTTCTGAATGCTCAGAATACGTTAAGCCAACTCCATTTATTGGTTAAGCATACCATATGTCTGTTTCAATCTCTTGCATGAAATGAATTTCATACCTCTGAATGACTGAAACTTATTTAAGATTGGTTCCTAGTTAATAATGTATTTTCATGTAATTTGAGGGCTAATGATAAAAAAAACTGGAGTAGATTGACTTTGACAAAATCTATAAATGGAGTTGGACAAACACGATCTTCTCTGGTGTAAATGTGGCATCATATGTGATGATATTATGCTTCAAAATATCCTTACAGTCAGCAGATCTAGTAATTTTATTTCACAAAACGGAAAAAATGTTTTGATTTGGATAAATACAAAAAGAGAGAAAGAGAAAGACTACCTATTTCTAATTCCTTTAATGGGTGTTAGTTAGACAAGATCGATGGTATGTAAAAACCTCTTACCCCACCAAAATTTCATCCTTTTCACTTTTAACCATTTTCTCTTGAAAGAATAATTAAACTACATGTAGTTGGTTAAGTGAAGATCATTTCCTTTTAAAACTGGATCAAGTGGATTATTTGGGGAATACTGTAATTACAGTAAGACAGGAAAAGTTTACACATATGAACTTTTTGTTGAGTGCAAATTTCCCAAAATAATAGAAAATAACCAATTCATATCTTACAAATTTCCTCCTCAAATAAATTTTAATTTGCTTCATGTATTCAATTATGTACGCAGGTTGTACTTTCTGTTTATTTTCATAACTTTGACCTCTAATCGTTGTTTTTCAATTACTATCTAATCTTGACTTTTATAGTATTCTGATTTATCTCCTTATAATGAATGGCCTCGTATGCCTTGCTTAGTGATTGGCCGATAATGATAAAACTTCTGACATAAAGGTCAAAGCATTATGATAAATATAGCGTAGTCGCCACTCATTATCAGTAGCATGATAGTGACTATGACTATGCCCAATATATAAGTTTTATACAGTATTCTTCCATCAACTCATCAAAAGTAAAGTAATATAAACAGATCAGTTTCCACTACGTTATCACAAACGTAATTAATATTTTTTATCTAATAGCTATTTTAGAAGCAAAGTTTAAATATGAGGTAATTTGATGCCAAACATGTATCACACAATGAAATCATCTTTCTGTTTGCCCCCTCTGTAGGCCTCATCACTGATCGTATGAGTAAGCAACTCAATGCCCCACTCTTTCCTGCCACAAAGCCATGTAGAGCATTGCATAGTATAGCCTCTTCTTTCCCCCTCTCACTTTTGACTGATCGCAACAGACATACCCTAATGTTCCAAATTACAAGCGCACCAATCAGGCAGCAGGATTTCAGCAATGGTTTGTGCCCTTGCTGAGGTAACTTTCCCTTTTTAGATCAGTTGGCTCCAAGTCAAGCATTTGCTCTTTTTGTTAAACAAGAAATCCTAAGTGGGATTCTAGAAATAATCCTTTCCTTTGTCTATTCCATAAGATAAATGATCATGTCAAAACATCCCAAGCTTTTAACCTCAGAACATGAGCTATCTGACATAGCAATCAGCTTGGACAAAGAGTCCAACTGATCTAATGGAGAGTTTGTGGATTGTTTAAATCTCTACTTCCTTTGTCCAAAGTGCAGAATTTCATTTGCAAAATGACATCTTCAGTTCTCCCATTAGACGGAGGATACATTTTCAGCGAAATCTATCACATGTTGCTGTTCGCATAGATCTTATCTCCAATGCCTTGATTCATTCCCTTTTTTATCTATAGATAAGGGCATTTGTAAAAAAAAAATATTCCAGGAAATTGTTGTAATTGACCACATACTTTGTTTTAAAAAAACATAAGAAAAAATGGCATCCATCATCCAATATTTTATATACCCAGCCCTAACAAAAACAGTACTTTCCTATACATATCTGTGTTCAATTATCTTCT
Organism: Heliocidaris erythrogramma; assembly: GCA_025617745.1. Lineage (NCBI taxonomy): Eukaryota > Metazoa > Echinodermata > Echinoidea > Camarodonta > Echinometridae > Heliocidaris > Heliocidaris erythrogramma. Next base: position 5,736,691 of record CM046853.1, read on the forward strand.
TTTTTTTGTGCTTAATTGTGCTCTTGAATTTGTATTAAACAAAGATCATTTAAACCTATCTGTATTCTTGGAATATTTTTCCTTCAATCAGTGTAACAGAATTTTCATGAATGGGAGGCAGTATTTGATTGTTAGCTTTCTTTGTGTATCATATGATCTAAATTTGATTACTCTTCAACCTTTGGCAACAAAGCAAATTAAAGATCAAGCAAATCTCGAAAGTCTTTTATAGGCAACATGTAATTACATGTACCTACACACTCTATTCATTCAGAAATTAGATACTAATACCATTGTACCAATTGCACCTTCCCTATTATCTAAAGTATGATCATATAAAATACAGTGCACATCAATCACATTAACAACGAACGGTAGTATTAAAAGCCCATGTCCTTGTCTAGTAATTTAGGAAACTGACTCAAATCGACACTAAACTGCTCCATCACACAAAACTTCCTAAAATAGTTCTATGCAGCAAAACTAGGGAAATATAGCCTTGTTTCTGTCAGCATCACAGAGTCATAATCTAGGAGAAGCTAATTAATTCTGTAAACGATGGGGGTGTGTGTGTGGTATATTATATATACAGTATATCCAAAAGAAATTTGTTTGTTGACACTCCTTGACTGGACCACTGGTATCATAATCAGCTACATATGTTAGCTAGAACAGTATATACACTTTTAACAAGTTGACCATAAAACGGACTTGACTGACATGACATTAAATCATAGATTCACTACACAATATAAGTTTATTTTCATGCAATTTGAAACATAATTTTAATGACAAAACACAAATCTTTCAAACAACATACATAGGAAAATGTACTTGCAATGGCATGAAATGAAACTCATAGATTTGACTGACTAATATATAAACTTTAGTTGAATGAAAATAATGAAAAATGTTATCAAACAAATCTAGGTGTAATACTGAAAATGGAAAACTGCATAACAATGACAACATTGCAATAAAAAAAAATTATGCAGGGATCAAACATGCTTAACATGACAATTACTAACAAATATGATGCACATGATAACTTGGTCTCCATACAGGTTTTTGAGAATATAGACACAGTACATGTACATTAAAAAAAAAAAGAGATTAGTGACTAAAAGCAAATGAAATCATCATGCTGCGGAAGTAAAAGTCAAACATGCCACAGAAACAACTCCAACCTTTCTTTCGATGATGCTCTGCATCTACCACATGGATGGGCTTGAGAGGTCGGTGTTTGATGTACTTCACTTCCGCATCCTTAGCAACATTATCAATCCTGATGATGCGCCTGGAGGATGAGAAGATCTCGCATTCATCCTTGCTACTCTGAAGATCCTCACAGGTCACCCTGGTCTGCTTCTCTGGAGCTTTGTCAAGCAGGGAAGATTTTAGGGAAGCATAATCAGCTTCATCCGATTCATTCCATTCTTGCTGTACTGCAGATACTCCAGGAGCAGTAGAAGATATGTCCACATCTGCAGGTGGGTTATTCCAACTGTTACTCAGCTTTTCTTCCTGTGACTTTGATTTATTGAGTGTCGCAAATCCCTGCATCCAGGATGCAAGCTTTCCATCATCCAGACCCAAAGAGAAAGAGGGAAGTCCTTCCATGCTCTTGGGACGGCTTCTACCGGCATTGTTGCCACCAGAGCGCTTCCTGGTGACTCCAAGATTCCTGGGCAGACTGCGTGTCTTTGAAGCAGTCGAAGCTGCTCCAGTTTTGCTACTAGAGTCAATATCTTGAAGCAAGAATGGTTTGTTTTCAGTTCCACTGATGAAAACACCACCATGCTGCAACATACGCTCTGCATAAGTATCTTTACAATAGTGTCTCTTTCGCGAGCGTTGCACATTCTCGCGACTTGATAAAAAGTTCTTCCTACACAAAGATGTATTGAGTGGCATGCTTCTTGCATCATACAGAGCAGATACACCATCACTGCTTTGTTCACTGGGGGATCTTCCATTATTAGAAACATTAGCATTAATGTCAGTAGGCTGGGGAGGCTGCCATGAGTCCAGGCTATCTGTGTCAGATAAGTGCTCCCGGCTGCTGAGTAAGGGTCGCCTAATGGCAGCAAAGGATCCACACCATGTGGCAGTTCTGTGTCTTCTTTGTGGGACTCGACCTCCAAACTCTATTTGCTCTGGGTGCAGGAGCTGATGAGCTGAAGGTTCAGCTGGAGGGGGCTCATTCACTGGATCAGGAGACAGATCTTCCACCTCAGATTCAGAGAGTTCACCAATGCCTATGACAAGGAAGGATAAAGATCAGTCAATTCCAAAAATGTACAAGTACATCTATGGAACAGCTTTGTCCAACCACTTCTAAAATTACCTATCACTCTCAGGGCTAGGTATCTTAATATGAAAAAAAATAATAATAATTTGATATTAAAAAAATCTCTCCAATATTGACTTATGCTTTTTCTACATTACTACGATCATCTACAAATTTCCTTTGTGACACAACAAGTGTGGGTTTTGATTCCAAAAGGATTTTAATAATTTTTCGACAGGTCAATCTATCAAGGAAGTAAACAAAGGACACAGTGAGAGGAAGAACAACAGCAGATGTCAGTCACTGATTTCCTGTTAACCTTACAAGTGAAAATACTGGCCTCCCTGGTTTTGTCATGTCATTGTGTTGTGAAAAGCCAAAACAAACAAGCCAGCAGAAAATTGTCCTAAAAAAATGAAAAGGTTTTCAGAGTACACTACACTTGGCTTCAGAGTTTAAAACGTGGGACAATGAAAGTGAAGCAATAACAAATGGATGAATTTTAGTTAAAAACAAAACAAGTGCTGGGATTTTAAAAAAGACAAAAAGGCTTGAATGGTTCAAGTAATTAAAAGGTGCAGTTTAAAGGGTCTGAAAAGGGTTATAAAATCATACAACAACAAAATATATATCTCAAGATTTAGAGCAGATCTTCTATGAAAAAAATATCAAAGTAAACATACCCTCATCGTGGTCTCCCCAAGACCGACACGTCCTCTGTGTTGTGTTGATACCCTCAGGTGCACTGAGTGTCCTCATCACACCATTAGGTATATGCGGTGGAGTGGCATGGGGACGTATGGTGGGCTTCTGCAGGTGTCTCAGCTGGATGGGCAGTGACTGTGGTCTTCTGGGTGCATCAGAGAGTTGTTCATGGCTGTTACATTCAGATCCTGCTCCAGGAATATCCTGTGCGGAAGAAGATGCTCCTTTGATGGAAAGTAACTCTGTCCAGTGGAGTAAGCTTTCTTGTGCACTGTTCTTCTCTTTTCTGACTTCCTTGGGTTCTGGTTTTCTTCTCTGCTGAGCAATTTGAGCAAAGGTTATTACCCTTGAAGAACTGAGATCTTCTGCAGAATGGGCTTTGTTGTTTGCGAAGTCTAGAGTTAATGGCCGAAGGTCATTCTCACTTCTCTCATTATGATCTGCACAAATACTTTGGTCTCCAGGAGATCCCGATGTTAAGGAGGAAGGACTAGACTCTTCAGAATTGCTATGTCCACTGCCATCTTTTTCTGCTCTATGATAGTTCATCCTTTGCAGTTTTGGTGAGGCCTTGTTCAGTATGTCCAGTAAAGATTCTTCCGGTGGGTCACTTATATCCACACCATTCTTTTTTCGCTCTTTGTCCATCATCGTTGCCACCTCAAAACTGCGATACAGCATCTCATAACTCTCTGGGCTGGATGACAAGGCGGGCGTCTGCAAGGAATATGCAGATCTAAGACTTTCTGATGAAGCAGAGCTTGTTGCATCATGAGATGAACAACTCTTGGCGCCATCATCAAAATCTTCTGTAAGTTCATTGTTAAATTCATAATCATCTGTTACAACTCCAATATTCCTGATTTCTTTTTCAATGTCCTGGTCACAGGGTTGGATGTAGGTGTTCAGATTTGTAGGTGTCTCTAATACTGAGCCAGTGATGGTGGATACCTGATGGTAGTTGTTCCCCTCAGCATCTGCATAGTAGAAGGAGTCTTCTCCTTCCACAACTGGACTATCATCATCAGACTCTGACCAAAAGCTCTTGTCCACAGTTGGTGTTTTGTCACTGTCATAGTCAATCCTACAGTTGTCCTGTGTGATCCTGCAGGACATGTCCACATTGTTTTCATTCAGGCTGTCCAAGCTGATTGAATAGGTGTTCTTCAATTGCTCAATTGATGCATGGCTTGTGTACTCTTCAGATGGCGATTCTTCATCGTCGCTGAGTCTCCTCTTCCTATCTGTCAGCCTTGTAGGGGATGGAATAAGACTCCCCTCATCCTCCACCTCCTTCAGGACCCGAGAAAGGTCCATAAAGCGGTGAGATTCCAGAGAGAATCCATCCCTAGTCTGCTGTTGTTGCTTATTCTGCTGCTGTTGCTGCAGATGGAGGTTTTCTTGATGGGTTGGCTTAACAACAGGCTGGTAGAGGGACTGGTAGGCATATCCTGCATCCGTAAAGTCAGAGCTCTGGATGCTGACACCCTTGTTGTTCCAGGATCCTGACGGCATCTCGCTGGATGAGGGAGCCCCTTGTGGAGGCTGCTCAGCTACTGACCACAGTACAAAGACACAGATGAGGATGACAATAAAAAAGCTGCAACACAAACAAAAACAACAAAAGAAAATATAAGGCAGATGCTCATTAAGCACAATTACATGTATTCACTAAATATAATCATACTTGGAAAAAAAACAACCTTGAGCAATGGCACTTTGTGTGACCCTGAACCCCCCTTTGTTTCAAGGAAATGCTATTAAATGGTAATAAACTATCTTCAGTTGTCTCTCTCCAAAAGAAGAAATCGTTGTTATATGTTATACAATATAAATTTTAAAAACCGAATAGGTAGTATCAATGATGATAATCAAAGCTATTTGTTGCATAATACATCAAGTTTTTGTACTTTTCTTCCACTGGTATTTCTGTATTATTAACATACTCTCCAATGCAGTATCTTTCACTCCATTTTTCAATAATATTTCAGAAAGTTCAGTAGTTAGCACTCTAAAATGTTTAGAGTAAGAATTTTGGATACTAATGTTTCTCATGAAAAGATCATTTCTAGGAAAAGTGTAAACATTGAACATGTTAAAGTTTTTAATTTATAAACAAATCTTTCGGCATATTACTCCCAGTGTTAAAGATCGTATGCTCGATCTGTAATGAAAAACACAAGTCAGAAAAAATTGGAACCAGCGGGATTCGAACCTGTCATCTACTGCTTGCCGGGCAGCGACTTAACCACCAGGCTATTCTGGTTCACGGCCAAGTCACGACGAACTAGAATCAAATACCCAAGGTCCTCTTCTTTCTGACTCATTAATATTCAAACGGTCCGCCGTAGACAATGGTTAGTAAACGAAGAAGCTTGACTGGGGAGGAATTTTTAATTTATAAACAAATCTTTCGGCATATTACTCCCAGTGTTAAAGATCGTATGCTCGATCTGTAATGAAAAACACAAGTCAGAAAAAATTGGAACCAGCGGGATTCGAACCTGTCATCTACTGCTTGCCGGGCAGCGACTTAACCACCAGGCTATTCTGGTTCACGGCCAAGTCACGACGAACTAGAATCAAATACCCAAGGTCCTCTTCTTTCTGACTCATTAATATTCAAACGGTCCGCCGTAGACAATGGTTAGTAAACGAAGAAGCTTGACTGGGGAGGAATTTTTAATTCATAAACAAATCTTTCGGCATAGGGCAAAGGGAGTAATATGCCGAAAGATTTGTTTATAAATTAAAAATTCCTCCCCAGTCAAGCTTCTTCGTTTACTATGTTAAAGTTTGTTATTACAATGTGTAAATCTTGTTTGTCATGTCAATAATGCCAAAGCTTAATCAGACTTTCCCCCCTTTACATGAGTCTACATCCCGCTTGTTCACACTGAACAGATGCATAACACCTGAAGTCAGTCTCCAAGTCTTAGAAGAATACATGTAGGTAGTGGGACAGGATGTACAAATTAAGGTTGGCTGCAAGTAAGGTGTTCTTCCTACTATGTGGCAAAGCTATGCGGGAATACCATGCAGAGCAATGATGCCCTAATTATTCATGAAAATAGACAGAATGAGGTCATTATGACCTTTAATTCACATTCTTGTATCAAGTGTACGACCAATGTTGTATCATTTCTAACTTGATGGTTTACTTTACAGATAACTGGATTTTGGAATGCATTCATATTAAACTTTGTTTCTGCCAGCTCCCCCAAAAAATATTACATACAAAGCTTTGGTTCAATCATTTAAGTTGATTTTTGGTATGTATTTATATATAATTGCCATTATCATGATTTACATTACCATGCAAAATAACATTGGTTTGGTTTTGTGCTGTCATACATCATTAGTTAAAGGGTTTGGAAACAAAACTTCTGTGTATTATTTAAGCCATAATTTTCATATTTCTGTGTATTGTTTTTGTGATTGTTATCATTAGTGGTATCATTAGCGATCCTACAAACAAAATAAGAGAAGTAGTAATAATAAAACCACTAGTAACAGCAAAAACATCTAGTGCACAGAAGAAATGAAAGAAAAAGAAGAAAGAAGAAGAAAGAAGAAAGAAAAAGAAGAAGAAGAAGAAAGAAGAAAGAAAAAGAAGAAAGAAAAAGAAGAAAAAGAAGAAAGATAAAGAAGAAAGATAAAGAAAGAAAAAGAAGAAAAAAAAGAAGAACAAGAAGAAGAACAAGAAGAAGAAGGCAAAGATGATGACGACGACGAAGACGAAGACAAAGAAGATGAAGAAGAAGACGAAGAAGAAGAAGAAGACGAAGAAGAAGAAAAAGAAGAAGAAGAAGAAAGAAAGAAGAAGAAGAAAGAAGGAGGAGAAGCAGCAGCAGTTAGTAGTAATAGTAGAAGTATTACCAGTACTCCATATATTGCTTTCACCAATATCACCTATATCTACATGTAATTAGTTATTTACATAAAAGGTATTCACTGATGATTTTTTTTTCTATAGAATAGGCTACACTTTGTAATAAGCATAATTATTTTCAAAATTTGTTAATGAACTAAAATATACCTCGATACAAGCAATTGAAAAACTGACTGCCAAACGAGTCTTAATTACTTTCGTAAAGGATATATACATGTATGTAAGTGCTTGTTTGATGTCACATATTGAAAATAATAATGCCCCTTTCCAGAGCCCCCATTATAATGCTTACAGCGTGTCTAGATCTTTGTGAGTATACAGTCGTGAGGTAGGCATACCTTACATACCAAACATGTCTGCCCCATCAAGTTACCAACTGTGTTGCTGTGCATATCATTATATGTACAGTAGACATCCACAGTAGATATCAAACAACCCCTGAATGACAAATTTCCATCATGGTTTTACATGTCTTACAATAAATGTAGATTTGGCAGAATGTACTTGTTTTTGATTGTGCATAATTCAATATTTGTAAGCATATAGAGTACAGATAGTCTTCATGTTAAATTTCATGATATCAAGAAAACAACTGAGAATGTACACTGCATCATATATTTAAATCACCTACATGTACCAAATAAATGCATACTAGCAAAAAGAACTGTATAATTTCTGTAAAACAAAACAAAAACCTTATAAATGTACCAGATATTATCACTGAGAATGCAGAAAAGTACTTTGACCGAAGTAAGCATTGATCGTTAAATACATGTTAAATGCTTTTAAAAGTGTACACATGTACATGTAGATTTACAAAAAATATAAAAACATAAACAGATTAATGTTAAAAGTGAAATACTTACACAGATATAAACACAATGACGACGACAGGACTCGACCAAACAACACACGGCTTTCCCACTCCGGCGACATCTGTATTTCACTCTACAAAGTGACTATTTCACTAAAATGACGATTATTAATCCAAAACATCTTCCAAGCCCTGTCTCCAACACTGCTTAGAGAATCCAAATCAAAAATATTAATTGATTATAGAGATCCAACGAGCAAAAAACAGCAAACTCTGATGATTATGTATAGTAAATATACATGTATATACAAACCATCATTCGCTTTGTGTGCGCCTACATAGGTTCAGCACACACACAATATGGCGGCGAATGAGGATTTAGAAGACAAAATTGGCTTGCGATCAAGACGGCGAAATCACAAGCTCCTCTGTCTGTGTATGAGAGAGTAAAAGGGATGAAGGCTAGTGCGCTGTGTACACACAGCGTTGACAAGGCTATTTCCCTTGCTAACGCAGTTACCCAGGATGCACTAGTGCACCTCTTCCCGAGCCCGGTAATTGATTGCTCATGGGCCTCTGAACTGCGCAGCGCAGTAAGCTCTGCTCATTAGCATAATTGTCACTCGGCAGCAGGAGCCTAGCTGGGAAGGCACAGGAAGTAGGGATCGTCTAAACATATTTCCCCTCTGAGGAAATATGTACAGCATCTCACTGACACTCTGGTCAATTCACACAAAGCACTGCGAGGGCTTCATCAGTAATGCTTATGCTCCTGCCTCAGGTCTTTTTTTTTCTATTCCAAAGCTTCATTAACGATGTTGTGCTGGAGTCACTTTCTTACTCAAGATTCAATTGTCCATATACATGTACATGTATTTTGTGTTTTCAGCAAGTTAATTCTGTTTGAAAGGCATTTCAGAGATCAAATTGCATGTATTGTGTATAAATTGTACAGTATACATACAATACATAAATTCTATTTTTATTTGACATATAAACAAAAAATAAGGTATTTTCAAATGATTGAATACTAGTAAGTCAAATTATTCTACTTGTATGTGGTATTTATACATGTACAAAATGTAATGGCTGCAATACATGTTAAAATCACTTTCCATTGTTATATATAACAAGTAGCAGATAATTTTGGGGTAGATTACAATCTAAATTAGATAAAGCTTATACTCCCCCCCCCCCCCCCCCCTCCTTGTGTTCTTTTATACTTTTGCTTTGACATGAAATGAAAGACAATAAGAGAGAATCATATTGAAAATAAATAAACATATTGTTAAGAGCAATTTCTTTTGCAAAGAATTTGTATATTTTGGGCCACAGGACACAGACATATTAAATTCCATGCAGACATCTTGTGTTGGAACTGACCCTAAAATATGTTTGGTACAATTCCTGAGCTTAACATTTACCAGTAACTAACATACATATTTAAGCACATTCATTAAATACATTTCATTATGTTCTAAAATTAAGGTGGGATATTTTCCATTTTAGCTTCAGTACATGTACATGTAGCATAAATAAGCATGACAATTCTACATAAAGGACAATCAAACGTTTGTAATTCATTTAGATCTAAGTTGATTTGTGTGAAAGAAGAAATATATTAAAGGGAAACCGGACAGTGAAAGTTTGAAAGAAATCAGACAAAGAATACTTCAGTTATAAATGTTTGGAAATGAGATTACTATATATCTATGTGAATCTCAAATTGGAAATTCGGTCAGTCAATTGTGACGCATTCCCTGTCTGAAACTCTATTTGTCGTACACTAAAATGTCATTAAGAGAAAATGAAACGAATGAGCCCAAACCAGAATTAACAAATGAGCAAGATTACAAATTTTCATTGTTTCAATGTATGTTTGGTATCAATAAGGATACAATATCAAATGAGTATTAATTTTTACATTGTGCTGGCATTCATTCTGATATAACTTAAGTGTACATTTTATATAATAAAACTGGAATTGACTTTTAATCATGCACTTTCACATATAAATTTCAATAGTTGAAAATCTATTATATGGATGCAAATTTATGCTGTTCAGTTCATATCTCATAAAAGAGTTTTATAAAACACACTATTTTTTCAAAAACTTTGGAATCTTGGCTACAAAAAGAGAAAAGAAAAGAATAATTTAGATGGAATTTCTTGGCTTTTTGGTTGACACTTACCTGGAATTGCCCATTTCTCATTTTCCCTAGAACTCCATTTGGCCTTTCCAGATAGCTACATTTACATTTACTTAACTGTCCATTCCTGAGTACATGTACATGTCTCAATAATTTGGATAATTCATAAATGATATACATTTTAATATAGTCAATTATAAAACATTGTAATGTAAATTTCATACCTTCAGCATTTTTGACGTACATGTAAGGTGGGAATTCATACATATTCTGAAATGCGCAGTTTCACCCCTACATGTAGGTGGTTTATACAAATTTTAAAAATTAAAATATTTAACAAAAATCATTAGAGAAGAGAGCAACTTCACTCTGGCAAAGAATGTCTTTGAGGAAATATTACATATCCACTGAAAAAAATAAAGAGCTCCCTTGAACAAATTTACAAATTTCTTCACTGTCACGTCATAAAAAAAAGAAAAGAATGACCATTGCAGTACTCATCCATATATTACATGCATTCCTACTAAAAGTACTGTTTATCAGTAAGGATCAATGACAGGAGTAAATACTGATCTTTTGAGAGCATCCCTCACATGACGTCCTATGAGATTGACAAATTACAGTTAGTACATGTATGCTCTTCCATGCTTTGGTCACCTGGAGTGTCATGAATATTCATTTTAGATGCAGTGAAGCTATCATATCACACAAGCCTGGTCCTATTTACCAATAATCAAAGGCACTGGGGCCATGAATAAACATCTATCAAAAAGTATGTGGAAATTATTTTAGATACCCAACACAAACAAAAACATAGTGGATCCCTTTCTTCTTAGAAAAAAAATGTAAGAGTGGGTAATTTGAGTGTTTTTCCCCAAAGGGCATTCACAACATGTGCTTAGGAGACATTTGAGAAAAAAAAGAGAAGAATTCTCTTTTACTGCAGCAACAATGATCTTTGAATGTATAGGTGTATGTTTAAAACAAAAAAAAGTTATCATTTGTGTGCACTGAGGGATATGGATGCACTATTGAAGAGGACTTCCATTGGTCATCTTTGGTCAGCTTTGCCCAGCAGGAAAGTCATTATAAAACAAGAGCCCCAGGGGGCACGACGCTCACCTGAGGTGGATCAATTCACATCTGGTGCAGGGGCCCCTATAAGGCCACCCAGAAAAATTTCATGAAAAACTTTCATTCTTCATCTATAGAGGTATCTCTATACACAATACCAAGCCTGAGCTTCCTACCAAGTTCGGTTAAATTCCAATCATGGGTTTTGGAGAAGCTGCTGAAAATTTAAAAAGTTTAAGGATGGCGGACAACTTGCCCCATCCCCCCCCCCCCCCACTCCAGTATGTTACCCCCACAGACCCCCTATAGGGCCACCCAGAAAAAATTCATGAACAACTTTCATTTTTCGTCTATAGAGGCATTTCCATACACAATACCAAGTCTGAGCTATTCCTGGTTCTGGAGAAGAAGATGTTTGAAATTTACATAGCTTTTACACTTGGGGGCCCACCCTCTGGGCCTCCTGGGGGCAACATGTACCATTTTAGCAACTTTGGATCCCCTACCCCTAAGGATGATTCCTACCAAGTTTGGTTGAATTCCGATCATGTGTTTTGGAGAAGAAGATCAGAATGTACATTTTGCCTGGCAGCGCCCCCCCCCCCCCTCCAGTATGTTACCCCCACAGGGCCCCTATAGGGCCACTCAGAGAAATTTCATGAACAACATTCATTCTTCATCTATAGAGGTATCTCCATACACAATACCAAGTCTGAGCTATGCCTGGTTCTGGAGAAGAAGATGTTTGAAATTTACATAGCTTTTACAATCGGGGGCCTTCCCCCTGGGCCCCCCTGGGTTCCACATGTACCATTTTAGCAACTTTGGTTCCCCTACCCCTAAGAATGATTCCTACCAAGTTTGGTCAAATTCTGATCATGTGTTTTGGAGAAGAAGATCAGAATGTACATTTTGCCTGGCAGCGCCCCCCCCCCCCCTCCAGTATGTTACCCCCACAGGGCCCCTATAGGGCCACTCAGAGAAATTTCATGAACAACATTCATTCTTCATCTATAGAGGTATCTCCATACACAATACCAAGTCTGAGCTATGCCTGGTTCTGGAGAAGAAGATGTTTGAAATTTACATAGCTTTTACAATTGGGGGCCTTCCCCCTGGGCCCCCCTGGGGGCCACATGTACCATTTTAGCAACTTTGGTTCCCCTACCCCTAAGGATGATTCCTACCAAGTTTGGTCAAATTCCGATCATGTGTTTTGGAGAAGAAGATCAAAATGTACATTTTGCCTGGCAGCGCCCCCCCTCCAGTATGTTACCCCCACAGGGCCCCTATAGGGCCACTCAAGAGAAATTTCATGAACAACATTCATTCTTCATCTATAGAGGTATCTCCATACACAATACCAAGTCTGAGCTATGCCTGGTTCTGGAGAAGAAGATGTTTGAAATTTACATAGCTTTTACAATTGGGGGCCCTCCCCCTGGGCCCCCCTGGGGGCCACATGTTCCATTTTAGCAACTTTGGGTCCCCTACCCCTAAGGAAGATTCCTACCAAGTTTGGTTGAATTCCGATCATGGGTTTTGGAGAAGAAGATGAAAATGTAAAAAGTTAACGGACGACGGACGACGCACGACGCACGACGGACGACGGACAAATTTCCATCGCAATAGCTCACTCGAGCCTTAGGCTCAGGTGAGCTAAAAAGTGAAGTTAAGGATAGTATATAACACTACATGTATAAAGTAAATCTTGTCTGATATCTCATGCTTCACAGTACACTTACATGTAGGATGAATAATCCCTATATATGTATTTACAGCAGTCTGAAATAAAAGCCTAATTTTATAACTATTAACAGGTTTCACTCAAAACAAAACAAGGAGAGTTACATTGCTACATCTACATCTACATGTATGCCTCATGGGCCCAAAAATCACAGTTTTCAATAAGAAATCCATGGGAAATCAAATCTTCATCGTTTTTACAAACTGACGAATCTGCGCATGTGTGCAAATACATGCTTTTACAAACCGTCGAATCGTGTTTGAATGGCCAGTGCTTCCTTATTCCATATCTATATACATAATAATATACACCATTTCAAAATCGAGGGCCTAATTTTACTATATCGTCCGTAGAGAGCAAAAAGGGTGTTAACTCTGTAATAAATGATACATGTTAACGCCCCTTTGTCTCTGAGCAGATGAAATTACTTCAGATTTTTAAACAATCTTGTCACTTCATTTTGCACATATTTAATGTCTGAAGCTGTAAGTTTGATTGTTGATTTATTCCAACTGCAATTCCAAGTGTATAGCACTGTTACTGTTCAAGTGAAATTAAAGATATCCCTACCTTTGTTGTTTTGGAAGCCTTTCAATAGGGCAGCTTCACTTCATCCTGATGAAATCCCCACTGCAGATGATCATGAGTAAACCCTGTTGGGAAGAAAATGAGAAGATTACAAAACAAAATGCTTTCTGGGAGTAAAATGCCTAAAAATTTGTTTGCAAAAATTAAGATTTTGAAAATATAGGATTACATTAGCATAATTGAATTCAGGTTTATTCTGAACAAACTAATTAATGCATTAGGCTAAGCTCATTCATGTTGGTTAAAAAAAAATGAACAATGAATATTTCAAAGACATCTGCCATTCCAAAAAATCTTATTCAGGGAACATCATTATGAATAATTAATGACACTGGGCAGCAAAAGCATTTTAGAATGACAGATGTGATACACAATGAGTGTTGCTACATTCATGTACTGAATCGGGGTCTGCTCGCTAGTCATAAGGACCGCTATTCATAAAAAAAAATTATTCATAAGGACCGCTATTCATAATAAGACATAAGGGTTGCTATTCATAAGGGTAATTATTCATAAGGACCGCCATTCATAATAAGACATAAGGATCGCTATTCATAATATGGAAAGAGGGTCGCTATTCATAATACCAAATCAGGGTCGTTAATCATAAGGGTCCCTATTCATAATACGAAAATAGGGTCGCTATTCATAAAGGTCGCTATTCATAAAGGTCAATATTCATAAGGGTCGCTATTCATAATCGAAGAAGAGGGTCGCTATTCATAATAACATAAGAGGGTCGCTATTCATAATCGGAGAAGAGGGTCGCTATTCATAATCGGATAAGAGGGTCGCTATTCATAATCACAAAAGAGGGTCGCTATTCATAATCACATAAGAGGGTCGCTATTCATAATCGGAGAAGAGGGTCGCTATTCATAATCACAAAAGAGGGTCGCTATTCATAATCACAGAAGAGGGTCGCTATTCATAATCGGAGAAGAGGGTCGCTATTCATAATCACTAAAGAGGGTCGCTGTTCATAATCACAGAAGAGGGTTGTCATTTAAATCAAATAAGAAAGGGATATGGAGGAAGGACAACCCAAGGCCCAACGGTATTGTATTTAAGAAAGCTCTATACAATGCATTTCCGGTTTTTGTCAAATATATCCCTATTTTCTAAAAAAGTGAACTATATTTATCAATACTCCCCACACTTTGAAAGGCGCTTTGCCAGTGCCTTAATAATTAAAAAAAAACGATGTCTAATCCATACATCTACGTGGGAGGAGAGGACCCCCCCCCCCCCCCCCATCTACACACCCACATACACGCAGACACGTGCTTTGTTTTGAATATTGGAGTGTCATTGCCACACCTATTTTAGAGTTAGGGGAAGTACTGGTTGTCTATTTATGTACCCTTTTCGTTCTTTCTTTTTTCTTTTTCCTCCTCTCTCTCTCTCTCTCTCTCTCTCTCTCTCTCTTCCTCTTTCCTTCCTTTTCCAGCTTCTTGTTTCTTTGTTTCTGCATGGTTTTCTGCAAGACATGGACCTCTTGCTTGTACTCTTATTTCCTTTTGTATACTGTTTACGTAGATTTATCATGGAATAATTATTGTCATGCCTCTTTCTCAATGTGTTAATATATTTTTGATACATGTGCATTAATATATTTTTCTGTATTCATTCTTATCCATCACGTGCAATTTTTTGAAATTGGGAAATCAGATTGTAACACAATTTGTATCCTTGTTGCATGACAATAAATGAATCACTGAATCATCCAGATCCTCCCGTTTCTCAACTCCTGTGAAGACCTAATCCTTAGCCTTTATCTCAAGTTCCAGCAATCGTCCATTTGGGGGGAGATGAGGGGAAAGTTGGGCGGGGAGGAGGGGGGGGGGTGGGATTCTCGTAGGGGGTATTTGTCCTGGAGATTAGTTGTAGGGGTAGTTGTCCGGATAGGGGCTTAGAAATTGCCGTGAAAAATTTGTTTTCGTTTTTATTTTGGGGTGGGATAGTAATATTTTCATAATACGTGATTTTAGTAACGTACAATTCATTAGCATCTACCGTTTTTACAGTGTGCCCCTGTTTATGGGCATGGATGGGAATGAAGTATGCCCTCCCACGGTTGGGACTTTCAAATTTCCCCGAGTTAAAAATCACCTCTCAGAGCATTTGAGTGCATGTTCTTTCATGGTAATTACTAACTTATTTATTTCATTATATTCTTTGAAATCTTTATTTCGGTCTTCCTTATCATAATCTTAACAAAAATCATGACAAAAATTATCACCATGTTGATCGATCGTGATCCTATGAATAATAATCATCGTGGTCATCCTCCTCCTCCTGATCATATTATTTGATCATGTCATTTATTGAAGGTGAATTATTGCGAGGGGATGATACAAGCCAATCCTACAGGCCACCCCCACCCCCCCCCCCCCCCATTACAAGGGCATGCGCATCATGTATTTTCTATGTTTGTTTGATCTTAATTGAATTCTATCAAATTTATTCCCATGTCTTTATACTGTAAAGCATATTGGTTGTATGTAAACAACCACAGGACCAACGGCTTTAACCCTAACAGAGCCGGGTTATTTTAGACCCATCTCACAGCCGGGGGTGGGGGGCTGATTCCGCCCCCTAAGATCTCGGCCGTCCACCGCGCATTCGCAACGAAAATCGGCACACACGTCGCCAACCACGTAATCTACAAAACTGTATAGTTAATTTCTCTGAAAAATTTAATAACTAATTAATTATGCTAATTTATGCATAAAATTAATTTGCTCTAATTAATAAATTGCTAATTTTTGGTACAGAGACTCTTTGTCAGATTCTGATCAAATAAACTGGTAAAAATCCTTTTTTTTTTCTTATGTTTTTTATTGTTTTTTTGATGAAATTTGTCGGCGACACTATTTTAATCCTAAACAACATAAAATTAATTGTTTTTAAACAGTAAAAGTATAAATAATGAAACATTTATGAATTTTAGCTGGAAACACAATTTGGATTGGATTTGTACACGAAATCACGTTTTTGAACAATATTGGGTCTGACATGCACTTATGAAATGTTGGGTAACTCCGGAACCGCACGCGCGGACATCACAAATTTGGTCTCAAAAGTTGCGCAAGACTTGAAAGAAAAAAGTAGTGAAGCGGCGTGGTGACTGCTTTTCGCAATGCGAACATATTACGCGAAACGTCGAGGGGGGGGGGAATCCGCCCCCGGGCCTATTAGGGTTAAGTCCTCTCCGAGGGACTTGAGGTTAATGCCTTACCAAAGGACATGAGTGCATCCTGGTTTCAAACACGCATCCTTCAGTTACAAAGCCACTGTTCGACCTCTGAGCTATCTCGCCTATCTCTGAGGATTATGGACATGATAGAACAACACCTGGTGGCAACACCTACTACAGCACCCTCCCCCCCCCCCCCCCCCCCCCCCCACCCGCACACAGACTATGCCATTTATGAATTGCTTTGACGAAAATTGTCAGTACTATGTGCTTGTACCGAAACAAGATGGGTAGAATAGCGCAACGTGATCGGACTGATGGGGGGGGGGGGGGGGGTGACACAGGCGTAGCCAGGATTTTTCAATATGGGGCGTTTGTGAGCCCGCGAAGCGTGCCATAGAGTTGTTAGGGGTATGTAACTATATGGTTTTCCCCCTCCCGTGCGAAAGCTCTGACGTTTTATAGCAAATCTGAGATAAAGATAATGGCTCGTCGCAATACTGCACTGTATGTAACAGGGGTGGGTGCATGGAGAGGGGGGGGGGGGGGGGTCCCTCAGACGTTTTGTAGCAAATTTGAGAGAAAGATAAAGGCTCGTACATTTAGCACCTCCTTTTAGGCGGAAAGTTAGTTCGACACCCACGCAATGCTGCACTGCATGTATCAGGGGTGGATGCATGGATGGGGAATTACTTCCCCCTCCCCACGGGAAGCGCGAATACTGACGCAAATTTCGTAGCTTTTATCGTTCTGTTCCTCCGCTTCCTCACGCTTTTTCGCTCTCGCCTGTTTTTAAGGGATGTATTTGTTTCATCGCCCGTCCTCATATTGGCTCGACACAGCCGTGGGGTGTCTAGATCCCATCCAATATTATTATTTTTGTTCTTTCATATTTGAGTGTTCATTGAACAATGAAAATCATATTATAATATTTGACAAATAATCCTAACCCTAACCTATTCTTCGATTGTGAACAGCGCCCCTCTTTCGTGATTATGAATACGGACCCTCTTCTTTGATAATGATTAGCGACCCTCATCTTCGATTATGAATAGCGACCCTCTTCTGTGATTATGAATAGCGACCCTCTACTTCGATTATGAATAGCGACCCTCTTCTTTGATTATGAATAGCGACCCTCTTCTTTGATTATGAATAGCGACCCTCTTCTCTGATTATGAATAGCGACCCTCTTCTTCGATTATGAATAGCGACCCTCTTCTGTGATTATGAATAGCGACCCTCTTCTCTGATTATGAATAGCGACCCTCTTCTCTGATTATGAATAGCGACCCTCTTCTCCGATTATGAATAGCGACCCTTATGAATAGCGACCTTTATGAATACCGACCCTTATGAATATTGACCTTTATGAATAGCGACCCTGTATCTGTATTATGTGTAGCGACCCTTATGACTTATTATGAATAGCGGCCCTTATGAGTAATGACCCTTTTCTTCGATTATGAATAGCGACCCTCTTCTCATATTATGAATAGCAATCCTTATGAATAATGCTCCTTATGAGTTTATGAATAGTGACCCCCTTTTCGCTTTATGAATAGCGACCCTACAGGTATAGGAAATTACACGTTATGACTAGCGGTCCTTATGAGCCACTGATCCTTATGACTAGCGGTCCTTATGACTAGCGAGGTTATGAATTACAAATACTTGATTACTGTAAAACCAAAAATGTTCACAACATGAAAGTTTCACGATTTCTGAACGACAGCAAGAAACTATTGCTAATTGCGAAATTTCAGTGTAGTGTCAGTGGTAATCCGATAATTTTTGTGGCACGAGACTTTCACGAGTCCAAACAATTCACGCAATTCATGAACATTAAATGCACATGAAATTTTTATCGTTTTACATTAGTCAAACAGTGAAAATCGCTTTATCACAAACTAAAAAAGAAGCTGGAGAGCATACAAAAAATATTAAATATCTCCTATACTTTTGTATGGTATATAAAATATGGTGGTAATATACAAATTCACCAAATTTCCTCTCTGGATAACGTGATGATCAAGGTAAAATTCAAGATTAAAGAAAGGATCAACATGTCGTTAAGCTCTCTCTATGTTGTTCATACATGGAAAATGATGGCAGACTTTAATAGACAGCTAGTAATTACCTTTCTAAATATGTCAATATTACCTAAATTGACTCAGTAGTCAGAGAGATATGGTCATTTCAAAATCTAAAGAAATGTCCATTTTTTAAAAAAAACTTGCAACAGGGCTTTATTCAGGCCATGATCCAAAAGCCCAGTAATAAGTGTGCCAATTATAGATGCCATCACGGCAGCAACACAATACATATCATTACAATAACAATACCGGTATATAATATATTGGCTCGACTTCTTCTTTCCTCCATATCTTTTATTTTTCTTAATTGAAAACTGGAATAGAGGTGTTAAACATTAAAAAGTACAATCTAAGACATAACAACCCTGACTATTAAACAACAGAGACGGCAAGAACTTTGAAAGGTTAAATCTAACAATAGTATTATGACACTGACTGACATTTGCAGCCCCATATTCAACCGTACTCAAATTCAGAGATAAATAAGTATAGCTAGTGTCCAATTATTAAAAACAATATTCTTCTAACTTAACCTGTTCTTTTCTGTTTTCTTGAATAATATGTACATGTATACCCCTGAAGTGTGTTTTCCAGTATAAACCCCACTTGATTTAGGAAATACAAATGCAAAGCTAATCTAAGCCCAGTCATAGGAAAGAAAATGCAAAAACAAAAACCAATTAAAACCATAGACGGTGGCTACCGCATCAAAATAATACATCCTATATGGACAAAAAGACGTATATCTATTTTGCTATTTCTTAACAAAACTTATTTCATATTTTAGCAGGGTTTATTATTTGACTTAATTTTTCTTCAAATTAACAGGTGTTAGTTTTCAATTCAATACTTTTTATTTTTTTATTTTTTTAATCATCAAAGTATAAATGGTATGTATGAAATTTATGCTACACCGAATCCTCCGGGCCAATCTTGTCTGATAATTTGGGGATATATGTGCATTAGAATTCAAAAGTATGATGCTGTAAATGTTATAATGCTGTAATCACAACATGCATGTCTTGCCACTTTTCACCCACCCCTCCTTTTAATAATAACTAGAGCACTCGGAGGGGGGACCAGTCCGAGTACATGTATCCCCCGAACCCGTCACCCATCCCCCATTTGAATCAATGTTGTGACTGAAATGGATAAAGTGGCAATTTGGGACCTCGGGTATCACTGCTGACAAAAATGACCTTTTTGTACTTTTGTCATTTTTTAGTTGTTTTGAAATTGAAGGTGATCCGACAAAAACTGCAGCCGGTAGAGCACTCACAAGAAAGTCTTTACTATTTCTTTAAAAAATATGGTTACCATGGCAACGATGACTCCACCCACACCAAAAACAATAGGCGTCTTCATCTTACCATAATGCACATCCTTGCGAAATTTGAAGGTGATCCGACAAGAACTGCAGCCGGTAGAGAGCTCACAAGAAAATCTTTACCATTTCTTTAGAAAATATGGTTACCATGGAAACAATGTCGACTCCGCCCACACCAAAAACAATTGGCGTCTTCATCTTACCATAATGCACCTCCATGCGAAATTTGAAGGTGATCCGACAAAAACTGCAGCCGGTAGAGCGCTCACAAGAAAATCTTTACCATTTCTTTAGAAAATATGGTTACCATGGCAACAATTTCGACTCCTCCCACACCAAAAACAATAGGCGTATTCATCTTACCATAATGCACCTCCATGCAAAATTTGAAGGTGATCCGACAAGAACTGCAGCCGGTAGAGCGCTCACAAGAAAATCTTTACCATTTCTTTAAAAATATGGTTACCATGGCAACCATGACTCCGCCCACACCAAAAACAATAGGCTTCTTCATTTAACCATAATGCACCTTCATGTGAAATTTGAAGGTGATCCGACAAAAACTGCAGCCAGTAGAGCGCTCACAAGAAAATCTCTGGGATACAATAATAAATGTGACTTATAGAGCGCCAAATCCAACTTGAAAATAAGTTGCTCAAGGCGCTGAAAACAAACCAAATTCATTAATTACCATAATATTGAACAAATAAATAACGTTTCAACTGTGAAAAGATCTACATTCTGAATAGATCATAACTCAATAGGTAATAGATTCCATAGCAATAGCCCAGCGTGAGCAAAGGCCTTATACCCCCATGATTTCTTACATTGTGAGACATTTAAAAGCCCCAGAACGTACCTTGAAGGAATGTAACTGGTTAATAATGCCCGATTGTAAAGAGGAGCAGATGAATTAACAACATGAAATACAGAAAGTAACAACTTAAAAACAATACGTTTTTCAAGTGGTAACCAATGGAGAGATCTCAGTGTGGGAGTTATATGATCATACATGTATTTTTGTCCGAGTGTCACAATGCGTGCAGCAGAATTTGTAATGTTTGCAATTTCTTTAATAGAGTATGAGGCAAATTATAAAGCAAAGCATTTCCAAAATCAAACCGTGAAGAAATAAGTGCATGAATGATTTTTTCGGCAGCAGAGTGAGTTAAATATTTCCCTATGAATCCAAGATTTCGTAATTGATATCGTACTGATTTGCATACTTTAGAAACATGGGCGGACATTGTCATACCAGAGTCAAGAGTGACACCCAGGTAGCGACAAGAATCTGATGGGTGGATGACTGCATCACCGATCGTCGGAGAATCATTTCATCCTTTTTCTTCGCTCCCTAATCTTATCTTTCACAACCTAATTTCTTCTGTTCTGTCACTCTCCTTCTTCTTTTCTATGCTTGTCTTTTCTCTTCCAATCCCTACATCTGCCACTTTTTACCTGTCACTCTCTTCTATACCTGTCTCCATCTCCTTTACTCTGCTTCTATTCCCTCCGATCTTTTCATAGATCTGTTTTTCCTCTGTCTATAGCTGCCTACAATCTGGGCCCTGTTGTATAAAACTTACCATGAACTGTAACTTTGCCATCAGTGGTAACTCCCATGGAAAACTTGATTTTGATTGGCTGTTGAGTGATGTTACCATGGTAGTTACCATTGACAGCAGAGTTACCATTAATGGTAAGTTTTATGCAACAGGGCCCTGTGGTTTCCTCTACCTTTTGCTGTCTTGTGCAGTTTTGTGTTTGTTTTTCTGTCATGCACATGTACTGTTATGTTAATTTATTTGTATTCATTTCCTATTGTGTGCTCTATTTATTTCTGATTTTATATGAATTTATAGTATGTTAAATGTTTTGTATAATTGCAGAAACAGCCAGTAGATGATTTTTATGCCAAATGAATTAAATTGAACTGAATGGAATTGTATACAAGCTTGCACCATTTGGTTGACAAAGAAAAATCCATGGAACACACTACATCATTATGATGAGCAGTCAAATATAACATTAAAAAACCTAACTTATTCAGAAATCATAAGTTGGCAAATGAGTTAAATGAGATAAATGCACTATGAAACATTGAGAAAATACTTGTGGAGCGCGCTAATAAACCATACCCAATATTTACATTGACAGGTTTGACCAAACAAAACAACATCTATTTATGCTCTTAACTCTTATTGACTGGAGAAGAGACTTAAATAACTAGAAAACCATTGATGATCTGCTACCACAGTAA
Organism: Heliocidaris erythrogramma; assembly: GCA_025617745.1. Taxonomy (NCBI): domain Eukaryota; kingdom Metazoa; phylum Echinodermata; class Echinoidea; order Camarodonta; family Echinometridae; genus Heliocidaris; species Heliocidaris erythrogramma. The sequence continues at coordinate 5,758,833 of CM046853.1, forward strand.
AGCAGACATACATAGAACCTAACAAACATATTATTTTCCCACTTCAAATCATATGAAGCTGTAGACCAATAGAAGAATTTTGCAAAAAACTCACATAATCCTAGAAATCAATTTAGAAAAGTAAAGCTTACAAGGCAATCATCTTAAGAAGAACATGTAACTGCAGACTACCTTACATACTGATATAATGATACCAAGATCTCTGAAAGTAATATCAGGTAAGATAGGCATCTGAGAAGGTATAACATATTGAAATCTATCATAACTTGTAGACTATAAAGGAATCCAATGTTGATTTTCGTTCTCAAACATTCTACAAATCATGTAGTTATAGCACAAATACATGTACCTAAAATTCTGCATATATATACATATAGAAAATAAAAAACTACAACTTCTAACTATTTTGTCCAAAATCTATATAATTATCAACAGTGCCAACACAATATTCATAAACTTACTTGTTTCAATATGGCACGAAAAAGAGACATGATAACAAAACTTTTCGACCTGCACTCATCAGGTTATCACGCAGGTATGTAACAAATTACTTGAAATCAACTATATTATACTCGATGAACCTGGACTTCTCAGTGGTTTGCTGATCGCATTAAACAACACGTCCCCTCGACTATTCAGAACCGTACAACCAATCAGTGCACGCAGCCCGTCCGTGCCTGCAAATCTGAAATGCACGCTAACAGACCAAAGACAGCCAAATGCGATTCAGCGATTGGTCTCCATTTGCTGAACAATCCAGCTTGCGCACAAAGCTATGCCGACGATCAATTCTCAATTATGTCCCGGGCCAGAAGCGCAGCGCATTTATGCTTTCTGGAAGCCGCCTACGTTCAATCGCACGAACCCCTTCTGTGCAGACAAAAGGAGTTCGTCCAAGCTTTGCGATTGTTCTGAAATTACGGGGTCCGGCTTGCGTACGGGTTCATCGAGTATAATATAGTTGATTTCGAGTAATTTGTTACATACCTGCGTGATAACCTGATGAGTGCAGGTCGGAAAGCTTTGTTATCATGTCTCTTTTTCGTGCCATATTGAAATTTTGTAGTACCAAGAAATTATTTGTGTAAACTTACTTGTATAAAACAAATAAAGTGTCAATTTTGGCGACATGCCTGTGGAATGCATGCCATAGTGCAAAAACCACATGGTCAATGGGGTTAAAAAGGTTAGCTCCGGAAGAGTCAATTACCCAATATATCAAATTTGGGCCAATTTGAAGGGGGTAGTGTTTAAACTATAAAAAAAATATTGGTGATTTAATATGGAATGACCCCATAACAGGTGTATATAAGAGGATTCTGTCTGTGTTGGAAGGGACAGACAAAGAGCAAGAAAATTTCAAAAATCTTCTAAATATTTATACCATATTATAGGTTTTTTTTACTGATTATGGATCAACGGCTAATGGCAGTTGGCAATACATAAGTATAACCAGAAATGTTCATGTGCATCAAACTTTTGCAAATTTTGCGGGTGGTCGAAAATCGCGAAAGTTCCAATGTTGCAATGGTTTCTGGTTTTACAGTAGATCAGTGGTCTAACTTAACCCACTCTGACTCAATCTAGTCTAGATTTAAATCTAGCTTAACTTTAGCCCACTTATAAATTGTATCAGCCATAGAAATTGGAAAGTAGATCTACATTCCGCACCCCCCCCCCCCTCCCCACCTCAAAAAGAAGAACTGAGATGGTAAAAAGGGAGGATGAAGGCTGAAACTTTGAAAGCAACAGCAGCAAGACAAATGGTCCAAATCAATGGCTGAAGAATGAAAGCGAGAAGCTGTTTAATATATTACTTTCCTTTGCAAAATTGGTGATCATCATCATGGCGATCAAAAACACTCTGTCACGTTACTTTCCGTTAGCTTACAGCTTCAAGTTCAAGTTACATTGTTAGTACCTTTTGTTTGCCATCTAGGAAGAAGTGAATAACTTTAAGAAGGATAATATTATAATCATAAACAGTCCAAGCCCAAGCCCACTTACATATGAACAAGATTATTTGAAATAACTCAAAGCCCCAATCCCATCCCCGAGAGCCTAGGCCCTACCAGTCCACTATAATATAAGTCTTTGTTTAGGGGGTCCAGACAGCCCGACCAACGGACAGCCCGACCCTGGATAACCCAACCACCTACCCTGGACAGCTCGACCCACTCGAGTTATCCAGGGTGGGGCTCTCGCCCGACAACTCGACCCACTTTTTGTTAGTCGATTTTCATGCATTAAATTCACTAGGGTCCTAATTTTACAATGAATTGCCATTTAAATGGTAAATTCTGATGAAATAAATATATCCTAGACCTATATTCATGACGAGAAACAGCGACAGCGCTGTGTATAGTTATCAGTCTATAAGACTAGTATTACTGTTACTATTAGTATAGCCCTTGGGCCGTATTCTGAAAATGGTGTTATCTTTTAATTTATGTTAGTAAAACGATGTTCATTGTCATAACAAATCAAAATCAGGACAAGTCATTGGTTAATGATTGCGCAAAGATGGTTGTGCCTAGCCAGGATTGGCTTTGTGAATGTGTGTATCCATTGTCATGCCTTATCTGCATGACAAGAGGAGGCATGGATACACACAAACACTGGCGAGTTTTCAGAAATTTCTTACGATCTTTTTTGGATTTTTTGGTAAAAATACGTACGATCAAAAAGACATTCTAATTCTAAACGTTTTCCTAGGAGGATACGCTGTGGTGAAGGAGCTGTCGGTCGCGAGAGTTATCAGAAAAGTGATATTTCAGGGCATTTTCCAGTCCTGCTAACACGTGCGCAGTTAGATTGCTGGGTAAGAACGCCTGGCTTCGTGATGTAGAAGGCGTAGGCCTAGGCCTAGGCCTATACTATAGCCATTTTTTTTTTTTTTACATTCACGAAGCCAATCCTGGCTAGTTGTGCCCGCGTAAAGTTAACAGAGACATGTGCGCAAGCACCAATGATTAGTGTTTATTGCGTGCAATTTCAATTTGTTATGACAATTAACACAGTTTTCCTTAACACAAAAGATAACACAGTTTTCAGAATACCCCCCAGGCCCAGGCGTAGGTCTAGGCCTACGCGAGCCCCAGGATACGAAGAGAGGATGCCGCTTGAGCCTTGACGTGACCCAGGCCGACAGGCTCCCGTAATTTCCTCATCAACACCCCGCTACATCCGGGCCGGCGATTTACTTTTTACAAATTACAGTACGCATTAATACATGAAAGAAAGAAATCCAGCTTAATAATATGACATTACAGTTGACATAGAATGCAGGTTAAAAAGATGAAAGGAATTAATAAAGGAATTACATTGTCAATCAGGTAAACAAACGATCATCATCAGCTGGTTGCAGTGGGTCAGTCTCTGAAGCTTTGTTGACCTCAAGTCTGTGTACGTAACTTTTAGTTGGCTCTAATTAAGATTATCGAGAGGGCGCATGTCGTGAATGACACATCTCAGATTGACCCTTCCTAGATCATTTAGCCTACCACCAGTACAAAGTATTTTCTGCATACAACCATAGCTTACAACACTCAAAATAAAGTGGAAAAGGACACTTTGCTGCCGGTTCTACTGGTGTATGTATACTACTGGTGAAATCCTGATACTAGTAATGGCGCCCTGATGGCAGCCCCTTCCCACCCCCCCCCCCCAAAAAAAAAGATGTGTTGGATACTGAAAAAAGGAGCCTCCAGTTAGAAGAACCATGAAGCTTGCTTCATGGAAGAACAATGTGAGAGTCGTATAGGCAACTGGCATCTAAGGATAACGATTCCACCCACACTCCTGCTCCCAACAAATAAAAATGGAAGAAAAAGAGGGGAAAGCTTAGGAAAGTGAATTAAGAGAAGATGCTTCGACCCCCGGCCTCACCCACCCTCTCTGCAATTAATGGCCTTGTTAATTTCCGAAAGTAAAATAAGTGGCCCTTTTTCTTCATGCTGCTTCGACCCCCGGCCTCACCCAACCTCTCTGCAATTAATGGCCTTGTTAATTTCCAAAAGTAAAATAAGTGGCCCTTTTTCTTCATGCTGGTGCCCCCTCAATGTTCGGACCCATTCTATGCCACTGCATGTGTGTGTATATAATGCAATAAAGACTATTAGATCTATATAGGCCTACATGTAAACACAACAAAAAAAGTACCCCCCCCCCCCTATAACTATAAAAGTTGTGAGCAAAATAACTTGGCAAGAGTGTTCTTACACTTATTGACTAACTATCCTGTAAAAATAAGATTGATTCTAGTCATGCATGAGTGGGCAAACATTAAAGGCAAAAATGTCACTTTTCAGAAGTCATAAGGATCATTTTTATGTACAAATAACAGTGCATTTTAGCATTTCTTGCACGATTTTTAAAGTGTGCTCACTCAACCATGACACAATGACAACCTCTTATGTTCACACAACATGTTAGGATACATTTTGGTAAAAATATCTGGAGTTATTTTTTTTTCAATAGGCTGAATGGATTTTGCAATTTCAAATTCAGGAGGGTTGAATTTTTTTTTAAATATTATTGTGCTCACCCAACCATAATAACGAGAAAAGTGTTTGGAATAGGTGTGAGGGGGTCAAGCGACTGATGATAAACAACAACACATAGATATGCACCAGAAACCGAATTCGCTCAAATCTCTTTTCACAGAATCCCAAAAATGACACTTGTGACTTTTGAAAAGTGACAATTTTTGCTTTGTTTGTTCACTTATGCATGACTCGATGGATCAATCTCATTTTCACAGAAAAGTTAGTCAATAAGTGTAGAAACACTCCCGCCAAGTTATTTTGCTCAAAACCTTTTCGTTAAAAAGTTATGCTATTTTGATTAAGGGGGAAGTTACTTTTTTATTTGTGTTTATATCATTTCTGTGACATGACATCTCTGACATTCGGAGGGCCAGGAATTCTGAAAGAGTATAACATATATATATATATATATATATATATATATATATATATATATATTGTGTGGAAATAACATATACAACAGCTTTGGCAACTCTCGTGGAAATATATATACAATGCGAAAGGAAATGAGAGAATAATGGTTGCGTAACTTAAAGGAGAATTACGCTCAAAAATAAAGACGATAGTGTTCAAAGGTGTTATTTATTCCTACTTGTTAGACTATATGGCTTCGCGTCAAAATATACGAGATCGATACGAATCAAATTTTTCTGAGCAAAATTTACCATCTGCTAGCAATATGTATCGTCTGCTAGCAGCACATGGGGGCTGCCATTTTGTTTGTGTGTACAAGAAGATTTTCTTAATCCAAATGCTCAATTGCCTTTTTCAAAATTAAAAACCCATTTGAGATTAAAAATATAGAATAGATGTGTCAATTTATTTTTAAACTGAAGATTTCCTTATATATTTCTGTTGAAAATCGATATTCGCTTAATAGAAATCTATTTTCTCGATACTGGACGTATGGGACGGAGCAAATTAATTCAAATTTTATGGATGCTTCTTCCCTGAGCATCTATAGCGGCAAACTATGCATTCACCTGCTTTCGGATAATGGACTTGAAAAGTCAGAATGCATGCTGCATATATTATGTTCTGCTCTGTTTGGCAAACCCAAGAAAATAGATTTTTGTTAAGCAAAACCAGACAATTTAAAAGTATCATTATAAAGATTTAATTTTTATAATACATGTAAACACCCACTTTATATTTTCCGTCACATATGGGATTTTAGGTAATGAAGAAAATCAATTTAGGATTTGGATTCAAAATATCTTCCTGACTGGAACATTTCTCAATGGTTCATGTACAACTCCAAATCAGCAAGAAAATGGCAGCCCCCATGTAAATGAGTAGGAGACGATACCGGGTGTTGGAAAATCTTTATTTATACCCTTTTCTGATATCTTATTAGAAAATGATTTAGGCCAATAAGTAGGAATATATTACACCTTCCAATATAAGTAAATTTGTAATCTGGGCTTAATTCTCCTTTAAATCAAAGTTCCCCAGAGCTGTCCTCCCTTTTTGAAATTTTTGCAAAGGCTGAAAAAATGTCTCCGCCGGGAATCGAACCCGGGTCGTTGGCTTAGAACGCCAATGCCTTAACCACTAGACCACGGAGACAGGTCAGTGGTTTCGGCGACACCAGATTCAATTGACCGACAGATTGACACATCTTCAACCTTGTTAATTATTTTCCGTTGTCAGGGGCAGGTGAGTTTGAACAAAGACAAGCCGCGTGCCTCAGCTGGATCCAAGCGAATGCTTTGAGATACATGTATACATTAGAATAATTATTAACAATATTGTGAGGAAATAACATATATACAACAGCTTTGGCAACTCTCGTGGAAATATATATACAAAACGAAATGGATCCGCTTAGATAATATGTAGGTCAATTAAGAAATCATGATGATCTGATGCGTAACTTAAATCAAAGTTCCCCAGAGCTGTCCTCCCTTTTTGAAATTTTTGCAAAGGCTGACAAAATGTCTCCGCCGGGAATCGAACCCGGGTATATATAATATATATATATATACATACAATGCCTTATGTTTGGTCTAAAAAAGGGTTAGACCTGCTCTTTTAATAATGGAGATGACTTGATCTAAAAAAATATATATATTACATGGTCCTGAAATCATATTTTCAGGAAAATTGAAAGAAAACTACTCTAGCCTCCCAAATGAACAGAACTGGGAGGGTTGGCGTGCCTTAATTTTTGCCCCTTTCCAAAAAAAAAAAAAAAAGAAACTCAAAATCGATCATAATTATATCCTCATTCCTCCCAAAAGATTTTGGATCCGCTTAGATAATATGTAGGTCAATTAAGAAATCATGATGATCTGTTATAAACAAAAGTAGAACAATTCAAGAGAATCAAAATGATTACCGATACACTAGCGGATCCAGGGGGGCCGAATCGGCCGCGGCCCCCCCTATTGGCGGCGAAAAAAAAAGAAAAAAGAGGGGGAAAAAAAAAGAAGAAGAAGAAGAAAGGAGGAAGGAAAGAAGAAGAAAAGGGGAAGGAAAGAAGGAGAAAAAGGGGAAGTTTATGGGGTATATGTAAAAGCATTTTTTGGCGCCGGTTTTTGTTTACTTGTCAGGGAATTATGGAGGGAAACAGGACCCCACTGAGCGACTTTTCGAGAAGCTGGCGAGACCAAAAAAATACGGGTCTACCTTTTCAAAAACGTTCATTTTTGTGCCCCCTCTTTTACTCAATCCTGGATCCGCCCCTGCGATATTTCTTTACTTCTCTCTCCCGTCTCTCCTAATCCCTTTACCCTGTGTGCATAATAAACATTATGCTATCATTTGGTGGCCAGCAGTCTTCTCTTTCTCTCTTCCTGCTCTGCTCATCTCACTCAGATCTCTCTCCCTGTCTCCTTTCTGCATTTCCTTTCACCACTTGCCCCCTGCCCCCTGCCCCCCTCTCTCCCAATACATGTATATCTATACCCCTTCTCACTTCTATTTATCACTTCAGTTCATGTTAACAGAAACTTTTAAGCTATCTACTATGCATATAAGTTCGAAGAAAAAAAAAAACTTTAAAAGTCAATGCAATGTACAAATCAAATGTTAATAAACAGATTATACCAGGGGAAAAAAATTTCCTTGATGGAAGTAGTGTCACTAATGTCCATATGCCTTGTCTTTTTTATGTTATTTTGTTCTCTTATTTTGTGCGTGTGTTGTATGTTGCACAATTTGAATAGACTAGTCTCCTGTTCCTCTCTTCATCTACTTTTTCAACACAATTTCCTGCTCATTTATTTTTAATATGTGACCCTGCTCCACAAAGCCAACATAAAATGATGTCTAATCCTAAAAGTGGAGATTCCCAGCTTTGAAATGATTGGAATTAGAAGTTCCGAAATCATAACCCAATGCAAGGGAAAAAAAAGTCTAAACCTACAGAAGTTTACTTTTGAGAAAAAGGGAGTTAGATTTAAGAGTCTATTAAAGCACTCTAACTCAACAAGTATAGTGCATGGCGACAAAAGGAAGATTTTGAAGTCCATACAAAAATTACTATGGAGAAATAATCACATTATCCCAAACCTAACACACCCATTTACCACCTATGCAATAACTTACTCTATTTAGAAATAATGGGAGTTCAAAATGAGGTCAATAAACAGAGTCATAAACAGATGAAGACCAAAACAATAAACACCTGACTGGACAAATAATATGGTCTACAACAATTTCCAAAAGGGTACTTTTACATTGTTCTGTGCTCCTAAATGTTCGTGTGATATAGAAGAACGTAAACTCTTTTAGGAATACAAAAAACAAAAAACTAAATATCAACTAAGCTGACCAAATGTATCTTTATAGAACTCTACCATAAAAACAAGACATGCGACATTTTGAAGGTTTTGGGGTGCACGGTCACATATAAATTCAAGCTCTCCACTCCACTTATACATCAAATTTATAAAAGTCATGCTCTTCTCTCAGGGCCTCAAACATTTAATCTGTTGACTACTGAATTCTTTAACTCCAATAGGCTTAAAGGGGAATTAACCTCAAAATATAAATGTGCTTATATTCAAAGATGTAATCTATTCCTTCTTCTTGTCCTACGTAGTTTTGCATTAAAATATATGAGAACATGGGTATAAATCAAGATTTTCTCAGCAAAATTTATTGTCTGCTAGCGATACCTCGGGGCTGCCATTTTCTTGATGTACGTGTGCATAAAGCTATTTGTAATCAGATTGCAAAATTGTCTTTCTTCCTGATACAAAATCCCATTAAAAATATTTAACAGACATATACAGTTAACAACAAAATTATTCATACCCCTTGGAAACTTCTATTTTTTTGCATTTTTCCTAAAAATGAATGGTTAACTGAATTTAATCGAACATCACTTGAATACATTTAGTTATCATCTGCAAATGAATGCCGTTTCTGGTTTCACCTCATTTGCATAACAATAGAAAAGGTGAATTATCCAAAGTGGGTGATGTTCAAAATTATTCATACCCTTGGTGATCTATTGACTTTGTCAATCAGTATGAATCCAGTCCTTGTGATTAATGCTCGTAACACTTTCTTCACACTGTCACAATGCTTCTGGAGGTCTCTACTGAGATATCAGGCCAATACCTGGCCTCCAATGGCCCAATCTCCTTGAGGATGTTGTCCACACATGCCATCACCTGGTCTTCAGGGGATTCGATGGATTTAAAGCAGATTTTGTGTTTGCAGGTGGTGTAGTTTTAGACGTCATGAAGATAGGACTATGATATTGATATTTTTTGTTAATATTCCTTACATTTTAATGACAATTCTTTATCTAAGTTGAAACAAAGCACTCTTCCAGGAGAGACTTCCCTAGAGGCTTTCACCGTTGCACTCTCAAGGGAAGGTATTTCCTGATACTTTTGTTCCATTATTTTTAAGAATGTTTAGGGAGGCCATAGTAGTTGTCTAAAGGTTGGATGGTGCCAATTTTATCAGTTTATTCAGTTACACTGATTGACACATTTTTTATATGGACACCTGCAAGTGGGTACTCTAGTGAAGCTTAAAATACTGATCTTTATGTTCCAGTGCACTGTCAAAGTGGTAGCATTTTGTGCACTGCAGCTGGTAACATGAAGGGCATATGGTATAAATTTGGTTTACATTCATTTTGATATCAAGGATTGTAGCTTTCATACCAAAGATACAAGGAATATACCATATGAAGATTGATATACAGTAACAGTCAATGTGGGATGTGTATGGTACTCAAAGGTTACATACTGTTATTCATGGTGACCTGACGTTAGAGTCATGAAATGACTTTAATATCACCAACATGGCCTTCCTGAGCACTCTGATCAAGAATGGGGCCAATGAATAAAGGTGAACCCTCCCACAGGCAGTGCAAAAGGAAAGGGCTCTTCAGGAATGGTGCTTTGCTTCATAAGTAGATACAGAATTTTCATTAAAATGCATGGAATAAATGACCGAAAATTTCAATATCATAGTCCTGTCCTCATGAAGTCGATAATTGCATCACCTGTAGGACACGAAATCTAATGAACTCCCTGAAGGTCAGGTGAAGGCATGTGTGGACACATCCTCAAGGAGATTGAGCCATTGGAGAACAGGTACTGGCCTGATATCCCAGCAGAGACCCCTCCGGAAGCCATGTGACGGTGTATTGAAATAAAGTGAATTACAAGCATTAATCACAAGGATCGGATTCATACTGATTGACAAAGTCAATAAATCACCAAGGGTATGAATAATTTTGAACATCGCCCAGTTTGGATAACTCACCTTTTCTATTGCTATGCAAATGAGGTGAAACCGGAAACGGCATTCATTTGCAGATGATAACTAAATGTATTCAAGGGATGTACAAGTAACTTCATTTAACCATTCATTTTCAGGAAAAATGCAAAAAACTAGAATTTTCCAAGGGGTATGAATAATTTTGTTGTTAACTTTACATATATTCTAAAAACGACAATGTGTTTTGTATTTCTTTGAAAATTACTGTATTTTACTAAATATACATCTATTTTCTTGATACTATGACGTACGCGACGGAGCAAATTAATTCAAATTTATGGATGATAACTTTCCCGAGCGTCAATAGTGACAAAATATGCATTCACCTGCTTTGAGATAATGGACTTCAATAGTCAGAATGCGCGTTGCAAAAATTATGTTCTGCTTTGCCAGGCAAGCTCAAGAAATCGATTTCTATTTAGCAAAACCAGAGAATTTAAAAAGAAATCTATAGATTTCAAATTTTAGAATATATGTACACTGTACACCTGTTATGTATTTTCCATCATATATGGGGATTTTTTGTAATGAAGAGAAGCAATTTAGCACGAGGATTAAAAAAATCTTCCTGACGGGAACAGTTTCCAGTGGTTCATGTACAACTCCATATCATCAAGAAAATGGCAGCCCCCATGTACACTGTAGCAGATGATACTGTGTGCTAGAACGTCTTGATTAAAACCCTTTTCTGATATTTTAATTCTAAAGTGATACAGACCAATGATTAAGAATATATTACACTTTTTAACATAAGTAAATTTGTATTCTAGTGTAAATTCTCCTTTTATACAGAAGCCACCTGGTTCCCTTAGTAAATGGGTTAAAACAACAAAGTTTTAAGACATTAATCAATAAAGCAAGCAGACATGAATAGTATTTTTTCCTGTAATAAAAGCAAATAAATATGTTCCAACAAATTTTATGCTTATATTGAACCTGTGTAAACTGGGAATGAAAGAGTGAAATTTTCATGGACTTTGAAACTAAAAGAATTACAGAAGGATAGCCATCATGTTAGTAATCGTCATTTTAGTTGTAAAAATATACATGTATATGAAGAGAAGGGCAAAAAGTCACACATGTACATTAAATAAGCATAGACTGGATAAACACAGTATTCAAATACTGAAAAGATTTCAATCATTTTCAATGGAGTGGTCTTACAAACAGCCATGGCTATATGATTTGTAAACATATTTTTCAGTGTAATCACTACTTCACAAGAATTATTTATACATATGTATTTTTTATATTCTCTTTTCTAATATTCTTGTACTATCAGAAAGCGATAATGTCTACATAGATGTTCTGCATTACTCTGCATAACTATATGGGTTGATTCTGCATCAAAATTGGAAGTAATGTGTATCATTTACACACTACTTTATTTATCACACAACATAGTACATGTCACAGCAATTTGTTAGAAAGGTTCAGTGGGGATTCGATAGTATTCAGGCTCGGAAGAGCAGTGGATTGATTTCACCATTAATATTTTGTAACTGGTATCACTTGATAACAGAATAAATCATTCTTCATTTAATGCATATTTTTTTAAATAAAAAAATATGGGTCTTTAGCTAATTTTTTCCAACTATATCTATGAGCGAATCTTTGACAGGCCTTGGGCTTCTGATCTCTCATCCACTCCAACTTGAACTGTTTGCCTTTTATATCTGAATATGTATAATGTATGTATTGGTATTCTTTCATAGATTTTCATCAGTGGAATAAACTTAATAAGATAATAATAATAAGATAATTCTTTTCAAATGAAAGAAATGGTTTTAATGCATATGAAAATATTGGCCTTAATTTAAATATACATGCTAATTCACAGCAACACACTGCACTGCTTTCTTTATATAATAAAATCCCAATTTAGGTAGATGATATACCTGATATGCCACCATATAACACTACACAAATGAGATGATCATAATAAAACATAATCCTGCTTTCTTTGTAAATATTTCAATACTTCATTAATTCCATTCTGTTAAGACCACTTTCTTCATTTGATACCATTACACATTCATGTACAGCTTTGGAAAGAAAAGTTAATCTTGTCAGCTTAACTGAATAAATTAAAAATGAAATTATTTAGATGTCAAACATATAGCACACATGTAGTACCTCCAGGAGCAATGAAGGGGCACTCAACAGTACATGAGAAATACATATTATCATTATTATCACTTTTTTTATTACTTTTTTTGGCAAAGAAAACATTACGAAGTAGAAACACATTTGACAAAGTAAAGGTAAAGATAATGCAACCACTGGAATACCAGGAACAGAAGAAATAAACTAAATAATTGTAGCATAAAGCTTTCTATCCCAATTCCATTGGTTGCAAACAAATTACATGTATATATAAGCTGCATATTCTTTATAAATTGCATATACAATAATTATGCACATTTGCACAAGAATGTGCAATAGAAATTACACTATTATGTTAAACAGAGATTAATTCATACTGCATCTCCCACTGAAATGGTTAACATATCACTTATAGTTTGGGAGAGAAAATAAACAAATGGAACATAGAAGAAAGGGGAAGAGGTAATGGGGAAGAAAGAGAGAGAGAGAGAGAGATAGCAGAATAAAATAGAATGAAACGAAGAGAGAAAGAAGGAAAAAGTGAGTGAGAGAGAGAGAAGAAATACAAATATTCACAAAAATATTACACATTTCGCATCAGTACTAATAATATTTAAAAAGATTAATATACCGCAGTATATACATTCCCTTAAAACATATGATCATTGGGCTGTGATTAATAAAAAGAACCATTATTCTCAAGTCTAAAGAGAGTTAATCAGAACCTCACAATTCCATGATTATGAGCATCATGACATTAAAATTGAAAAATTAAAAAAAAAAACAGCACGCCATGCTGAGAGCGAAGCGATGACCACCCCCAGTGCAAGGACTTGGGTAGCTCTTCCCAATAATGAGGGGAGGAGTTAATGGCAAAACAATGCATACGCCGAGTCCGCGCCCGGAGTTGAAGGGACTTTACGGGATCGACATGGCGGGCATTTACTGAGATGTAACGCCCGGCTGCATCGCAATGAACAATTACACTGAAGAGGTTCATCTCATTGGTGATGTAATGGTGGGAATTAGTTTTTTTTTACAATCAGTAAAATCTACCAATTTGGGGAGACTACATATACGTACCAAACGTGACACATCCACGATAAGAGACTTGGGCCAAAATACTCTTTCTTTAACGTACAATCCCTTTATACTAAATCATCATTAAAATTGCTTAGGGGGTAAATATTTTGGAGAAAAAGCACAAAAAAACACGAAAAGGGTGTGATTTGACCAAAGGATAAAACTTGTTTAGGGGGACTTTGGAAAACATGTGGTCACACGTGTGTATAGTAATATATTCTGACTGCCCCAAGGCAAGGAAAGGTTACAAAACAGGTAACTGTAAATAACAAGGCCCCTATTAAAGTGAACACACTTTTGTGTGTTACAAGATGCAGAGACTTGGGATGCACCACGCCTGGGATGCACCATGCTTATTTTGCTGCAGCATTTTTTTTCTTGGGGGGGGGGGGGAGGATGGGGAGGAGGCGTAACATGTCATAAGTAAACAAGGCTGTAAACAAAGTATAATCTTCAGCCTTTCACTGCTCAAGAGACTGCAACTGCACAAAGTTTTCATCATCCACAATTTCAAAATTCATCTTCTTGTAGTTGGGTACATCTGTTCTTCTGTAAACAGCTACATGATCATAAAGTTTCTCTACCACAGGCTTGGGTTGTTCAGCCCCTGCTAAACTTAGAATATTTGATGCATAACCCCACTGCCTGTCTCCCATGTAGTGTGCATAGCGATGGGGGAGCCCTTCATCTAATCTCTTTTGGAAATCATTTGCTTCATCTTCCTCCATCTCTTTCTGTGTTGGAAGCTTCATAGAGCCATCTAATGCCGCAAGGAAGTATAATGTTTGTGCATTAAAGTGAGGATAGGGACAGATGCGTATGGTGATACCAATGAAACACAGGGTGGGGAAACTCTGGTGGATGATATGTTTGTACAGCGGAGTAACTCTCCCATCAGTCACATCTACCATGCAATCTGGATGCAAGAAGCTAAAGTCATACTCATATCCAGAACAGAACATAATGCTATCAAAAGTATCCTTACACCCATCCAAGAACTCAACTTCACTCTTACAGACCGATTTGACAGCTTGCACTTCCCTAATGTTTGTTGGTAGCGGCGTCTTCAATCTTGGTCTCCAATGACTGATGTATATCTGCTTGGCATGCGGTGACAGGTCTAATGCTATGTCTATTCCTGAAGCACCAGCACCTACAATCAAGACTGACCGATCCTTATAGGTTTCTGGATGACGGTAGTTGTGACTGTGAAGGATTTGGCCAGAGAAGGTATCCAACCCGTCCATGTTGGGAATCTTAGGAAGTGCATAATGTCTGCAGCAGGAAAATAAACCAATTAAAAAAACTAATGAATTACATCATAAATGAGGGCATATCAAAAACATGAATAAATTCTTGATAATTATTCTACATGCAACTCTAAATTTCATGGGTTGTTCCTATGAACAGAGCTGAAGCCAGCTAAAACAGAAGAATCATGCAACAAGAGCATTAAAGACACCCTCTTCATTACCATCTTGAAATTCCTATCTGACTTTGAATCTATGTCTAAGTACCATATATTTATCAATATTTACCAGTAGTTCATTCTTATTCATATAACTCCACATACCCATTGCAAACCATGACAGCATCATAGTGGGAAGTAACAGACCCATATTCCTGGTTCTCCACATTGCGAACTTTGACCTCCCATGTGACAGCTTGAGTATTACTACCTGATTTCAGTGGTCTCACAGATTCCACCATGGTGTTGAACTTCATATGAAAGTTAAAATACACAATAAAATTGGTAAAAATGATCATATGCAGAAGTTGTGGAAGGAGCTACATAAATTTGTCATCCTTTTAATGTACAAAATGAGAAATTTCTTAACAGGAAAGTCAGAAGAATTACTTGGTTTTAACAGAAGTAGAAAAACCAGTGAATCAAATCATAAAGGTTGGAGGAAAATCAAACAACTAACAAGAAATTTATTAATCTTGTAATGACATGAAAAACTAGGAAAACAATGAAAATCACTAGAAAAGTTGGCAACTCGGTCATGAGTATGTGATGTTATTCCCTCACAACTCAACAATTATTATGTTTATATTGACAATACACATTCTCAATTTTGTCCCAGAATATGATGTCCATATAACTTGAATCAAGTTATATTTATAGTAATATGTTTTTGCATGTATACTACGGAGCCCCTAAGGGGACATAAAATGACACGAGTTTTTTTTTTATCTCGGGGCCCCGACTTATTAACTCGGGGCCCCGACTTATTAACTCGGGGCCCCGACTTATTATCTCGGGGCCCCGACTTATTAACTCGGGGCCCCGACTTATTAACTCGGGGCCCCGACTTATTATCTCGGGGCCCCGACTTATTAACTCGGGGCCCCGACTTATTAACTCGGGGCCCCGACTTATTAACTCGGGGCCCCGACTTATTATCTCGGGGCCCCGACTTATTATCTCCGGGCCCCGACTTATTAACTCGGGGCCCCGACTTATTAACTCGGGGCCCCGACTTATTAACTCGGGGCCCCGACTTATTATCTCGGGGCCCCGACTTATTAACTCGGGGCCCCGACTTATTAACTCGGGGCCCCGACTTATTATCTCGGGGCCCCGAGTTAATAACTCGGGGCCCCGACTTAATTATCAGCATACGATACCATGCATATGTACGGGGCTCCGTACATTATGCATACACTACCAGCCGTATCAACAATCCCCATGCTGTTTTAACGCGCCATGCTTGCCTAAGTCACCATACCTTACAGTCAAGAATGGACGAACGAGAACAAGAACAAAATGATGTGATTTAGGTTTGTTTCGAAATGGGACTTTTGTATAAAGATATAGTCACGGTTCTTGCAACAGAGTGCGGAATTATCATTTCTACCCGTCATTTGCATGGGCGTCGGAAGGGATTTTTGATTGGTCCGGCTCCGCCTGCCGTGCCGTAGGCACGGTGCGTGCCGCAGGCACGCCAGCCAAAAAGGTAGATTATTGGTCAGGCTCAAGCCGGGCCGGCCGGGCCGGCTCCGACGCCCATGATTTGAAACGGCTTCTCAGACAGCTTGGTTTGTTTAGAAGAAAAAACTACTGTCACATCGGTGAGGTAGTTGAATTTGTCCAAAGGCAGGTTGAGGGATCGGGTCGTCTACATGGTTACCGGTGGATGTTTGAAAAATGTTTAGCACATCATATTAAGTGTAAAAAAGATAACCACTATAGATGGGTTGGCAATGTAAGGGGGAATTAATAAATGTAACAGAAACAATATGTGAATCCTGATTTATTAGGAAAAATATGTGTTGTCATTGTCAGATTGTTATATTTAATCAAATCTGACAAACTGTTGTTATGCTCTTTATGAATGTCAATCTGAAATTCTTTGGATTTTCATTGATCTATGGATTAATACACAAACAGCTACTAAAATAGAAAGGTATACATTTTGTCAAGGTGAGCTTGAAGTATGTCAAAATCAGATACATTTATGATCGGCTGCCAAGTTATCAATGTCAGAGAAATTTCAGCTCGTAAGTGACAATGCAATGCAATTTTAAAATCTGTGATAGAATTAAATGAATGATGACAATAGCCCGGATATTGTAAAG
Source organism: Heliocidaris erythrogramma (assembly GCA_025617745.1). Lineage (NCBI taxonomy): Eukaryota > Metazoa > Echinodermata > Echinoidea > Camarodonta > Echinometridae > Heliocidaris > Heliocidaris erythrogramma. The sequence continues at coordinate 5,775,902 of CM046853.1, forward strand.
TTTTGATCTTAGATGGCGCTGTTACCATTAGTACCGGCCGAGTGCGTACTGGCCGCAAGTCACATTGATAAAAATGAATGAAAATAAATTTGCCTATGTACCAAAAATTATAAAAATAATGATTATCTTGTTTTCTTTTATTTATTTCAGTTATGTTCATTATTTTAACCAGTAAAACGTGGATAAGAGAAATACTGAGAAATAAAAGAAAGATGTAGATGATGTTGATGATGATAAATTTAATGAAAGAAAACAATTTTAATACCTAGGCTTATAGTGTGGGATGAGAAGCAGAAATCTAATGAATACAGATAATAAACAAAGAGTGAAAGAATTAAGAAATTTAAGAAACAAGAATGAAAACAAAGAGGGAAGGAAGCAAAGAAGTGAGAGAGGATGAACATAAGAAAAAGGAAGGAAGGAGGGGAAGAAAAAGAACAAAAGTCGGGGCCCCGACTTATTAACTCGGGGCCCCGACTTATTAACTCGGGGCCCCGAGTTAATAAGTCGGGGCCCCGAGATAAAAAAAAAAAACTCGTGTCATTTTATGTCCCCTTAGGGGCTCCGTAGTATACACCTTCACAAAATAGTTCATGAACTCAAAAATATTGAGAATTTTTTTCAAAATATTACATACTAATAACTTTTACATATATTTTATAAAAATTAATCATTTCATGATTTTTTACAGAAAATTATTTAGTCTGTATTAGTGAATATGTTTTTAAAAAACCATATTACTATAATATAACTTGGTCCAAGTTATGAGGAAATCATATTCTTGGTCAAAAATTGAAATTAGTATGATTGATGTAAACAAATTGATTGGTGAGTTGTGAGAGAGTGACATCACAGCCAATCTCTCTAGGAACTTTCAGTTTTCCCTTGTTTTTCACATGTCATTATAAAAATCATAACTTTCTTACTGATTGTCCAATTTTATTCAAAATGTTTTTGATGACCTATTTGCTTCTATCAAAACCAATTAATTCTTGGACCAGACTTTCCCTTAAATTCAAATCTTATTCATACTTCCTCATAAGTTCTTAATATGATATTGTTTGCTTTAAGTTGCCAATTACAACAAATAATATGCACAAATACTTCCCAGTGAAAAACAATGCATTTTTTAACATACAATACAAATTTGTTTAAACATTCATTGATTCATGACTGATTCCTCAAAAGAAAAAAAAATACTTCTACCTGTATATATTTGAGGAGATCAAAATGGTCAGCATACTGTTCAAGGTATTGTAGCATGTCTGTATGCTTGATAAAAGATGGAAGAGAACTGTTGAAGGGGAAGTCTGGGAAAGGCATCACTTCCTTAGGGAGGTTAGTTCTAGGGGAAAGAACGAAAAGATTGACAATTTTTGACTGGTTGTTATTTAGTGTGGTGAAAATGTTCAATTTTATAAATATATAGACAAACTCTGATAAAATAACAAAGATTTTTTTAAATCATTAAAATTAACATTTTTTTCTTCCAAATGGTACAGGTAGGTATATTATGAAAAGCAGCTATTGAAAATTGCTAAGCAGAAAGATTAATCATACAAATATGAATTTTTCAATAACCAATCTTCAGAATTTTTCTGTTTCTTACTTGAGTGAAGAATACATGCTTGAATGAATGGGCAGCCCATGTCTGTCTTTCCCTGTCTCCTCTGTATATACCCAAGTACCTCCAACTCTATCTGCTTTTTCAAAGACTACTGGTTCAAATCTGTCGGGTCTAGCTCCCATGTATCTTGCAGCACAAAGTCCAGCTGCTCCACCACCAATCACTGCAACCTTCAGCTTATTCATAATGCTGGTATCTGCTTTTTAGAGTAGATTTGTTTTTGGCGACTTGAATTCTGCAATATAAATACTAGTACACAAGATGCAAGAAGGTAACTTGTTTGAGGTATTGCAAAACAAGGATAGACCCCCCCCCCCCCCCCCCCCCCCCCAAGGAAAAAACCACAAACAACAATAATAACAACAAAAAACACAAAATACAAAACAAAAAATGAAAAAAAAAAAAAAAAAAAACAAGGAAAAACAGTGCAGTAAATCTATCAAAGATGTACATACATGTATGAATTCCTTTCGAACCCTATTCACTCAGGTTGGAGTCCAAATGCCTCCTGCAATTCTGAAGATTTTTGCAACTTCATTTCCATGGTTCCACTTCCAGTTGTGTATTACAGGCTCACTGAACCAGGGGCGGATCCAGGATTTTGTATAAGGGGGGGGGGGGGGGGCACACAAATGCAGGTTTGTTAACTTTTGGAAAAGGGAGACCCGTATTTTTTTGGTCTCGCCAGCTCTCAAAAAGTCGCTCAGTGGGGGGGGGGGGGGGTGATGACAAAAAAAAAGAAATTTTTGTTGCCACACCTCCATATTCGCTTAGGGTGGTTATGGGGGTCCATTTTCCTTCCATAATTCTCTGACAAGCAAAAAAAAAAGTTTTTCATTCTAAAAGGGGGGGGGGGCGCCATGGGCATGCCCCCCCTAAATCGCCACTACACTGAACACCAGGTTGACACCCTATTCTTTGTGAGCAGTGTAGAGTATCAACGTGCATAGGGTGAGAGTATTACATGCATAGGGTGAGAGTATTACATGCATAGGGTGTGACTCTCCAGTTAACATTCTGTTTGAGGAACACAGTTTTTTCCCCTGAACCCCAGCCTGCATCGGGGAATAGAGGGGAGGGGCACGCTTACACACAATGCGGTGACAATCTTTTTGTCCGCTTCGAGCAGGGGGTCGTTTCATCAAATCATGGACTTGACAAACTGTTTCACAAAGACATAATAAACGACAACTCAGCGATATTGATACTCATCGGCTAAAAACCATAGTCTATATCACAGTCTATTGGATTTATCGTCAATTGCCCAAACAGACTTTGAGGCTCAGTTTTCCCTAAACTGTTCCTAAACTGTTCCATTAATACTGATGATACAAACATCCTGTTTACATGAAAAGATGTGTTACTTTAATATGGCATCTCAGAATTTATAAAATTGAGAAAACTCGAGGATGCTTCTGCGATGTTCGAATCTACATTTGTAAATTATAAGAGGATACCGTAATTGACTAATTATGGAAAGAAGACCCAAAACGTGTACACTTTAGATAAAATGATTATGACCCAATTCTTAATATTCATTTATAAAAAATACATTTAATATCATCTATATCAAAGCATTGCAAGAAAATGGAAATATATAGGGAAAATACCGGTACATGATAAATTGTCGTCGTTTACATTGGTCTGTATATACAGACTGTTCTGATTTTGACGCTTTTTCTATGGTAAACCGATGTGGGTGTTTTTAATATCAATCTCATTTACTTGTTTGGGGATCAAGAAGTCATAAGAACATATTGTCCGTCTGTAAACTATTATGATAAAAACATCAGTAAAACTATTTGATAAGCGAATGATAAAGGAATGTATTTGGAGATCAGGAAATAAATTTTCTCTTAACTTACACTTTTCATTTTTTCGCAGCCCAGAGACTAAAAAGCTGGTTTGTGATAGCGTTCTAAAAACAGGTCTGGAGTACCGACAAAGAACTTGTCAGGGAAGTTGTCGCTGATCTTCGCAAATACGGCTTTGTGAAACAGTTAGCGGACAAGTTGAGTGACAGTGTCGAGATGTCGCTGATTTTGTCGTTATGACGGTTTGATGAAACGACCCCCAGGAATCTAACCCATACATATGACGAAAGTCATATTCACATTCACACTCTGACGACGATCCAATTGAGCTACACCGCCTCCTCAATAGATAAAATATGTGTTAAATTCTTTTACTTAATGATAATATTAATACACAAAAATATGATCTAGATCCATTGTAGATCTAGATCTGTTAATAGAAATAATATGCCCTAAAATTACACCAAGCACCATGCACAGAATTATATGGAAGGGTCTCATCTATAAATCTGGAAGGAGTGGGATCCTTTATTTGAATTGCAGGGGGTCATTTCATCAAATCATGGTATAACATATATGCATGGAGTACAATAACCTTGTAATACATATGTACGAGTAGTCCTTACCATAATCAATCAGATTTATCATCAATTACCCAAATAGATTTTGAGGCTCAGTCTTACCCAAACTGCTCCAAAAGGTAGATAATGGCAGCACAAATGAAATAATTATCACATTTACATGAAATCTTCTTCTCCTTCTTCTTCTTCTGGTCAAGTAGACTCTATGACTATGGCGTACCTTGTGCTTGTTTTACTTGTGGCATCTTATATTTTATAAAATTGAGAAAACTCAAGGGTGCTTTGGCGACGTACTAATTTCGATTTGTAAGTAAGAGGATACGATTGACAAATTATCAAAAGAAGACCCCAATGTTTATTCATGTTTGAGAAATAATGAAATTAGGATACGGTAGGACCTAATTTTTAATGTCAATTCATAAAAAAATTTTGTAAATGTTTTTTTTTTGTCAGTGCTTTGCTTAAAAATGGAAAAATCTATATGCATTGTTGTCGTTCACATGGGTCGGTAAATACAGACTGTAAAATTTTAGTAAATGCCTCGCGCAGCCTGGAGGCATGCAATAGACCATAACAAAGTGAAAGTCAAGACTCATATTTCATAACGTTAGTCATACTTCATAAAAATGAGCAAGTCCACATTTTTATGTGCAACTCCAATTCCAAAGTGAACCCGACAATATACCCGATGGTATAAGCCTAGTGGACTGTACTTTACAAGAAGATGAAGAAGAAGAACGTGAAGTTGAATTGACAGAAAGTGAATGAGTGATGACTGCACTGAAAATGAAAGACATAGGCCTAAGTATAACTCCAACTCCAACTCCAAGTTAAACTTAAAGGAGAATGAAGGTCAAAACATTGTAATCAAGCGTTTACAAACTAAAATTGTACTTGTTTGAATGATCCAAACATGTCACAAATCTGATGTACCATATTTGAGTAAATTCAATCTTAAAACATGGACTTGTTATGCGGAAAGTGACGAAATTGCGCTATAGTGTGTGATTGGCTGTTACCATTCATAGCTATCATTCAAAATGATGTCTCTACAAAGCGTGTACAAAATATAATTTAAAGCAGATCTGTATCTAAAAATATTGAAAAACTGTAATTTACGTATTTAAAATGAAATAAAAATAGTGATAACAACAATACAATTAATTTTACACTGATCTTTAGATTATCAAATAGACCTGTTTCTTAATGTTTCAAATGTCACTATGAACAAGAAAACTAAAATTAGCCAAAAAAAGGATGAGAGAGGGTAGTTTAAGTGATGTGGAGGAGTTGGCGGCGGATACCGACTTCGGCACCCCGCCGTCAACTCCGCTCAAAACAGGTGAAAACGCCAAAAAAACAGACCTTAAGGTGCTCTTAGTACCCATAGAGAGAAATAAAAACCTGAGCGCAGTAAATCAGCTAACTATCAAGAAAGATATAGAAAAGGCTTGTAGGTCTCCCCCAGACTACATTAAGTTTGTTCGAGGTGGGAAGGGGCTCTTAGTAAAATGCAGAAATGACAGGCAATATAAAGCCTTAACCCAGATACCGGAGATCGGCAAAATTGCAGTAAAAGCAGAGGAAAAAACCTACGCCTCGAAAGGGGTCATATTTGGGATTTCTCTTGAGACATCTGAGGAAGATATTCTGCAAGAGCTAGAACGAAGTAGGGTAGTGAAAGTTGAGAGAATGAAAAAAAGAATTGAAGGTGATTTGAAGCCCCTAAAAACTATCATACTGTTTTTCTCTACCCCTCAAGTTCCTGAATATGTTGAATTTTGCTTCCAGCAGATAAGAGTCAAGGAATACATTCCACCAGTACCCAGGTGCTACAAATGCCAAAGATACGGGCATTTAGCAATAGGATGTAAAGCCAAGGAGAGGTGCCCTAGGTGTGGCCTAGGGCATTCGGTAGAAAGTTGCGAGCTGGAGAGACAACATTTCAAATGTGTAAATTGCAATGGTAACCATTCGGCCGCTTATAAAGGATGCGAGTCATCGAAAGAAGCACAAGAAGTGCAGCAAATAAAAATACAAAATCGAATTTCTTTTGCACAGGCAGTGAAACTACACTCAGAACAAAATGAGGAACATAAGCAGGAAAAACAGTTTAAAAACTCAGAACTTAAGAATGTAATAAAAGAAAATGACAAAATAAATACTCGGAAAGAGAATTTAACAATTGTAGATTCCGATCAAACCGATATGGAAATCGTCTCCGGCTCGCAATTTTCTACCAAAATGGATACGACAAGCAATAAGTCTGAAAATACAGACCAAAACAATAGAAATTTCTTGAAAGGTGTCCCCGACATCACACTTGTCTCTTTCTTTATCAGATTAATCAGAATAGTCACAAAGCCAGATTGTAACCCATTTGATGAAATTACACATATCTTGAAAGATACACTGGGCTTACATCCCACCGTAGATGAATTACAGACCATTCATGGCCTATTCCACTAGCCTTGTTACACTCGTGGCTTTCAGCATTCTCCAGTGGAATGCACAGGGTCTTGGATGCCACGGGGATGAGTTAATTAGTTTTTTAAATCAGCAAACAAGACCCTTTGAAATTATCTGTATTCAAGAAACGTGGTTTGACGATGGATGTATTATGCAAATTCCAGATTATATATGTGAATATAGAAATAGACAAGGAGGAACTCGGGGTGGGTGTGCAATATACGTGTATTCTAAACTAAATTACAATAGAGTTTTCAAACACGATGATTTAGAAATCATATCATTACAAGTTTTATTGCATGATAACGTTTCTGTGAATATAGTCAATTTCTATAACCCATGTAACAAACTCAGCATTGGTTCGTTAAACGAATTATTTAACAATGTTGTGAAGGAAAAGCACACAATCATAATAGGAGATTTTAATGCACACAACACTTTATGGGGTAGCCAGAAAACAGATACAAATGGTAAAGTAGTGGAAGAGTTTGCAAACGAGAGAAACCTAGTTATTTTGAATGATGGGAGTGCTACTAGAGTAGACTACCACACGGGTAATTTTTCTTGTTTGGATCTAACCTTAGCCCCTCCTTGTACAGCTAACAAAACAACATGGCAAGTCCTGAACAATAGTTTGGGAAGTGACCATTACCCACTGTTATGCCAATTGAACATATTGAATGAGAATAGTACACATACAAAGATTGATCAATCCCAACAAATTTGTTCAATGCTATCCACAAAGAATGTAAATTGGGATGAATTTAGGCATCTAACTGAGGAACAATGGGATACCTTACAGAATGAAGGTAAGGTTATAGAGTACCAAACTTTCATGGAAACAATTAGGTTTTCCCTGGAAAAAGTGAAAGCACATCGGGCGACAAAGAAAATAAAGAAAAACCCTGTGCCATGGTGGAATAAAGAATGCTCCTCTAGAATAAAGGAGAGAAATAGGGCAAGGAGCAAACTGAAAAGTTATGTAATACCCTCTGCTGATTTAGTGGAGGATTTCAAGAAGAAAAGAGCTATCGCTCAAAGAACTTTAAGGCAAGCTAAAAGATTATACTGGGAAAAATACTGTCAGAACATTGATCGTTTTACCCCTCTATCGAATATCTGGAGTATGATCAAAAGGATCAATAATGATGGTATTTCAACCAGGAAAAACATTGTTCTCATGAGAGAGGATTGTTCCGCAATCACTGACAGTGAAGTCGCGGATACTTTCGCCAGCCATTTTAAAACCATTAACGAAAGTTTTCAGGGCAAGGTTAATACCCCTGAACAAAAAGAAATTGCTAGCCAATGTGACGATATCATATCATCCTTTAGTGATGCACAGAGTAGTAGTGTCCTTGATGAACCCTTTACCATGTATGAATTAAGTATAATATTAAAAACCTGTAAAGAGTCTTCTCCAGGTAGAGATGGAATTGGGTATGAAGTATATCAAAATCTCTCATACAAAGGGAGAGAAGTAATGTTAAATATCATGAATAACATATGGGTAACAGGAATTGTTCCCACCCAATGCAAGTATTATGTTATTGTCCCAATATTGAAACCACACAAGGTAGCTACAGATGTTTCTTCCTATAGGCCTATATCTCTTACTACCTGTTTCATCAAAATAGTTGAGAAAATTATCAAGGAACGAATGACATGGTTTACGGAAAAACATTGTCTGTTACCAAATTGTCATAGTGCTTTTAGAAAAGCAAGAAGCACAAAAGACAATATAACCCAACTAGAAAATGACATTCAAAAGAGTATTGGTAATAAAGAACATACCCTGGCCGTTTTCTTTGATATGGAGAAGGCTTATGACAGACTGTGGAAGAAAGGATTGATTTATAAACTGAACAAACTTGGTTTCCAAGGCAACACTGTTAGGTTCTTATGGAACTACTTAAGTGGGCGCTCTTTCCAGGTCCGGGCAAATCAGTGCTACTCAGTAACACACAACATAGAGGAAGGGCTGCCCCAGGGCAGCTCACTTAGTCCTGTCCTTTTTAATTTGATGTTATCGGATATACCGATGGACGCATCTGTCAATATTTCGACATACGCTGATGACTGTGTAATATGGAAGAGTGGGAAAAACATAGATTTTCTGAAAAGAAAAGTACAAATCTACGTAAACAACCTAAATGAGTGGTTCAACAAATGGGGTTTTACCCTTTCTAAAGAAAAGTCTGTTACTTTATTTTTCAGCAATACTAACAAAATTGTACAGATTGACTTAGATGGGGTCCCTTTACCACCAAAGGAGGAACATCTATTTTTAGGTGTAATGCTGGACAGGAAGCTTACATGGAGACCGCATATAAACATGATTGTAACAAAAGCTAAAAAGAAAATAAATATCATGAAAAGACTAGCGGGAACTACCTGGGGAAGTAGCTATAAAAGCCTTCTGAAATTCTATAAGGTGGTCATTAGGCCACTCTTGGATTATGCATCTGAGGCATATGATTCGGCTCATGATCATGTGAAGAACTTCTTGCTGACTATTCAATACCAAGCTCTGAAGTTGTGTACAGGGGCGTTGCCGGGAACTTCCTTAGAATCTTTACAGGTGGACACGGGTGAATTACCACTCGACCTAAGAAGATCCATGCTTAGTAAGGTATACAAAGCAAAAATAAGGCAAAACCCCACACATCCACTCCAATCCTCCTTGAAGAACTGCTGGCAATTTGAATATGAAAAGAATAAGAAAGTGCGTAAACCATTTGGTTTGAGAGTTATGGAAGATGAAATATACATGTATCATGCAAACGAATCACTCATGTCTTTTACCCCCATGCCGCCTTGGCATCTCTCTCCACCAGAAGTGTCATTGGCGCTACATGAGCTTGTGTCAAAAAGTGATAACATTTTTTATCAATACAATACAACTGTGGAGTATATTAATAAAATGTGGAAAAATAATCTCCATATTTATACTGATGGTTCTAGAGACCCTGCAAACGGCAGCGCCTCTGCTTGCTATTATGTGCCTGCAATGCGGGTAGTTGAATGTAAAAGAATGCAAAATTTTACATCATCTTACAGATCAGAATTGGCCGCAATTGTCTTGGCACTAAGGTGGCTTGAAAATTTGAATGTTTATAATAAAGTGGTAATTTTGACAGATTCTCTGAGTGCTATTCAAGCAATCAAGGAAAACAATAACGACAATTTCGTAAAAGAAATTATAATCACCGCTACATGTCTAAAATACAAAGGCACAATAATCTGCTTAGAATGGATCCCATCTCACTGTGGGGTCCAAGGGAACGAAACGGCTGATTTCTATGCGAAAACAGCCCTAAAACAAAGAATAGAGATTAATAATGGATTGAATATCCAAGAAACCAAACATATTTTAAGAATTTTCATACGAAATGAATGGCAGAAGAGATGGGACAGGTCAAACTCAAAATTAAGAAAATACCAAAAAGTGGTCTCAGAAAAACCATCATTTCAGTATCTCTGCACCGACAAAAGTAGTGAAAAAATGATTCACAGATTACGCTTGGCAGGTTTGGGTTTGAATGATTTCCTGTTTAAGACAGGAAGACACACAACTGGAAAGTGTGATTTTTGTAACGAGAGAGAAACGGTATACCATTTTTTATATGTTTGCCCTAGGTTTATCATTCAACGCGCCCTGTTACTTGCTGAATTAAATGTGAGCAATGTCTCTGAGGCGGAACACAAAGTGGAGAATCTCAGTGTCAAGACACAAGGTGCACTCGTCAGATATTTCAAAAGGACTCGTCGATTTGTAATTGGTTGCCAAGAGGGCAACCGTGTTAGTAAGGTGTAACCAAATAAAGAGAACGGAATCGAAGTAAATCGGATAGGATTTATGTTGTGACCATTGAATGTTAATGTGTACAATCATACTGTATTTTTTTTTTTTTTTTTTTTTTTTTTTTTTTTTTTTGCTGCTCAAAGATGAAGCACTTAGTTATATACTAACTATAGGTATAGGTGCACTTTTCTTGTAATTTCACTTAATTGAAAGGCCCTTTAATGTCAGTAAATACTCTACTTTAAAAAAAAAACAGAAAGAAAATCTGTGTACGTATTATTTTGCTTTTATATATTCGGATTTTCTAATCAGGTTCTATGAGGAATCAGAAAGAGCGCCCCCTGCTCACGTTTGAGAGACATAGGGAATACTTGTATTCCTAAGACGCCCTCGAAATGTACCTCGAGCGGGCTTGTCAGGATAACGTTGTAAAATCAGGGCAGGAGTGGTGGTCCTGCATGGTATCCTGGAATCTGTACCTTTCTAACAAAAACTAAAGTTAGACCCACGGATCAACAAACAAAGTATAAGTGAAAAGAGCAATTTAGTAAGGCAACAATAGTCAAAATTGACTAGTTTGCCTATTTTAAAACAACAACAACAACAGCGAACAAAATATACAGCTCCTCATTGTACCTCCCACACTTGCTCTGGTAGATTATAGATCATCCCTCCACTGCTATTATGTAAAAGTATGTAGAACAGGTGTCACATGCATATTCACTTGTTCTACTTATTTTATACAATAGCAATGAAGGGATGTTTTTTTGTTACCAGAACGATTGTGGAGGGTACAATGAGGAGCTGTATATTTTGTCCGCTTTCTTTGTCATCGTGTTCATAGTGTGTATGGATATTTTTTTCTCCGAGGACCTAGTGATGAGTTATTCCATTCACCTAAGACTATAAATACACTTGAATTCCAGCTTGCATACATTAGTTGTTGCTACGTTGGGCATGCTCTGGTATGCAAGCTATGGAGTTGTCATTAGCAACCTTTGTCAAAAAGGTATGCATACAAATTTTACAATTATCTGTAAACAGGTCTATTTGATAATCTAAAGATCAGTGTAAAATTAATTGTATTGTTGTTATCACTATTTTTATTTCATTTTAAATACGTAAATTACAGTTTTTCAATATTTTTAGATACAGATCTGCTTTAAATTATATTTTGTACACGCTTTGTAGAGACATCATTTTGAATGATAGCTATGAATGGTAACAGCCAATCACACAATAGCGCAATTTCGTCACTTTCCGCATAACATGGCGGCGCCCATGTCCGTGCCAGATCGTCGCAAGTCCATGTTTTAAGATTTAATATACTCAAATATGGTACATCAGATTTGTGACATGTTTGGATCATTCAAACAAGTACAATTTTAGTTTGTAAATGCTTGATTACAATGTTTTGACCTTCATTCTCCTTTAACAAGTGAAGTAAAAAAAAAAGAAAGTTAGGCCCTGGGAATGTAACTGAAATGACTCAGAAAAATGTGGTTCTAGCCAAAAAAGCTTTCTAATTTCAAATTTCTTTCTTCTAGTTTTCATACAAATTACAATAAACGAAACCCCCGGAGGAAACCTTTCCATACTTTCGTTTTACGTTACAATTCCGTCAGCAGACATAGCCCAGCCTCAAACTTCACAGAGGTATCGGAGCGCCACCCCGACCTGCCCAATGCACGGGCAAAGCTAGCTCCCCCGCACCGCGCCGGCCCAGAAAGCCCAGCAGCACCAGTTAGAAGTTAGAAGCGGTCGACGCGATGGCCTTCGTCAACCTTTGTAAAACTAAAAAGTTTTTAAAAATTAGGCTATTAGATATTGGTGAAATCCAATCAGATGAAGAGTAAATCACTTACACAAATTACAGAAGTGAAGAAGTTCAGGAAAATCAAGCACAAGGAGAAAATAATGTCACACAAATACGCAATTTGTAGGCGAAGGGCCAAGGGAAGGTAGTTGCGCAATAGGTATAATAGGTTGTATAATATTTCATAGGATGGTAAAGGCAGGAACTAGAGTTATTTTCGTTGAGGTTTATACAATTTTCATTTTTATTTGTAGAAAATACTTTGATTTTCATTCATATATTTCATTCTATATTTTCAGCAAAACAAATAAAATGTAATTTAGAATTTAAACAGGATTCATAGAAAAGTTAGAAAAACTGCCTCATCATGTATTGTATTATAGGCCTAGTCTGTTTTCGCATTTATGTGCGGCAATTTATTTTCTTTTCGTAGGATGTTCTATTCTAGGTGCAAGCAGGCAGCGCAGCAAGCGCAGCCGCTACCCTCTAGCTAGTACCGCGCCAGCGAAGCCCATCGCCGCGCCCGGCTGCTCAGCGCCGATCGGCCGGCAATGCTGACAGTGACAAGACCAGGAGCTGCATGCTGGCTGCTGGAGGTGGATGGCTTAAATTGGTTTTAATTTAAGAATTGAAGAGAATACTGAGCAACATCTGGTCAGACACTGCTAGCTACATACAGCCGAGAAGTGACGCAGTACAGATCACATAATTAACTTGTAAAATTTTTTGTAAGTTGTGGTACCGTAATCATGGTATTAAATAACTAATACTAACGTTACTCGTTACTCGTTAGGCCTAATAGTACGTTACTTATTCAATTGATCTTGAGACTTGAGTTGAAGCTATGCAGTTATTTATTGTTTGACATGTTAATATCTGTGTCTTTAATCTTTATCATTTATGATCATATTTTGTTATTTAAAAACTGACTTGAGTATTTATAGTCTTTAGTTTAGAGTTAGACATTACGACTTTATCAACAGACAACAGTAACCCAGTCTGTAGACCAAAACTTTTGAAAAAAGTTAAAGCTTCACTCAGTCACTCTGTTAATAATAATGTATCATCGGTTTTTCTGCTGAGACTCCGTCTGGCTCCACTAGACCTCCGTACTGGGGAAGGTTGAGAAATGTCAGAAATATTAAAGGTTTCCCCATAACAGACGGTTATTTCTGTCTCCCCAGACTGCAGCTACAACAGGGGTCATTTCATCATGACATCGACTCCATGCAAACCTAAATCTTGTCAGCAATCTAGGCCTACTACAGAAATGTCATGAATGGACCTGACTGACAAACTGTTTCACAAAAGACATATTGATAAACAGCAACTCAGTGATATTGATACTCATCAGCTTTATCACTATCAGTTTATCACAAGCCCGGGGGCACTCGACACAAAGAGTCTGAGTGGTGGGTATGTGCCGCCGGCAAGACAAAAAAAGGGGGCTTCGGAACGAGCGTATCATGAAAACGGATGGTCTTCGGAACTACTAACATTTTTGAAAACGGGGTCTTTGGAACTAGATTACAATATAATTATGATGCTACGGAACTGGGAATCGTTTCACCAAACTGTCACAAGCACAAGTTCGCTGACATCCCATTTAAACGCATTTTAATTTTAATACACGTGTTTCAAATGGGATGTCAGCGAACCCGCAAAAGCTCCCATCCGCTATATACCTTGTGTGTCATGGCAAATCTATGGTGTCTTCGAAACGGGCGGGGCGGCCAGAATGGCCGGAGAGACGGAATGGAAAAAAAAAAACGGTGCGGAACGGTTTTCTCTCTTCTTTTTCTCAACAAGAAAAAAATGGTATGCTTTGGAACAGAAATTTGAGTGTAAAAATGGGGGTCTTCTGGGCTGCACATAATCACCGCACGCTATATACTGAGTGTCCCTTTATCAGTAGAGTAATCAGAATCAAAATCGGCCAAGAAATGACAAAGAAGAAGCAAATTTTAACATTTTAAGCATGCACGGACGGACACACACGTACGGAGCCCGTTGCATAGTCCCCTCACAAACTTTGTTAGGCAGGGACAAAAAGGAAAAATATAGGGAATATAAACAAATGGTAAATTGTCGTCATTCACATGGGTCTGTAGCTATACAGACTGTTCCATTTTTTATGCAGCTTCTATGGTAGACAGATCTATGTTAAGAAAAATAATATTAATCTCATACATGTACTTGTAAGGGGGTCAAGACGCTGTAAGAACATATTATGTGTCTCAAAAATATTATAATACAAACATTAATAAAAACTTATTTGAATTTTGATATAAAGGAAAGAGCTTGGAGATCAGGAAGTAAATTTTCTCTAAATGTTTTGGCAGCCTATAGACTAACTAAAAGCTGGCTTGTGATGGCGTTCTAAAAAGATATGACAGGTTTGGAGTACTGACAAGTCACTTGTGCCATGGAAGTTGTAGCTGTTCTTGGCAAAGACGGTTTTGTGAAACACTTAGCATCCAAGTTCATCGACAGCGTCGAGATGTCACTGATCTTGTCGTTATGATGGTTTGATGAAACGACCCACAGGAGCAGGAGCAGGAAGGGAGGGGGTAGGGGTTATCAGTGAAAATGGAAGGAACAACATGCATACAGGTATGCATGGAAATTTATTGTCTTTCCATTGATGCCCCACAAATAATAATATTCTTAATTTTGTATTTGAAGCAAAACTTTGAATGAAGCAGTTACAATTTATGATATTTCACAGTGCATAGTGGTCTGTGGGTTGTCCGTTGAAGAGTGCATAATTGATCCCTCAAAACTTTACACCATTTCCAAGATCATAAATTGCCCTGAAGGGGCTTGTCTCGAATGGGTGGGTTGCGGGAGCGGGATGGGAGCGGGAACGGGCACACCCTTTCGAGACAAGCCCCCCCGGTTATCTTGAATGGACGCGTTCCCAGCGAGAAGTTCAATGAACGCGCCACGAGACAACCGGGGGGGCTTTCCTCGAATGGGTGTGTTGAGCAGACTTTTGTAACAGACGTTTTAGAAATTTTTGAAAAATGTACTCTAGCTGGTTTTTTCGTTTTTCTTTTGTCTAAGATGTAGAAAATATAATAAAACAGTATCTAAAAAAAGCTTTTGACAAGGAAATCATTATTTGTGCAAAATAAATAGGAGAATTGAATAATTATGCGTTCATTGAACTTCTCGCTGGGAACGCGTCCATTCGAGATAACCTGGGGGGCTTGTCTCGAAAGGGTGTGCCCGTTCCCGCTCCCATCCCGCTCCCGCAACCCACCCTTTCGAGACAAGCCCCCTGAAGGTAATGCCATGGGGCAAACACTATGCCTATCTTTGCAAGATTTATGATAAAGGAATATTTAATATTTAATAAGTGCACTCATATCTACATGTAGTATGAAGAAAGTATCATAATATCATTAAATTAAATGCTGAAATTTGCTGTACAACTGTCAGGAGGGGCTAGCATGGAGGCAAGCAAAATATGGGGGAAAATGCAGTACTGTTCTAAAATGTAATTTGTGGAATTATGTACATGTAGAGGTGTTGTGGTCTAGTGGATAAGTCTCCGGACTATGAACCACAAGGTACAGGGTTTGAATCCTTGCCGCAGCACCAATGTCCTTTGGCAAGACATTAATCTACATTTGCCACACTCGACTCTCGTGTAGTAAGTGGGTACCTGGTAAGATTTATTCCTTGAATGCACTGAGTGCTACGGTTGCCGGAGCTAAAGCCAGGGTAATAATATCCAAAGTCCTTTGGAAGCGCATAGAGACGTTATATCATAATGTGATATGCGCTATACAAGAACGGAATATTATTATTAATACAACATTCCAGTTGTATAATGTACATGTACATGTATATAGTATATTTTAGTCAAATCCACACAATTACAAAACACAGCAGGACTGGGCAGAGAAATAGCAGCTTAGATGTCACCCTGACAAGTGCACTGAGTTGAATATAGGCGGGTCACCCTCAGATCATGAATATTGCATGAAAAATGGCAATGAAACAGTAACCCTGAAGAGTCTGAAGTGGAAAGGGACCTCGGACTGCTTGTAGATTCTAACCTGTCTTTCAAAGATCACATTTCCCATGCTGTCCAAAACAAACTACTGGGGGTAATATGAAGATCTTTCATAAACATTGATGAGGACACCTGTAAACTCTTGTACAGAGGACTTCTGAGGCCTTTCTTTAAGTATGGTCAAGCAGCATGGTCACCATACAGGATTGGTGAACAAAGGAGACTTGAAAGCATCCAGCGTAGGTCTACAAAGATGGTACCTAGTTTGAAGGATTTACCCTATAACAAGTATATAACCCAAGATGCCTTAAATTACCATCTCTTATCCATCGTAGAAGGAGAGGCGATATGATCAATGTAGAGGTGTTGTGGATCAGTGGGTAGAGGTGTTGTGGATCAGTGGATAAGTCTCCGGACTGTGAACCACGAGGTCCGGGGTTCGAATCCCACCGCAGCACTAGCGTCCTTTGGCAAGACGTTAATCTACATTTGCCACTCTCCACCCAGGTGTTAAATGGGTACCCGGTAGGATGGCGAAAGGTAATGTCCTTTGCTTAGCATGTGTGCGCTTAACAGGCGACTGGCTGAAATGCTCCCCAGGGAGTGGAGAATGTGCATACACTGTGTGCGGGCGTGCCAGAATCCAATGACCGGGGTAATAATATATCTATAGCGCTTTGAGCCAGTACTTGGGAAAGGCGCTTTATAAATGCCAGGTATTATTATTATTATTATTATTACAAGTATCTCCATGGCTTATTATACAACACTACTACATCTAAACAATGAAGAAGGAACACGAGGTTACACCCCGAAACTAGAGAAGACATTCCCCACCGTGATGTCAGAAAATTCTTTTTCTCAAACAGAGTGGTAGGCTCTTGGAATAAGCTACCTGAAGAGGTGGTCAGTGACCCATCTGTGAACTCTTCAAAACAGACTAGACAACTACTGAAATACCATCTGTATGACCCTGAAGGATACCAACAAATGGCTTGAATTCTCTCTCCAAACACACCCTGCCATAGAACTACTTATGATTGAAAGATTGACTCAAATGACCACCAATCGGTTGATGAACAGGCTCAGTCCTACTAGCATCAATGGATTTAAAGTAAGTAAAGTAAGTAAAGTCACTGTACCTCTGTTTCTCTTTTGCAGACCATGGCAGCATTCCATGTAGGTAAGCTGAAATGCATCTTCTTCAGTGAATTCCATCCACAAGCTGGACCTAAAATTACATATCAGGTAAAAAAAAATTGCAACATGTCTTATCTTTGCTCACAAAGTAACCTCACCCACTCACCCCAACAAGGAAATATGAAATATTATTTGCCTCATTATGAGATTTTAGGGAACTTCACATTTTGTTACAGTGTAATCTATTTTCTTGACTTTTTGTAACTGCTCTCAGCATTCCCCATCCTTTCTAATATTTCATCAAATGAAATGTTTTCACAGAATGTAAATAAATTTCTAATCACTTTCTCAAAACTTTGCATTTTTCTTCCTGTAGGTGCCAGATGATTATATTTCCAGGGAGTTGTTTGATATACTCTCTGTCTACATCATCCCAAAGCCTGAACTTCAAGACAAGCTCATCACAGTGTAAGTTTAACAGCTACATTTAGTGCATTGTATTGATTTGACTTTGTAGTTGTTTTGTATGGAGGTAATAAGTTTGGGTCAAGTTCAGTAGTTTTCAGCGCAAAACAATGATAATCCATATCTGACAGATCTTCTCAGTATATTTCTTTAGTGGATAAGTGATGCTATGTGCATATTTGTTTTATTACAGACTTTTTTGTGTCTGTTTCTGCATTATTTTGAAGAAAAAATGAATCAGTTTATGTTTAATTTCATGGTTGTGTCAAACATTGGCAGTTTCTGAGTATGTATCTTGTAGATGATGATTATAACATGTAAAACTTGTTGTTTCCATGTCAGTAATGTTAAGCAAGGGAAGGTGATTGGATGGCCCAGCTGTATCCGAGATGATAAATATGCACGGAATGAGTATCTCTTCAACATCTGCTTTGTATGTGATCCTACCACAGACATCTCACCATATGAAACACTGGTCAAGAAGTTATCTGCCTACTTCACTACACTTGAGGTAAATATTTGCTTCACCTGTAAATAAAGTAATATTGTACAGTGCGTCCCAGAAAAAAACCAAACCCTAAAACAAGATTTTATTGTGACCAAACTATGTGCTGTGAGACCGTAATTATACATTTTCCATAAAGTAGAATTATTCTGCTTTAAAATGATACACTGATGGCTTTCCTACATACATGCTTTACCGAGCCGCATCATTTTTTAAATGATGTGTTAAAACCCACTTGTGCCAGATTTGGGTGAAACTGAAAATTTTAGGATCACAGGCGAACATGAACCGAAGGAATCATAAACTTTAAAACCTAATGAGAATATTCCTTTCATTTGCTTCCTTTAATATTGAGGGTAAGGATGATTTCCTAATCGTAAAATAAAAGATGGTCTATTTTTTTATGGTGGGGGTAAAGAAAGGACTTATTTTTGTACTGAAATGGTACCTGCAATCATTATGACAACTGAATTTTGCATTGTTCAGAACTGCAACTTCTTTAAAGAACAAAGCAGAGAAAAGTTATTTTCATCAGAAATAGTAAAGTTAGGGCCACCTTCTATTGTTATCAAATGGTAAAGTATTTATAAAGTGCATATAAGGCAGGAAAATATCAGATTATGGCAATATTCAACCTCAGCATGGGACCTCTCCCATTACAATAGGGGCAAACCATGAGTGTACGCCCCTGCTGCCCCTGGCATTTGGCATTATCCCTTCTTTTATGTAAATTCCAATTGAATGCATATCTTCTCATATTGGGAATCTTGTGTATCATATCTTTTAAAGCTTACATTTCACTTACATATGTTAATCATGTTCGCATGTGATACTAAAGTTTTCCCGGATTTACAAAAATTTGGCACAAATGGATTTTTACATGCCATTTTCAAAACAATATTGCTCTGTGAAGAATGTATTGATTAATGCCATCAATGTATCATTTGAAAGCATGTTAATATTAGTTCATGAAAAACAAAGAATTATATTCATACAACTCATAGTTTGTTCACAATAAGCCTTTGTTTTAGGGTTGGCACTTCAGACAAATCTATTTTCAAAGAAGTTATCTTTATATCCTGAAGTACATTGTACTATTGTATTGTTGGAATTTCAGGTTGTGAAGAGTGCTAAACTTGTATAGGTGAGTAAAACAACTTTCCAGTGTTAGAGCTGATGAAAATTTAATTACGTAATGTTGTCAGAAAGTGATCTAGCCTACCATTTTTTAATGATCATATGATCATTAGAAAAATAAATACTACCAATACTTTTGAGCTTTGAATGAATATCATGTAAGTTTTAGTTTATTGGTTGTTATAAATAAGGAAAGTCCAACTCAAAAGTGAGTACCCTTGAAATTGAGACTGAATTTTTTCTCTCTTAACAGCTTGAGTGTGCCTTTTTATCGAATGAAGAAACCAAGTGTAGAGTGCCAGACATCTTGGAGAAACTTCTTAGTCACCTGAATGAGTTTGGCAAGTGTTCTGTACCAATCAGTGAGTATAAACCTATGCTTACAATGACGACATGGTTCCTGATTGCACAAAAACAATACACCTTTATTGGAAACCAAAGTTGACTCAGTTACGTCTATCCTATTGCAATTGAATGACATGAGGAATTTAAAAAATGAGGCTTTTAGTTCAAAGTTGCTATTTTTTTCTTATGTACATCAAATATCTTGGATCAACATTTTCTTATGTTAACCATGTTTTCCTAACTTTCCTGTCACTGAATGCATTCAATTTTGAATAGCAAGCTATCCAGATTAAGTCTAAATTGAGTTATTCCTATCTATGCATTTAGTTTGCTTGATCTTTAAACAATGTTTTAACAATTTTTAAGTACACTAAAGGAAAAAAGAAACTTATAAAAGTTCAAGAGATCACCAAATTAAATTCTCTGCATGGAAATGTACCAAATTTGGATATAATGTTGATTCAATGCATGGCTTTAAATGACAGTCAATAACAAAAAGTTTTCTTCAATGCCACAAAAGAAATGTGCACTGAAGCAAAGGACTCTCTAATCCCCAAGTCACAAAGACAAACTGCAGCCTTGTACACCATATGCATGTCAATGAATGAAACAAAAGAATTTCAAAAGGGATTTGCAAGTTCATATCCAAACAGATTAATAGCCAGTATGTCCACCTCTAGCTTGCTGGCAAGCTGTACACCGTCTTCGCATGCTTCCGATCAGATTCGCGATGGTAGCCTGGGGAACATTGTTCCATTCCTCTTGCAGTGCTGCAATGAGCGTCTCCCTATTGATGGGTTGATTGTCACGCCTTGACACACGTCGACCAAGCTCTTCCCAGAGATGTTCAATTGGGGAAAGGTCTGGTGAACGGGCGAACCATGGCAGAACATCAATATCCTCTTGCTCGAGGGGTGCAAATCCCTTTTGAAATTCTTTTGTTTCATTCATTGACATGCATATGGTGTACAAGGCTGCAGTTTGTCTTTGTGACTTGGGGATTAGAGAGTCCTTTGCTTTAGTGCACATTTCTTTTGTGGCATTGAAGAAAACTTTTTGTTATTGACTGTCATTTAAAGCCATGCATTGAATCAACATTATATCCAAATTTGGTACATTTCCATGCAGAGAATTTAATTTGGTGATCTCTTGAACTTTTATAAGTTTCTTTTTTCCTTTAGTGTATAATATGTAGTCCTAGCTCAATATCTGAAACGTTTGATTTTTCTTTGTTGTAGCCATCTTACTCAAATGGTTTACTGTCAAACTAGAAACTTAAAGCTTTCGCGAATTGTTAATGACAGCCAACTGTGCAGCAAGAAACTTTCGCGAATTGCAATAATTTGATGTTGTTTCAATTGTGATTTGATTATTTCGCGGCATGAAACCTTCGCGAATCTCAACCACTTGTGAAATTCGCGAAAATTTCATGCAGGCAAAAATGTCTGGTTTGACGGTAGTAATTTGTTTATCCTAATAGATGATTCCAACACCATTCATCTAAAGATTGTACCACCAACTAAAGAACCTCAATCAGTACTGGAGCATCATGTACCTATGTTTCTCTGCAATAAAAAGTATTATGATAACAATCAGTGGGACCTCACCACACTACAGGTACCTTTATCCATCTATCATCCATCTTTCGTCCATCTACGTACACAAAGCTCTTCAATGTTTTATCAGTCATAGTTACTTGTGGGAGGGCAAGATGATATTACAGTAGATGTGTGGAATTAGAATACCATGTTGGAATGTGCACAGGGAATCAAGATTATCACTGTTGCTAAATGTTTATGTGTACATAAATGGGGTTGGAAAGGTTGCTTTTTTATTTTAATTGATCAAGAAATGAAAAAAAAGTCATGTTTCATCCTTTTATTCACATTTAATACTTCATCATAGTGCAGTCCATTATCCTTTATGACAAGGTTTGTTGATTAATTCACATCTTTGAGATTTTAGAGACTTGATAGGTTTAATGAACAATAATGTATGTAGTATTTTTTCCCCCTCTATTCATGTGTGATTTTGTTAGTAAAAAGTGCATTGCTGTTTTCTTCCCAAGATTCTTCAGTATATTGATGGAGTGAATCACGTTCAAAGAATAGCTGTGGAAGCAGACGTGGATTTGAATCTTGTCAAGATTTGCCTGCAGAACTTGCTGTAAGTGTATAAATAGTAGCTAAAATGACATATCTTTGAAAGATTGTGTTTACAGTCTCCTTAGGCCTTACACAACTGAGACTGGAGTCATTTTATAATAATAATAATATATAAGATTTATAAGGCGCCGAATCCACTTGATGATCAAATGCTCAAGGCGCAAAATTGAAAATTGAAAATCAAACTGTATCCAATGACCTAGTAATGCCGTGTTCTAATTGGTAAAGGGTCATCTCAATGAAAATTGTTTCTATAATATTTCCTCTAAATCTTACTCTGAACTGGAATTATTTTCTAAGATTTTGATTTTTATCTTGATTATTCAGGGTGGTTTTAGAGTGAAACTGCATATTGTGAATCATGGCTTGCAAACATTCTACATGATTGTTGTGATACATTTTGGTAAAGAAATGTTTTTGAATGAAAGGGCATGAACAATTAAGTGAAAATGTGATGTCAAACAATGGTATGCTTTATTATCATAATTTCTTTGTGCAATTTCAGGTACTATGGAGTCATCACTATTGTTCCAATCTTTCAGGTAAATATAGAAACAGTTATACCAAGTTAATGTGAAGTGAAAAAAACTTCAATTCAACAATTTTCTTCTTATCGCCTTCTACTTGAGAATCCTGATTTCATGTTCAGTTTTCTTAATTAATCATAATAATAATGAACGTTGCTTATATAGAGCATATCACATACATAAGAAAGTCCCTATGAGCTTAAAGAAAGGTCAGGATAGAAAATAAATATGCCTGGTACATGGAGTTATGATAATAAAGAATCAAATAATTACAAAGAATCAAACTCCCAGATATTTGATTGCCTGTAAATACAATTATATGAAAATGTTGTTGTTGATTGAGGTAGTGATTTTTTAAATACAGGTATCACCAAAATCTTGGATAGTAAGAGGCACACCCATTTTAACATTTTGCCTTGTTATGCCTCCGCCCACCGAAGGTGGGTGCCGGAGGCATTATGTTTTCGGGTTGTCCGTCCGTCCGTCCGTCCCACTTCTCGTTACCGCGATATCTGAAGAATCATTTGAGGTAGGAACCTCAAACTTGGTACTAGTATGAATCCCCATACGAAGATGAACTGATTAGATTTTGGGGTAAGTAGGTCAAAGGTCAGAGGTGACAGAGGTCAATTTACATGAAATTACATGAAATTCTTGGTTTTTAGCACCGTTACCGCGATATCTCAAGAACTGTTTGAGGTAAGAACTTCAAACCTGGTACTAGTATGTATCCCTATACGAAGATGAACTGATTAGATTTTGGGGTAAGAAGGTCAAAGGTCAGAGGTCACAGAGGTCAATTTACATGAAATTACATGAAATTCTTGGTTTTTAGCACCGTTACCGCGATATCTCAAGAACTGTTTGAGGTGAGAACTTCAAACTTGGTACCAGTATGTATCCCCATAGAAAGAGGAACTGATTAGATTTTGGGGTGGGTAGGTATGTCAAAGTTCAGAGGTCACAGAGGTCAATTTACATGAAATTACATGGAATTACTGGTTTTTAGCACCATTACGATATCTCAAGAACTATCTGAGGTAAGAACTTCAAACCTGGTACTAGTATGTATCCCTATGCGAAAATGAACTGATTAGATTTTGGGGTAAGGAGGTCAAAGGTCAGAGGTCACAGAGGTCAATTTACATGAAATTACATGAAATTCTTGGTTTTTAGCACCGTTACCGCGATATCTCAAGAACTGTTTGAGGTGAGAACTTCAAACTTGGTACCAGTATGTATCCCCATAGAAAGAGGAACTGATTAGATTTTGGGGTGGGTAGGTATGTCAAAGTTCAGAGGTCACAGAGGTCAATTTACATGAAATTACATGGAATTACTGGTTTTTAGCACCATTACGATATCTCAAGAACTATCTGAGGTAAGAACTTCAAACCTGGTACTAGTATGTATCCCTATGCGAAAATGAACTGATTAAGTTTTGGGGTAAGGAGGTCAAAGGTCAGAGGTCACAGAGGTCAATTTACATGAAATTACATGAAATTCTTGGTTTTTAGCACCGTTACCGCGATTTCTGAAGAACTATTTGAGGTAAGAACTTCAAACTTCGTACCAGTATGTATCCCCATAGAAAGAGGAACTGATTAGATTTTGGGGTAGGTATGTCAAAGTTCAGAGGTCACAGAGGTCAATTTACATGAAATTACATGATATTATTGTTTTTAGCATCGTTATCAAATATTTCTAGAAGAGTTTGAGCCATCAACTGAATTTAGGCGGAGGCATATAGGAGACGCAGTCGCATTCATCTTGTAATGTATGAAATAGTTTTCAACTCTGTAGATACAATACACTCCCAGATATTTGATTGCCTGTTAAGACAATTGTATGAAAACTTTTGTTGATTTGAGTCAGTGATTGTCTAAATATCACCAGAAACATAATTTCTGTACCTTTGATAGTAGGAGGCATACCCTTTTTAACATTTCAATTCAATTCAATTCAGTTTTATTTAGCAAATTCATAAAAAACATTACAAATAAAATACATGTAATACATTAAAACAATTGAAACAGTAAAATACTTCAGAAATTGCAGGGAAATGCAGCAGAAAGACGAAGTCTTATATTGCAGCCGCACCCCATATTATACATAACTACAGTACATGAATAAAATACAGTATGTTAATGTAAAACACAGTATGTAAAACACATTGTGCCCTAACACATACACATACGCACACACAGTTACGTGTTTTCACCGGAAAACGAGGACTGTGTGTCAACATTACCCAACCGTGGACTTATTTATAATTAATTATTCACAGTTATTTTTCAATTGTTTTTGAAGAGAATAATCCTGGAAGACTAAAAATAAAATCCTGTTCAATTGTAACATGCTTTTCCGGGCGTGCCCGTCTGTTGGATAGAGTGCTCGTCTGTTGGATAGAGTGCGTAAGCAAAAAAAAAAAAAAAAAAAAATTATACCCACAAAAAAGTTCACGACCACCCAAACGTGGACTCTGCTCAGAAATGCTCGAAAGTTCAACAGCCTAGTTAGAAGCTAAAAATAAAGCCAACAAACTGTAAATCAAAACAGGACAGTCCTCGGTCTCGTGTGTGTCCTCGGTTCGAAGATGTGTTTTCATAAAAGTGCCCGTGGTTGCCGGTGAACACCAACGCACCCATACACACACACACACACATCTATATTTTCTATTGTTCGAATTTCAACCGATGACTCCACTATTGAATTGCGTCACAAAATTCATTGACGGAATAAACCTCACTAATTGTTGACAACCGATGACCTATTGAATTACTACCGATGACCCATTGTTCTCTTTGTTCAATGTCATCGGTTGGAATGCGTAAACATGTACACACTGACACACACTCACACACAAAATGCCTTGATATGTTATTGCACGTAATTTGTCTGAAGTAAATGCATTTTATCTCAAAAACATTCAACGATGAACTACTTTTGATATCAAATTATTCAAAGTATTCAAATTAAAATATGACATAATAGAAACTGGAAGAACTTTATGAAAACACATAGTTAAAGAATTTCTCCTTGTAATGTATGACCTTTATACCCCAATTCTTTAACTGTAGTATTCCAATGTGTACATGGTGCAGCCATCTATCAACACCTTAATGGAAAACACTCAGCTGCAAAGAGAATGCATTGAATATGTCACACTACTAGGTATGTCACATGACTTCAAGTAGAAGTAGTTAATTACCAGTATCGATTTTACATTAATTAAGAACCTGTCGTTCATGTTATTTTGATAAAGACATGCACAATATCTTTTCTTTCTATGGGAAACAGAAACTTTTTAGATATATGTGTTTTTAATCTGAATTTTGTGAACTATGATTGGGATGGGTAGATATTGTAAAAATGATGTTTTATTGATTATCTGAAACGGTACTTTCAGTTTGTATTTAGTACTTTGAATCCATGATGGTTGGTATCATAATTAATATGTACCAACACATATGTAATGCTTATTTAAATCAGTGTCATGATGTTTTTATTCTACGTACATTTCATGAGAGTTTGATTCATCAGGACTTCTTTTTTTTTTAGGTTACAATCCTCCAACCTTGAGGTCTGTAATGCTGCTGTACAGCTCACTGTGTCCAGGAATGACAGTTCGAGATCTGTGTATGAGACACAATCCTAGAGCACTCAATATTTGTGAAAGGTGAATTAATTTGTGTTTTGATTTGAAATAAAAGCATAAGGAAGTGGCGAAGATGATGACGGCGATGACAATGAGCAGTATGATGAAATTAGTGATAATGTTGTTGGTCATGATGAAGATGGTGTTGATCACAACAGGTGTTGCTATTGAAGATGGTAGATAATGATGATGGTAATGATAATGATGATGGTAATGATGATGATGATGAAAATTGTGACAAAGATATTGGTAAAGATATTATCAGGATGCATGATTTTAGAAAGGATTTCATTTTCATTGGTTGTAAATAGGAATAGTTGCAAATAAATATTCATCTAATAATGGTTTCCTGGACATACACAAAATGAGTGCATATTGCAAATGACACCATCATTAAAGTGTAGTTTATATTTTTTCAGACATCTCATTCAGTTTGGAGTTGTAAAGGGACTGATTAGAAGGCTACACAAGTATCCTGTAAAGCTTCAGACTGCAGAAGG
Source organism: Heliocidaris erythrogramma (assembly GCA_025617745.1). Lineage (NCBI taxonomy): Eukaryota > Metazoa > Echinodermata > Echinoidea > Camarodonta > Echinometridae > Heliocidaris > Heliocidaris erythrogramma. Next base: position 5,802,480 of record CM046853.1, read on the forward strand.
GCAACATAACACTAGCAGAAATCTGGACAGGTATGCAATACAAGATAGACAAAAGAAAATTAGTAGAATGCTTCTTCCAAGAACAAGCAGACTTAAAAGCTTTGTATCTGTATCAAAAAATGGTGCTGTAGAAATGCTTGGTATTACCATTATGGTACTCCATTCTTAGTGCCAATCCTCCTTGCCTCAGACGAGTTTAAGACAACTTTAAATTACGAATCTGCCATCATTCTGGAATGACCTTTGTCTCTCACAAAAATAAACCAAATTTGAGGTAGATTGACCTGGGTGAAGTCTAGAGCTTGCTAATTTGAAAGCAAATGGTTTGACATTACAAAGAAGTTCAAAGGAACAACCCTTCAGGTTTGCGTCCTTTTATTATTGTTATTTCATTGTTCATCTTGATAAAAGTACTGTTCCATGTTATAAAACTTTATTAACTGAAGTGATTCGAGATATTGCAGTTTCCACAGGGGTTCTTAATTTGCTATATAAAAAATTTTGTTTGGCTCTGTGCAGGTGGATGCAAGGCAAGCTGAATTTTGATGAGATCTGTTGTGGGACAGGACTGTCCAACAAGGACCTAGATGAGCAAGTGGAGAAAGATGTGGATGTTTCAGTTTGCTGGAAATGAGGTCTGTTGTGCCTTGAGATATGTTGTGGGACAGCTAGGCCTCTTACACAGAGACATAGACTTGCTTGAAAGTAAAACAAAGTCTTCTGTAGAAAAACTTTTAGTGCTATGAGATCTGTGGTGGGATAAGTCTATGCCACAGGGATCTAGATTAAGCAGGCACAGAAGGATGTTTCTCTCAGCTGGAAGTGACAACATGGGCTGCTATGTCATCATTGGAGTTTCCTACAGTGAAATGCTCTATGGATGGCCAAAAGTACACCTAGTATACACACACGGTATCAGGCTGATGAAGAAGCAAAGTCGTGCAGTTCCTTTTCACTTGCCGTGATGGGTTTTCTTCTACGACTGGTCTCAAGGAATTGTGAAGAACTTCAGGTGTCTGTGCAATTCGCTGTCCCATGGAGGTGTCATAGTCGAGTGGTTTGAGCACATAACTGGAAATGCAAATGTTTTAAGGTCAATCCGTGAAACTTATGTATATTTCTATTTTACACGAATATACTACTGATACAACTGCCTTGAATATTATGCGGTAGGCCTATTATACCTGTCAGTGGCTTATAAATTCTTAGTGTCTACAATTTTGGAGATGTATAAGAGGAATTTTGATATCCTGCCAATAAGCAGCACCCAAACCAATTATCTTACCATGCCATGTGCTGTTGTGATTCCAGTTGTACATGTACATGGTAACTGAAGTCTTAATTATCTTAACCATTTAACCATCAAGTTTTTGCACAATTGTTGTAAATGAACTGTCAAGTGGTAGTTTTTTTTTACTTTTAATTATTATTGAAATTGTTACAGTTGGCATAAAATATATTCATGTCTATTTCAGGAAGATTAAAACACAATTCTTAGTCCTTTTCTGTTTGTAATTTAATTGAGTTCATTTGATGTCAAACTCTCTGACTGTATATAAACAGTTCATGTTCACTGATTTTTTAGTTCCCGAAGATGATCTAAAAAAAGATCGAAAATTTGAAACTCATCATGACTCTGATGTATTATTTCTATTATTATTTCTAGCACTATACAGTCAACCTCGCTTAAGTCGACGTCGCATGTGTCGAATAGTCGCTCAAGTCGATGAAAATAAAAAGTCCCAATTTATCCTCATAGACTTTATACGTGTGTTAATCCTTTGTACAAGTCGATTTTTGTAGGTCAAATACTCGCCTATATCGATCAAATTCTCAGAACAATACCATGAAAAAACATTAAATTTACACCGCACAAGTCAAACTAGACGGCGATGTGAAGCAATCATTGTCGAAACTGCCACACATCGATTTTGTTTACAAAAATTCCCTGACTTGCTGGCGCGATCTCCGCGTCCTCTCTCGGGCACTCTCTCGCGCTCTCATGTGAAGAACAAAATGTCATGTGTTAGTCACGTTTGCACGGCAGGCTGGCCAGACGGACGCCGTACCTGCATGAGTTTTATTGCCTTCACAAGTTCACAGCCATGTGCATATAAATGGATGCAAGGGAGGATTTAATACATTGAAATTAATCACTGGACGTGTCTGGTTTTATTCTTTATTGTCCAACTTGTAACACGAGTGTGAAGTAATATACTGGGTACATGTATGTTCTTATTTTCTCGATGTCGGCACAATATAAATCATGGTACATGATGTGATGAGAACTCCTAATCGATCAAATCGCAGGCCGCCGGCCACCGTCTGCACTGCGGCGTCCCCGTGCTATATATACACGTGTAAGTCGGATTTTCTTTGACTTCCGCACAAGTCGAAAATCGTCTATGTCGACGCACTTCACCCAGTCCCGTCATGATCGACTTAGGCGAGGTTGACTGTATATTCACATCTTCTGTGGTAAGAATGGTTTGTTAGTCCAAACACTTGTTCTTGGGCGGGGTTTTACACACATGGCATGGAAGGGGTTAACCACTGTCAACACGTTCATTTGATAGCTAGATGCTACAATGAGCAGGCTGTTATTCTGTCAATTCCCTTTTAATTATGAAGGGGGTTTCATGCTTTGCTTTCGGGGCTCACCCTCTACATTCAGTCTCTTCAAAGTCTGCTCTGTAAACCCAAGTGTTATGGTAGGGCTAGACAAATTGAGAATTTAATGCGGATGTGTATTATTCATTTACAAATGGTACATGTAGTACATTATGCATCACGTGCACAAAATTGTGAATGTTGTACTTGTGGGTTTATAATTCATATTGATTGTGTGCTATGATACATAGATATTTTTTCATATTAATACACTTGGCTTGAGAAAGTCCACAGGATTGGACGAAAGCTTGCTTACAAAATTTAAGGTTGGTAGAAGGCTTTAGAAGCTTAAAATACTATTGTATGAATACCCCCAACCGATAGTTTTCTGTACTAGTATTTGAAATTCATGGACCAGGTAACCTCCATGTACATGATTTGTCAAGTCCCGTATGGGGAAGGTGAGAGGGCTTGGATACCTTTCAAGACGGTAGTCGGGGTACTAACACATCTATTTATTATTTTGAATCCTCAATTTACAGGAATCAAGATCGGGTGGGGGGGGGATTGGTGATCAAAGCCAACTTACTTTTAGTCCATTGGAATCCATGGCTTAGAGAGTTGCATTCAGTTGCAATTCTCCAACTCTCCATACACAGGAAATAATTGGTGAAATCAATGGTTCATATGAGCAAGGAGGTACTAGGCAAGCTTACCTCCTTGATTATGAGCAATTTAATTCTGCAACATATTACATGTATTTCTCAGTAGAAGACATGATTTATAATGACATACATCCCTATGTGGGTAATTTACTCCAGTCATAATGCATTTTAATGTCAATGTGTATGTAAAATACTTAATGTGTCGACAGTTCAAATCCAAACTGCAGTCCCAAGCAGAGGCCTATAATGTGCTGATAATACCTTGGGAATCATGTTACATATACCTGTAATGAGTGAACTATGTGTAGCATGGAAATTTCTTTTCAAAAATTCATTTGTTCAATTTATGAAATAAATTCCATTCAAATGACTTAGCATTGTGCTAAATGTGTATTTTTTTCAGATTAAAAAGGACATCTACAATTTGCTTTAATATCTATTTCTCCCTACCTCATCTTCCTACCTCATCTTAATCCACTCTTTTCATCTCTCTCATCTCTCTCCACTCTTTCTCTCTTTCTCTCTATTGCATTAATATCTCACTTTCTCACATACAGCTCTTCACATCTACCCTTCTCCATTTCCCCACATGACTCCATTTCCCCACATGACTCCAAACTCTTAAATTCTCTTGAGGTAAATGTATCAATATGTAAAAAGCAGACTACTTTGGCACCCAACATGATGCATTACTTTCCCTATCACTTTAAATTAATCAAATTAATCAAATATGCATACCATACCATTTAATAATCTTCAATTCAAGGTGCAATTCCACTGATTTAATCAATGATGATAACAATACAAAAAGTATCTACTTCATATAAAATATTGGACAAAAGTTTAGGAAATCATCAAATTCTTTCACACCATTGTTTGTATAAATTATCATTATTTACATGATTGATACCCCTTCAAAAGAAATATCTTGAATTCTAACAATGAGAAAGCAATCAAGATACAGTGGTATATTGCCTCAATTGCTAAAACCACTGTTACATGGAAATTCCACCCTGATATTAAGTTTTTAAAAAAGCAGAAAAAATAAGGGAACAGATCAGTTAAAGTTTGAGCAAAATCCGATAAGAAATAAGGTTATAACTTTTTGAAGTTGTAATTAATCAAACACAAATTGGCAACTCTGTGAAGTATCTTGCGAGCTCCGTACATAAAAATTCATAAATATTCATAAATTTTCATTTTCTTTGTTTTTGACGAGGGAATTAAATTGTATCATACAGATTTTGTGTAAAAACAAAGTGAAGTGATTATATCTAGGGTGCATGTATGATAAAACATTTGCTTTAGAGAAAATGGAAAAGGATCTCACAAGATATCACGGTGTTGCCAATTTGTGTTTTATTGATTACAACTTCAAAAATTCATAACTTTCTTATTTCTTATCAGATTTTGCTTAAACTTTCATTGATCTGTTTCTTTATTTTTTCTGCTTCTATTAAAACCAACTTGTAATCAGGGTGAACTTTCCCTTTAAATTGTTTATCAGAACATGTTACATCAAAGAGAGGTATAATCTTGAGAATCAATTTCAGAACCAATGATAAACTTACAATCCATATCATAAAATCACATGATCCAATGAAGACTGCTCTGATTAATGATAAAAATAATTATAATTTATGAAGCACTGAAACTACTGTAGGCTAGGTATATACATGTATGTTCTACTATGCTGCAAGAGCTCCTGGGCCCTCTGGCATAAAAAGTTGTGTTTAATCGCAACTCAATAAATCAAACGCAAGTCCCAAATACACCATTCTAATTGGTTGAAAATCAAGTTTTTATATTTTGAGTTGTGTTTAATGGCAACTTTTTATGTAAGAGGGCCCTGATGTGCTTATAACTATGAGTAATTAAATGAAAAGATATGCTTATAGTTCTTATTTGAATGTACAATGTATTTACATTTCATGAATTCTAACGGTACATGTTCCAGTATGGGGGCTGCTAAGGTTAATTTTGTTGTATATGATGGGGTTTGCAGTAGTAAAGTATCTTGAGAACTGTGCAGGTTGTGGGTATGTTTGTGGGCTTCGAGTAATACTTACACTAAAGGTATAAGACAAGAATGTGCAATGTAGCAATACATAACAGTATACAGCTGTTCCACTACAGAGAAATACATGTACATGTAGGTTGTGAAGGCAGTTAAGATAATAATCAATAGATCAAAATATAATGAATCATTCCAATGATTTATGTTGCTTCAACAAAGAAATAACAGAAATTCATGAAATCAATCTTATGTACTTGCAAAAATACCTGACTTGTACACATACGATATACATGTACACTGAAATTCTACACAATATAAATGTAACAAGAACTGTAGCAATGAAAAGGTTGACTTCAAGTCCCTTAAAGGGATCCCTAAAATATCTTTCACTATCGAATCGTACGCCAAAAATCCGAAACAACTTTCACTATCAAGTAGACCAAAAATACTGGTTACTTACAGCCTTTACACGATTATAAACGTTTGTTACTCCTCCCCACACAAACATATAAGGTTGCCTTTATACATTGTTTAATAATATGTACCTGAATTTCCTTTTTAAATGATATGTATGAATACAAAAGACATTAATACTGGTAAATGTCAAAAGTGGCCAACATGTGACTAGCCTAGAGTGCCTGGTAACACACAATTGTACAAAACATAATGAACGTTCCATTGAATCAAGGCTATCATAGTTCTACTACAGGAGTTTTAGAATGATTTTTTCAACTTTTTGAATGTTACAATGCTTATATTTGTATGTGTGTTAATATTCAGAAGTTCACACGAATTCCCTATCTGAGTCTTCAACCCGACATAGAGCAATTCTCAACTATTCTGTGCAAAATTTCAATTGTATAGCTTGCATAGCCTCACACTAATTCCACTGTGTATACTTTTAATCAAAATATCAAATATGACAATAATATCTTTTTGAAATACATGTACTGAATCTTCCAAACATGTTTATAAGCTCATATTCAAATTCAGCTACACATAAAGAAGGAATCAGTTTATAGCATGGGCAGCAATCTGGGGATATTAAATTTTGTACAGCAACCAATGGTAAAGGCTATTCACCCCCCCCCCCCCACTCCAGCTGGATCGTCACCCATGCTATAAACTGATACCTTCTTTATGTGTAGCCATGACAAGAAATCGCCGCACATGGTTTATAGTTAGATTGCAACCCATATGGTGTACCATACAAGTGTATAGACACAGCATTTAGAACAGGATTTTTTTAAAAGAGAAATATGCAGTCAATGCATGAATAAACACAATATGTAAATTGCATAAAATACTGTACATGTAACTGTCTGAATGAGTACAATTATACACTAACTCCCACACAAATACTGATAATAGTATTTATAATCAGAGTACTGTGAACACATAAATATGATGATAATAAAAATAATAATAATGATAATTTATAAAGCGCAGAAACTATGTATATATATATTCTACTGTGCTTGCAAGAGCTCTTGATGTGCTTATAACTATGAGTAATTAAATGAAAAGATATGCTTTTAGTTTTGATTTGAGAGTATTTCCAAGTGGTGATTTCCTGATTTTTTTTTACGGTAAGGGACGACCGTAAGGGACAGAGTTGCATGAATGAAAGAAATGGCTACCAGTCAATCATTCCTCACATAACCTAAACAATTTTATCCACTACATGTATTCATACATGTATTCATACTGTCAAATTATGCATAAAGATGAGAGAGATAGAGAGAGGGAGGGGGAAGAGAACACAGCTGAAATACAGAGGACATGATCACAAGAGAATTTAGAATATACATGAGAATGAACTGATATGGTGGAATTTTATCTACACCTTCAATTGTGATACATCTTTATGCAGACAAGATGTAATCTGCCCTACAATTATTCTCAAAATAGACGTTTCTGTAATGTATACAAATTTATGCACATAAATTTATGCACATATATTCTCTGAGCAACTAGTGACGAGCTATTCCATGAACATGCTTTTTATAAATGAGCCTCAATGCTTGGAATCCAGTTTGCATACATTATTTGTTGCTATGCCCGGCAAGCCTCCAGCAAGCTAACAACCTTTGTTTGAAAGGTATGCATAAAATTTGCAACATTACCAAAGCGGTCTATTGACTGGCCTGAAATAGTTCTGCCTGACAGGATAAAAAACATTACGCACACTTTGGTATATTGTCACAATAGACCTGTTTACTAAGTGATTCAAATTTTATGCATACTTTTGAAACAAAGGTTGTTCTTGACAACCTGACAGCTTGCCAGAGGCTTGTCAGACATAGCAAGAAGTAATATATGCAAACTGGATTCCAAGTATTGTAGTTCATTCATTAATAACAGGTTAATGGAATACCTCGTTACTAGGTCCCCAGGAAAGAAACATCCATAAATTTGAATCACTTAGTAAACAGGTCTATTTGCTTGAACAGTCTTTCACAATATTGCTATGGAAAAGCCTGACTAGATAGCTAGGGATTCCTTTTTTGTGAAAAATTGCATACTCTAAAGAAAAAGTGTACAATTTGCAGAAGAATTTTAACTTTTGACAAATTTAAAGTCATCTGTTATTTCAATACAGTGCATTGCAAAAGTTCAAGCAGATATAGGAAGAATACATATACATAAGGCATAGCAGTTAATATTGGACTTTACATCTCTAATCCAGCCAAGGCTTACAGTATTTAAAATGCACAATATACACAAAAGAATTACCATTTCGGACCAGGTTGCTACAGAAATATTGTTTTCGGACAGAAGTTCTCACTTCCTTGAGAACCTGGACACAGAGAAAAATCTGAGATGAAAATATAAGCCTTTTCAAGCATTATGATTAAAAACCTTGAGGCATGCTATATCAGGCCACATTTTGCAAAATACTTAATATTGCAGGTCTAAGCACCTAGAGATGCACATAAAATGTTGGTAGAAGTTTTAATGTAAATACATAATGTTGAGCAGGGGGTCGTTTCATCAAATCAACTCCATGACAGTCATAACTGTTGTCGGCGATCTATGGAAATGTCATGGATCTGAAAAACTGTTTCACGAAGACATGATAAACGACAACTGAATGATATCGATATTCATCGGCGAAAAAACATAGTCTATATCACAGTCCATTGGAATTATCGTCAATTACCCAAACATATTTTGAGGCTCAGTTTTCCCCAAACTATTCCAAAATGTCAAAAATGGCAGCGAAGATGAATGCTTGTGATACAAACATCCCGTTTACATGAAAAGATGTGTTTCTTATGGCATCTTAGAATTTATAAAATTGAGAAAACTTGAGGAGGCTTTTGCGATGTACGAATCTAGATTTGTAGGTAAGAGGATACCGTAATTGACTAATTACGGAAAGAAGACCCAAATCGTGTTCATTTTAGAGAAAATGATTAAATTAAGATATCTTATGGCCTAATTTTAAATATTTATTCATAAAAAAGATACATATAATATCATTCATATCAAAGCATTGCGTGAAAACGGAAAAATTAGCGAAAATACATACATGATAAATTGTCGTCGTGCACATGGGTCTGTATACAGAGTTTACAGACTGTTCCGTTTTCGATGCTGATTCTATGGTAGACAGATGTGGGTATTTTTAATATTAATCTCATTTACTTGTTGGGGGGTCAAGAAGCCATAAGAACATATTGTTCGTCTGTACAATATTATAATACGTACAATATTATAATACGGACATTAGTAATACTATCTGGTAAAGGAACGATAAAGGATAGTGCTTGGAGATCAGGAAATAAATGCTCTCTTAATTTACATTTATTTTTTCGCAGCCCATAGACTGACTAAAAGCTGGCTTGTGATGGCGTTCTATAAAGATATGACAGGTATGGAGTACCGACAAGTCACTTGTCGGCGAAGTTGTCGCTGGTCTTGGCAAGATATCGCTGATCTTGTCGTTATGACGGTTTGATGAAACGACCCCCAGAAGATCATCCATGCCTGATTCTAATAGCTCATGTCTTCATGCTGTCTGGCATGATAATCAAGATCAACCTGCCTAGTAAACTGAGCAGAGCATTTATCACACTCTAGATACTGCCCATGAATGCTGACCATATGAACCATCAAGTCTCCTTGCCTGGAGTACTCAGCCTTACATTCTGTGCACTCCAATAGACAGGAGGTGTTTGTGGAGAGCACATGTTTTCTAGCTTCAATCATATTCTGGAAAGCCCTGCCACAGAACTGACACTGGTACACCACATTGGACACGGTATAAGAACAGCTGGCCTGGTGGTTGGGAACACACCCATGCTCCTCAATCTCATACATATTTACAAAGCATTGCTGACAAGCATTGCACTGGTACCGAGATCTCACATCCAAGTGGGTGCGAGCATGTTTACTCAATTCTTTAGGCGAAATGTCTTGTTCCCTACACTTCATGCAAACATCGTACTTACTATGTGTATGCTCTACAGTTTTAGTTGTCAGTGCTTCAGGTGGCAAACTTTCACTTAGGGACCTGGTGACACGACGGTAATCTTGCTTTGGTCTTGACAGAGGAGATGTCTTTTGCTTATGGGCAACTGATGACTTATGAGGTATAGTATTAGTGGTGGGGTTTTTTTTTGACAAAACTTCTTTCTGCAATCTGGTAACAGGCCCAATATTATTCACAGGAATTGTCCTTTTCTTGAAAGTCTTCCTAGACATTGATGGAGGGTGTATCGTCACTGAAATCTGAGGGTCCAGTGACACTTTAGAAGCCTTCGGAGCATTTACAACTGAGGTCTCAACTCCACTTTCAACATGGGTCAAGATGTGCAGGGTAAGATCCGAGGGTTTCACAAACTCTGTTTTGCATATGCTGCACTTCAGACCACTACCCACTCTTCTCTTATCACAGTCTATACAATGTTTTTTGTCCTTGCTTGTCATTATACAATAGCACTTTTTGCAATATGATGCTTCTTTGTGAGCTTTCTCCATGTGGGCAATAATAGAGCTATCAAGATAAAAGATCTTGAAGCAGATATAACAATGAAAAGGATCACGATCAGTATGGGTAAGCTCATGCTTCACACACAGGTACTTCAGTTCAAACTTCTTCCTGCAATACCTGCATTTGAATTCATTGACTTTTGCTCTTTTTTTATTTGATTGTCGTTCAGTGGGACTTGATGAACTTCTCTTCCTCTTCTTGGACTCTACAGGTTTGAGGTGCTCCTGTACATGACTAGCACAATGCACTTTCTTGTCGAAATGTTTGAAACACAAGTTGCATTGGAACAGTTTCCCGCATCTTTTCCTACCCTTCTTTGTGCTTTCATGACGATCAAAACAGTACTTAGAACGGAAGGACTCTTTACATGTTGAGCAATAATAGATGAGTCTCGGAGCCTCTTCTTTACGCATAGTCTTAAGTTCTTGTAGTGAATCCTTTGCACTGATCCCACTATGTGTTAGGAACATATGCCTCTTAACCTTACTTCTGGAAGTGAAACTGCCATGGCATTTCGGACATAGCCACAATGTAGTGTTATCTTTGAATTTCATAATACCTTCTAGTTTTGCATCTGTCCGATCTGTGTTTCCCTTCAGATTTTGATTCTTTTGTTTTTTGTTACATTTAAGATTCAGATTTACTTTACTCTGTTTAGGACTGTTGTGATGAGCTCCTTCAGCTTTGATACTGGGACATTCTTTCTTAGCTGAAAAATCTAGCTTCCTACGCTCTTTGCTCAAAGATGAGAGCTGTTCAGACCTTCCGGCACGATCCCCGTTCTCATTCTTGACCCTTTTAGAATTCTGAGGATCTCCATGCAATGTCTTTCTTGGACTCTTTCTCTTCTTCCTATTGTAACAGCGCTTGAGATGGTTATTGAGGTTTCTCTGCCTTTGAAAAGAAGTGTTACAATATTTACACATGATACGTGTGACTTTTGGGTGATTGAGAAGGTGTTCTTCTAATAATTTCTTCTTTGTGAATGAGTGGAAACAAAGGTGACAATTAAAGACAGGATTATCAGGTGGGAGATTTCCTTTCACAACATCTGGCAAATTTTCCTTGACACACTTTCCAGGGGGGATTTTCTTTTCATTCTCCTCTTTTAGCAAATTGCTATATGACCTAAGCTTACTTCTGGCAACTGCAGCTCTTATGTCGTGATCTATAGAGGCCTCTGACATTTGTTTACTTTGACGACGTAAGCCAGGGGAATCACTGTCATCCTGTGTCATTGACTTCAAGTCAGAAGCTGCTGGAGTTGGCTCCAAGAGTGCAGCTTTTTCTTTTTTCGCAGGCGATACTACAGTGTGTTTCCCAGACTCTCCTGTTCCTATCAAGAGAAGAAAATCATAAATTCAATAATAATAAGCAAAGGTAATATTTAGAACTGGTAATGGAGAGGAGTTTGTGTAATGTTAAAAGTGTTTCCAAAGTGCCTCCAGTCGATTTGGAAATACCTTTAATCTGGAAACTTTGCATAAATTCATTGGACCACATTAACTATTCTTACATTACAGTGAAACAGGCGACTTAAAAAATCTCAGTAACCTGTGCCTACATGTACATGTAGCATGCCCTTAATCAACATGCTTCTACATTCATGTACTAGAGGTAGGTTTGTTCAGTTGCGGCAACACAATGACGAAAACAATCAATTATTACAATTTTATCATATGAACACTTTCATTACTTCTGATAATTTAATTCTATACTAATGGGCAAGTCATAGCTAGTTTGTCACAACGATAATAACCACTTCCAAAATTTTAGAACATCTGATGTCTGTACCAATCTGATAATCTGATAGCCCTCCTAGAGCTTGGATCAGACAAAATAAAAAGACAAGCCATTTAGCGATATTATGTCTCGCCCACTTGCGATAACTAGAAACATCACGATCGCTGTTGCCATGCAACAGGTCCCCCAAGTGCATAAATCTGCATCAGTTATGCTTGCATAAATCTACATTATTACTGTTTGGAAAGTGACAGTTACAAAGTTATGTCATAAGAAGAGTCTTGCAGGTAAACTTTAACGTTTGACCTGAAATGACCTTTGACCTTACCATGTGACCTCTGATGGCAGCATAAACATGCAGTTCCCCCAAGAAGTGTGTTCTTGACCCAATTAAAGGATGCCCCATATTGAGAATGGTATTTTGAGAAAATGTAGACTTTCAGCTTTACTGTGATATTTTGGCTCAAAATAAAAAGTATTTCACAATGATCAAAAGAAGTGAGAGAACAAAAAAATGTGTTTTTTACAGAGATTTTACAGCGTAAAAGATTTGGCCACGAGAGGATCTGGATGAATCCTGCTTGTTTGCTCATTAACATACAGACCTGCCGACTGACTGCTCAGTCTCGCCTTCACCTTCGGTGGGCAAGACAAAAAGTGATATTCCATGTCAGTTTATGTTCATGATTCCATAATACAATACTTGGTAATATATGGGACATATCTGGACGTTCCCATTATATACATCATTACAAACATCTTTGGGATATTTACCGTCTTGTCGACACGAAACCTTATCTGTTGTAAGTGGAGGAACTCCGTCATCCAATCTGGTATTCACCTCAGAAGCTATGGGAATTATCCCAATGGGTACAACACTATTATCTTGCCTGGTTGTCAGGTCTGAATCCAATGGAATTATCTGAACAGATCTTGGATTAGCATCAATATCCTCTTGTCTTCTTGTAACATCTGTATGCACAAGAAAATGTAGTCACATCAGGAGAAAATTTCATGTGTATGGGTCTGTTCACAAAGTTGGGGCACCAAAACGTGACATTTTATCGTAAAAACATTGTAGTTTTAACACTATGACTTACACCATTAAGTTGTTTTATATGAATGTACTTGGTGCCTCCAGGAAGCTTTTGAAGAACACAAGACAAATTGTTATGAGAGGCATTTTCAAAATATTGACAAAAACATACTGGTGTCCCATGTTACATCCACAACCACCTTTTTTTTAGATTACCAGCATATCTACATGCATGATACCTTGCATAGCTAAATCCTAATGGGTACAATGTGTTATGGTGCTGACTTAATGAAGAAAAACTTTTAACAAAAGACTAACTATCTTCCCTGAGTTTATCATGAATGTTGTGGGTGTAACGGTTTCCAATCAAATGTCACAAATTGTGGATGAACTGGACACCAAAGAATATCTGCAACTTTCATCAATAACTCTTGAAGTCAGTATACTCTCATTGCAGTTGTTGTTGCATTGAATTAAATAGAGAGCCTACAGTAACCAGGCAAATACTTATCATCAAGAGCATTATGGATGTGCCGTTATGTCTCAAAATGAGACTTTGCCAAATTCAAATTTGGTGCCACCACGAGCCAGTTGGGAGGCAGTTTGAGCCACTACACGCCACTACATGTAGGCACCTTATTGGCCACATTAGGCGCCACAGCAAATTGCATTGGCGCAAACTGGCACCAACTGGCGCCGGCCCAGTGGACTCCTAGCATAACTAGACTTTTGCATCGAATTACAGGGGATTAAAGAAAAAAATGCCTCAAAAAGGTGCCCAACTTTGTGAACAGACCTGTATACATGTGTACATTGTGCATGATTTAAAAAAAAAAAAAAAAAAAAAAAACATAATATTGGAGTGTTTCAGGCAGGATGATTAGTGCATTCACATACCCTACCACATAAGAGATATATGATTCCATTGTCTTTCTATATTTCAGGGTAACTGGCACATGCACAAAAAATTGCTAAAACCCCTTTCACAATTTGTCTGCGACCGTTTGCGACCATTTGGTCACACGACAGGCTACAACAGGCTTCAATCGCCATCGATCTCATCAGGTCGCAGAAAGGCATTCACAAATGCAACAGCTATCGTACAACAAAAGTGACTAGAAGGGACCGTTGCATGAATAAGTCGCATTTCCTCGCATACGCTTGTGCGAGTGGTCTTGCGTTCACATGCGATTGAATGAGACCATTGCGAGTGGTTGTGCGAGTGGCGTGGGGTATAAAAAACCCCACAATTGACTGGTAGTCAGTTTCAAGATGGACTTCATAATAGTCAAGATGCCAAAGAAGAAATTTACAAAGAAGAGGAAGTTGTTAGAGGAGGGCCCTGCTGCAGAGGATCATCTCCATAGTCCCTCTATATATACTCCCGAAGAATAGTCGCATACAGTCTCACACCGTCGTGCAACGGTAGTTCAACGTTGTAAGATGTGCTGCGATCAGTCGTGCAACAGTCTCGTGGTCTTTATAGCACAATCGCTCCAACTTGCAAGATTGGTCTCTTTAGGTCGCTAGTGCAAACTCTCACATTAAGTCGTGCAACGTTGTGCAACACTCGTACAACGTTGTGCAACACTCGTACGACAATCGCACAACTGGCCGTACGACCTAATGCGAGTGAATCGATCGCATCTGGTCACGCCTGGATTTTCAGCATGTTCAAAGTTCAGATGCGACCAGTCACGACCGCCTCAGGTTCGTGCTACCGCCTGCAATGACTGCGAGTGCTCGCAAGACCACCAAGTGATCGGCTCGGGTCGTGCAACACCCCGAAAAATCTGTTGCAGGCGGTCGCAATCTGGTCGCAGACCAATTGTGAAAGGGGCTTACAAGTCTTCCAGATATTACTGAGATACATGTCACAAGATTATTTTCTTTCTTTTCCTTGATTTGCACACAAGTTGGATTCATTTTGCATCATTGCCCCAAAAATGTTTAGTAATATCTTTAACTACAAGGGGGAAAAAAGTAAATATAAAAAAAATATGTAGTGAATTATTTGATCGTATCCATCATCTCATCAAAATCTATGACACTGGGAACTTTTACTCTACCATCTAGTGCTTCCTAAATTTCAGATTCCATACCAATAAATGTTTCTTTCATGCTTCACTCGATAAAAGATAATATTTAACTTCCTTGCCATACCACAACATCAGCTTACAACCTGATGGGGTAAAATAAAAATGAAGTCTGTTTCAGATAAATGATTTTAAATATGTTTTTTTTTTTTAAACAGATGTTGCCTACCACTTCTCTGTTCAGTTTCTGTCCCTTTGTCAGCGGTATTGTCTGTCTTGGTAGCATTTTTATTGGAATCATCATCACTGTCAACCTGAAGGTATGAAATAAGTGAATTTAAAAAATAATTTCTAGATCTAAACACATTAGCTCTTCCAACAGGCAGTAGAAGCAATTTGCCAGAGGGCAGGTAAGTAAGTTAGTAAGAAAGTAAGTGGGAGCACAGAGAGATTTGCAGAGAAAATGCTTTGCAACTATCAAAGGACTAATAAATATCTGCAGGCCCGATCTAATAACTGACACCAGCCTGATTAAAAAAATAAAAACTTATAGATATTTGGCTTTGTACATGTACATTAGCAGCATATGGGAATTCACAATTCACAAAATGTAAAGAAATTTGTAACTTAGGGGCTTATCAGTTGCTACTTTTGTAATGAGTGTTTTTCAAAATTTACTTCCACAGTACTGTATAATGATAATACATTTTTTTAAAGAAACAATCTATAATGACATTGTATAATGCATTTTGTTAAACCTATCTGTTGGAGAGGTTGAAGGATACAGAGGAGAAGGAAAAAAAAGGTTAATTGATTTTCTATATTGTTTTATAACATATTTTTGTTTGTAGGGAGAAACAACCACGTCATAACTAATTTATAATAATTTAAATAAAACCAAAAAAAAATTACTTATAACAGATTTCATGCTTAATTACCTCCCACCCATCACTGTCATAGCCATCACCAAATGGTATATCGACATCCTCAAGATCTTGTGCCTCATCATCTTGTTCAGATACGACATTGGCTAGATCTGTTGATTCCTCTTCCATGGCTGGTTCAGGGACTGATGAAGTGTCTTTGAGATTATCCTCTGTCCAACCAAGTTGATTGGTTGTCACATCTTCACTAACCTTATCAGAACCATCCAAACTACCTGGAGAGCTGGGGGGAACTGTTCCTGATACATCTTCTATAGTAGCATTAGATTCATCCTCACTGTCTACAACAGAGCTTGCAGTAGAAGGGCGATCAGTGAATTCTTTAACAACTTCACAAACAGCCTTGCTAATAGAGTCACCTCCCTCACCTGATTCCTTCAGTGTGGAATGTGAAGCGTTGATATCAGTGACAGTTATGGCTTGATCTACTTGAATGTCTTCTGAAACAGACGAGTCCGCAGTAAGTACTGTTGCAACCTTTTCTCTGGGTTTCATATTTTGAGAGCTGGTAGAAACAGAAGGTTCTTCATCTCCCTTGATAGAGTCTTCATCATCACTGATAAGTACTATTTCATCAGATATAGCTTTAGGTTTGTCCTTTCTTTTCTTATCTGCATGCACTACATCAAGCACAATAATGCAATCATCGTCATCATCATCATCATCATTCCTGCTATTGCGAATATCACAATCATCTTCCAAATCTATTGGCTCTTCTTTCACTTTCTTTTCCATTGGTTCTCGTTTAATTTTCTTGGCTATCGACAATGCCAAAGCTTTCTCTTGAGTTTCAGCACTCCGGTTGACACAGGTAGAGTCACAGGTTTTACCTTGTTCAAAGCCTGAACTGCAGCTACTTGATGGTGGATGGTCATACTGCTTTTCTAGTACAGGAGGATCGATAGATAATAGATGATCATCCTTTTCGTCTAAAACAGGGCCAGCAGATGACAAAAAATCATCCTGATTGTCAAGAGGATTGTCAGTAGATGTTGGATGGTCATCCTGCTTGTCTAGAGGAAGGCTATTAAAAGGTTGATCATCATTATCCTTGTCAAGAAGAGGGCCAGTAGATGGTTGATGATCATCATCCTTATTTTCTAGAGGGGGGTCACTTGCAAGGCTAACAGACCCTTCTGATCTTGGATTATCTGGCACTTCAATTTCCATTTTAGGCTAAGGGAGTAAGAATGAAATTGTAAAAATGTAAAATCAGTTATTTAAATCTAATATATTTTTTCAGGATAATGTACATGTGATCATGTAGCCTTACGAACCACTTCAATTTATTCATTATAACACTGAAAGGAGACCTAGCTGAAATTAAATTTTCACTGTTCTGAAAATTAAAAAAAAAATTAAATAGAGCCTATGAAAGACTTTCCCCAACAACTTGCTGGTAAGTGACAACCTAATTTTCATCCTTGCAAATGTAATCTCATATTTTTGATTTCCTATTGCCACAGATTATTGTGTAGGAGTATATTTAAGCATATAGGAGTCTCCAGCAAAGCGCACTAGAGTATATTCAAATAGTAGCTGTGCTATATAAATGAATCTTATTATTATATCATCTGTTGTTGGTCCTAAAATTCCCTCTTATTTCATTAATATCGAGGTTTCAACAAAGAGATTCAATCATACATGAAGGAGGGCGAGAGAGTCCGAATTAAGGAGGGCAGTTCTCTCAAGCCCTCCTTCGGAAGGCATACTTTGTATGATCGATCTCTTTGTTGAGACCTCAACGTTTAGCCCAATGGAGATTTCGTCAGACATCTCCACTACTGCACCACATCGTATAGTTAATGTTGCATCGCCAACAGTGTACACGCATGTGCCAAAAAGGGGCCATTTTGAATCTGCATGAGAGTAAGACTGCCAAATATCGGACATTGCTAAATATCGGACAAAAATATCATTAACACCTTGGACGCAGAATACGAGTTTTGCTCCGGCGCGATACTTGCATGCACTGAAATTGTATACCGACCATCTGTCACAGTATCAGCCGACAGTGCAGGGTGAAGCGAATTTTTCTTAGAAGAAAGCCTGAAAGTTACCCTGGTAGCAAGGAACCATCTGATTTCACGATCCGTTAGCGGGCGAAGCTATCTGGCACCAAGTCACGCGGGGGGGGAAGGTAGCCAGCCTAAATACATTCATGCAAGGGCATTGCCAATTTAGAGAGTGCACAGATCGCTTTCTACACATGAAAGCGTCGTGTGTTGGGAGTTGTATATGCAGTGAGTGCAGTAACTCTACATAGACGGAGTGTAGCCTACGTAGTGTAGAGTTCAGTGCCCGACTGTGGATGGCCGGGTTGATGGGTGGGTTGGAGGTGGGGGGGGGGGGGGGATAAGCGGGACCCTTAATGATTGGATGGTAAATAAACGAAGAAATAGAGATAATCTTAATTATCATCCAAACCGCACTGTAGATAAAATGAACAGGCCCGTCATGCAGTTATAAAGTGGCCGAAAATACAAGAGGGCTATGTTAATTCTTTGCTTTTCGCTAGACACAGGTCATGGGAAAGCATTATAATAATAAGAGTAATAATAATTTTTAAAATACCGATGATAAAAATAGGTATAAGAATGATAATGCTTATATTACAAGAATACTGATAATTTCTAATTCTTCACCAAGTCACGGCATCCCATCACCAAGTCACTGTCATGTATATTATCTATGAAGAAAATATTTTGATTCTTCACCAAGTCACCATCATGTATATTATCTATGAAGAATATGATAGTTTAATTCTTCACCAAGTCACGGTAACTCATCACCAAGTCTTCATTTCTAGACAATATCCAACAAATGTGATTAATTGATATGTTCTTCCGAGATTATTTTTTCGTCAGTAAAATGTCCTATAAGGATGTAATTTTATTCCGTGTCCGACTGTTCTCAAACTCTCATGAATCTTGTTTTATTTCTGCTTTCACCCAGGACAGTTTATACATTAATGGGTAAATGTTGTTCCATAGATGGTAGTCGTCCGAGAGGTGTTTATAAGAGGTTAGGTGATTGTCCTCGGGTATTTTTTCTTTTGCTTTTTTTTTTAACGCTGGTTTTTTTTCTACAAATACAAGCATAAGATATGAAATTAATACTTGGCCGTCATGTTGTTCAGTTTTTGAAGGTTAAGGGCTTTATTGTAAATTAATTGGCAGATGCATTACGGTAAACCATTTGAGAAAAGTAATAGATTTTCCACTACTTTTTTTTAAAGATGTGTCTGAGAATCAAATTTATCTTACATGCCCGTCATGCATAGTTTTTTTTTAAATATTGCACAGAAAAGCATTTGTATATATGTATACGTTCCGAATGCCAAATAATTCATTTAAAACATTTACTGTTTGCCAGTAGACCTACACCCTGTGCAAAGTTTGCCTTCCATCACGACAAATTTCATCTTGGATATGTGAGGACAATAATTGGTAAATGTAGTTACCTCATGAAGGTGCCCAAGTTGTAAAGGCTTATTATAGCCAATATCATGTTCAACATTCACAGCTTCATGGCGACATCTTAACAGTCACAGAAGCAGTCACTAACTGGTATCCGTTAATTCTTTAATATCTGATTGGAAAGCTTAAAAATACCATTCAGTGACATAGTATGAAACCTCAATCAGATACCTTTTTATTTCATATCTCGCACTGTGATCACATTTGTCCCTTTAAACAATGTTTCTACACTCTTCGACCTTTATTGAAGTTTCGGTCACTGGCCATTTGAGTGTTTTTCTTTTGGGCAAATTATATCTATCCATGCTCTACTAGTTACACACTTTCGTTTTTAGGTGGTCTGTCGTAGTCAACAGACCACCTCTTAATTTCGTCAGAATTTTCTTTATTATTTATTTATTTATTTATTTTTCTCCCACTTTCTTGTTTCCACGAAATCTCAAAAGGTTCTCAGTCAATTTTCATGACATTTCCGTCAGTCATCCGGGTATATAAGGTGAAGCTCGGATATCAAATTCAAGGTCATCAGGTCATCGTGACGTCATCCAGGCGCCATTTTGTAAAATGACATTATCGTTCATATCTTCATAACGAGTCATAAAAAATTAACCATATTTAACACACATGAACTTCAGGTCAAGGGTCAACATAAAATGTCATCAAAATCCGCGCACGCATCGTGACGCGCACGTACGCGCGCGTCAAAATTTAGAAATGCTCAAAATCACTTTTTAATCAAATTAGAGTACGGTTCAGGACATTTTAAGCATTTAAAAATTTTCCGTCCGTGCGCGCGTTATACGCGCACACAGCGCGTAGAGAACGTAAAAACGCCAGTTTTTCGCATGTTTCATCTTCCTGATACTATTCTTGACAATTTCCAACTATTTACAGTCATTTTCGACCTTCCATAATGTCGTACGCGCGCATCAAACTTTCAAATTCTTGCGCACGTCAATGGGCACTCTAATGTAAAAAGTGGTAAAAACATGCCCATCTAGAATTCGCCATAGCTCCTCAGAAGGGGCGGAAACCCCCCAATTTCTTTACATATTCTGAAAGCCTGTGAGTTGCAGATATGAATTCATGTAGAATTTTTGCCGATCTCATGTTCTAACGTCATCATATTTGCATATGAACTAAAAAAAGTGATTTTGAAAAAATTATGTCATCATTTTTGTATTCTTTTGATAATATTTCAGTAATAGGTGATCGATTTTCTTCCAAATTTTGATATGTTATAGCTGAGACAATTCTCTACAAGATCAGTTACCACCATTTTTCATTTTGATGACGTCATCACACTGAAATCTTCAATTAAAGACGACATGTCAGATTTTCTCTATTTGCGTGTTATGTCTATGGAAGATGATTTTTTTTCGAATCATGAATCTACATGACATCGTTCTCTGAGCAGTATCTCAGTTATTTTTTGTCTATTTTCTTCCAGATTTTAATATGTTGTAGCTGAGACTATAAGCTTTTACAAGTGTGGTCTCCAATTTTTGATCAGATGTCGGGATCATGCCCAATTTTTCAGTACAAAATGGGATTTGAGAATCCCGTTTTCGTTTACGTGTTATCTCTATGGGAAATATTCTGGTCTATCGGTAAAGCACATGACTACCATGGTCAAGGTACCTGGTTCGATCCCCGGGGCCGATTTTTTTTTTTTTTTTTTTGCTTCTTTTTGCCTGATATTTTACCATCCTCTTCGACTATTGTAACATAAAAAATCACAAATCATGTAATAAACTGCCTTATTTTCCGTATTATGTCTATTAGAAAGTAGTGTGCAGTAGTTTGTGTACAACCCTATGGAAATTGTGATTTCCTGTCCTGTATTAGAGCTATGGGGTTAATCTCCCAAGTATCCTGTATCATCATCATTATTATCGTCACCGTCATGATCATCATCGCTATTATTATATCATCGCCATCATCATTATATCATTATAATCATCATAATCACCATTATCATCATCACCATAATCGTTTTACAATGACCGTTACACATTTTGCTACATTCCTGTCCTCAAGAGGCATCTCCATTCATGGCATTTCTTGACATCCTATCTTCAGTTTAGCATTTCCCCATTATTATGATCATCCTGATTACAATCATGATCGTACAAATTGAAAGACAGACCACCTAATTCGTCCTCATGACGAATTAAAATCTAGTTTTTTTTGGTTTTGTTATATATTTCAGAATGTACTAGCCATCACTAAGGGAATTGAACCTGGACAAATCGGTAGTCATGCTAACGATATGAGGTCCCACGTCCAGAATGAATTGTTGGTGATGGCAGAACCACCCCCCAACCAGAGGATGGTCTGTGACATGCCGTCTTGTCCTGATCGCTCAGGGGAGGACACAGGATGGCTGTGTTGCGATATATGCGGACGGTGGCTGCATTTGTTGTGTGTTAACCTGGAGAAAGGACATAATGTATGCCCAATTTGCGTTGCATTACATTGGTAATATTGTTTGTACATTCATATCTTTCTAACAAGGTTAGAGCGCAAACATGCTGACATGAAACATTTGAGATAAGAAATCGGAAAACAAAGAATTAAGAGAAATGGTGTTTATTTACGATATCATGTAAACATAATATTTTCAGTTGCCCTACAAGAGATTCTCATATCATGGGTGCCTTTTAATTTGTTTCAAATATATACTTCTCTTTTTTTTTTCTATTTTGTTTCAGTTGTTGGGTGGGGGAGCAATAAATCCACCATTTTATGCCTCCGCCCACGGAAGGTGGTGCCGGAGGCATTATGTTTTCGGGTTGTCCGTCCGTCCGTCCATCCCTCTTTCTTGTTTGAGCGATATCTAAAGAACAACATGAGGTATGAACTTCAAACTTGGTGCTAGTATGTATCACCATAGGAAGATGATCTGGAGAGATTTGGGGTTAGGTAGGTCAAAGGTCAAGGTCACAGAGGCCAATTTCTGAATTTCAGGTGTTAGCCTCGTTCTCACGATAACTCAAGAACCATTTGAGGTATGAACTTCAAACTTGCTGGAAGTATGTATCACCATAGGAAGACGATCTGATTAGATTTTGGGGTAGGCAGGTCAAAAGTCAAGGTCACAGAGGCCAATTTCTGAAATTTCAGGTGTTAGCCTCGTTCTCACGATAACTCAAGAACCATTTGAGGTATGAACTTTGTATCACCATAATGAGATGAAATTTTCGTTGTCATTTGCTTTTCGACTTTGAAGAGTTGAATGGTATCTTTGCAGTGTATTCACAATTCATTTGCATGTTCTCATGTATTACCGCAGAGGCTTATATTTTACCTGTTATTATGTCTGTGTATGTAATAAACAAAAAAGAATGTAAAAGAATAGAGGGAATGGAGGGAATATTATAGCAATATATCCATATAAAATGTACAGGACAGTGACTCGGTGAAGAATTAAAATACCATTTTCTTTATAGATAATATACATGACGGTGACTTGTTGATGAGATGCCGCGACTTGGTGAAGAATTAAAATATCATTTTCTTTATATACATGACAGTGACTTGGTGATGAGATGCCGTGACTTGGTGAAGAATTAAAATACCATTTTCTGCACAGATAATATACATGCCGGTGACTTGTTGATGAGATGCCGTGACTTGGTGAAGAAAGAAAAAAAGTCTAGTTGGGAAGTAGATTATTCCGGTTTACCATTTTGTATTATAATTCCGTCTTATATGACATACATATATGATATCGACAGTCTGACTCACAATCTCACGCATGGCACCCATTTTTCTCACGCACCGGGACCACTGATCTCTGAAATCAGTGATCGGGACCTGATCGGTACCCGACAGGGGGAAAAAAAAGTTGCATTATTTGCTAGACTACGCACTGGCCGACCGCCTTCGCACGAGCCGTCTAGCCTGGCGCGCACGACGAATCGAGAACGCAGTGTGCAGCAGCAATGAATGCACATATCAGGTACTACGTACATGATATACTAGTACGATGAATCGCGCACGCGCATTGCATGGTTCTTGGGTCATGGATCGTACGTCGATATGGCGCACGCGCCGAGTCATGAAAATCTCACGCATGAAAATCTCACGCATAAAATTTTTTTGAACTTGGCATCTCTGTAAAGAGCATTTATACAATCATCACACCCAGCTCTTCCAAATATCAAATGCGTCTTCACGTGCTAAAGTCCACAATACCCTTAAGTGTCCGATATTCGGCGCTCTTACTCTACAAGAGAAGCCATGTTGACCCAAGCACCGGTGAGTTTTCGATAATCTCTGAAACCCGTTTTTAGCATTAAAAATAATTTCGTAATCAAACATTTTTTTAAAGAGTATGTCAGAAGTCTCCTAGGAGAAAACACTTTTTTTTTAAAACTCTTCATAGTTTATACATCCTTTTCCAGGCTACATTGTACCCCCCCCCCCCCTGCCAGTGTGCTGGCATGCCCACAGTCACATCTACATTACCCAAGCTAGACCGAAAATTCTGTCTCTCGTTCGTTAGCTCTTCACTTAAGAGACAGAAACGGCCGTATCACTCTACTGTGCAAACCGAATACCCATTGACTTACACACTATAACAGTTTGAATACGGCTGGAAGATTTTCAAACGGAGAAAACCTTGGACCCTGAATTACCTGAAAAAGGAGCATTAAAAGGAATAACAGTCAAATTGTTAAGTTGAACATGTTCGTTTAAGTATAGAGCCTAGGCCTAATCTATTTAATTTACACAAATATTTTTAAAAATCGTAATATTCACATTTTAACGACGACATGCCTACTGTTCCTCGGCGGTCAGTGAGTTTGCACAGGCGAGTGTATGGAGCGTTTCTGTCTCTAAGTGAAGAGCCGACCCTATCCAAATAACATGAATAAGAGGCTAACGAACGAGAGACAGAATTTTCGGTCTATACCCAAGCATGCCAATGCTAATGTCTTTTTCCACATGATCCAGGTCAGAAAAAACATACAAGCTTTATTTTATTATGTGATGATAAGTACCACGATGGACAAGTTTTGGCAGTCAAAAGTTGAAATTTTATACCTTGTGAACATTGCCTGATGGCTTGCTGGGGATTGAACTTCAACAAATCCATCCAAGCAATTGATTTCATGTGAGTATAACGTAAAATTGGAAGTTAATTTTATTTTTAACATTATTTTGAATTAATTTTCTACATTGTTTTAGCAACATTGAGGGGTGTCGCAATGAAAGTCTAGGGCCTATGTGTCCTTCTTGTCACGTCAGACGTCTCGACTCTTGTCAGGCTAGTAAGACCTAGACCGAAAATTCTGTCTCTCGTTCGTTAGCCTCTTATTTGGATAGGGTCAGCTCTTCACTTAGAGACAGAAACGCTCCGTACACTCGCCTGTGCAAACTCACTGATCGCCGAGGAACAGTAGGCATGTTAAAATGTGAACATTACGATTTTTAAAAATATTTGTCCTGTTTGTGTAAATTAAATAGATTAGGCGTAGGCTCTATACTTAACTTAGTTAAACGAACATGTTCAACTTAATACCAAGTCCAATTTGACTCATGACTGTTTTATTCCTTTTAATGCTCTTTTTTTCAGGTAATTCAGGGTCCAAGGTTTTCAAACTGTTATACTAGTGTGTAAGTCAATGTGTATTCGGTTTGCACAGCAGAGTGATAGTCAGATAGATACGGCCGTTTCTGTCTCTAGTCTAGGCCTAAGTCTAACCAAAGAGTTTAAATACGAAGAGTGCTCAGTGCCGAAATAAAGCACGCGTATATATTGTGGTACATGTCGATCGGCCCAGAGGGAAAGGTTATAGTCTTAATCAAGATGTTTTTATTTTTTTCCTTCTTTTTCTGGACAGCGCTTTTGCCGTTTGGTAAAGCCCTAACTAAAGGGCATAATCTTGATATTGTCCCTTGGAATACAAACTTATGTCCCAAAACAGATAGGAATCAACTCTAACTGCACCAAGGAGGAGACTGAGAGGGAGAGAGTTGGGAGGGGGGGGGGGGCTCGGACTAGATGTTTGTTTTTTTTGTTAAAGTTATTTGCTATGAAATTTCTATTAATATTTATGTGATGATGGGGGGGGGGGGGTCCAAACATGTTACCTGATATTAAGCTCTATATGAGCAAACACTGCAATATTTGACGGGAATGTCGAGAGAAGTTATTTAAAAATAATAATGTGCTATCTTTATTTTTCTATTAAATCAGAATATTGCATTGGATATGATTTATGGAAGTTATAGGGATTATAGACCTGCAATGTAATTTTATTAGCCTTATTCTTTTTAAATTCAAGACAGAAAAAGGCTTTAATTAAATGAGATTGTGTGCGAGCAATTCCTTATATAAATGTAAAGATTACATTAAGAGTGGCGTATCCAAGATTATCCAGGAATGTACATGCCCCTATGTGCCAGCCAAAACAAAATATGACATAATATGAAAGGAAATGTGTACCCCCCCCCCCCCCCCCCCCCCCCCCCCCGCACAGAAAGAATATAACCAACCAATATAACCAACTTATGGTAAGTTATTTGTAATATTCCGCTGTAGAAAATATGAGACGACGGGCGAAGAAAACAGTAAAGGGGCTTGCTCCGAAGCCATCACCAACGCAATAGGGCCTTTACCGATTGTACGAAAAGGGGGATGGCCTCCGTGTTTTGAATTGAATTAACTAGTAACCAACAATATAGCAGCTGATGATATCATTTATTTATTACCAGTCCTATTTTGTCTTTGTAGGAATATCCCATTACTTTTGCCCCATCTCTCTTTGTCCCCCCCCCCCCCTCATTTTTCTCATACTCTCTTTTCTCTCTTACAACAGATCTGTAAAAAATGACTCCAATAGAATTGAGGAAAAAATAATGATCTCTTATTTTTGTGTTTTTATTTATAGGAAATCAACAAAAATCACAACAATTACAAGTGATTTACATGATTAAAAACAAAATCACTGAACAAAAACAAAATAAAGCAACTGGAACAAAATTAAAAAAAACCTGGACTAATAATATCTGATACCCTACACCCCTCCTTTGACAGCCCTGCATCAATTTTGTGCCCCCCACCCTACTACATCCCGCATTCGCCCTTGTCATAGAATGTCAGTGTCAGACTCATATCCATAACAAGGTTCAGAAGCCCCCCCCCCCCCCCCCACACACACACACACTACATTGTCGGTCTCTCGATACCAAGGACAACCAAACAACGAACAGCAAGCAAAAAAACCTGAATGAGCCAAGTTTTGGCAAACTGACATATCATCGGCAAAGCCAACGGCAACGCCACCACCTTTATCGGGATCGCAGAGGGGTAGACCAAGCCTAGATAGTGCTAGACACCTATCATGTCCATGCACCTATTCCGCTCGGCTATTCCATGCTGCTTGCATGAACATCAGCCATTAGGCTAGGCGTAATGCGGTGATAGAAAATTGATTATACGAATTTATGAATTTAACACATTGAATTTTGCCTCTGGTACATTAGAAATATAGTAGTGAACTGGAATTTAGTTAGATTTTCTTCTAACCGGCTAGGCTGGGTTTGCTTTCGGGCGGACGGACGTCTGCTAGTGCACGATCTAATTGGATGTCGTCACTCACGTGATCGGTACACGCCCATTTACATTAGGTCATCGATAACAAATTTGAAGGCGCGTGTAGTATGGCAAATTATTTTTTTTGGTCGAAAGCATGCATATTCCCGGGGATTTGTGCGGGGTTTATTGGACTCACCGAGCCTCAATTATACCCTTCCATAGCTTTAAATTTCATGTAAATCACATTTTTCCTAATTTCAAATAAATACTAGGGGAATTAAAATCATTTCAAAACCCCTGTTTTTATGTGTTAACCAATGGGAGCTGGAAGCCAAAAGCATGCATATTCCCGGGGATTTATGGGGGGTTTATTGGACTCATCGATCCTCAATTATACCCTTTCAGGGCTTTAAATTTCATGTAAATCACATTTTTCATAATTTCAAATAAATACTAGGGGAATTAAAATCATTTCAAAACCCCCGTTTTCAAGTGTTAGCCTATTGGAGCTGGAAGGCCAAAAGCATGCATATTCCCGGGGATTTATGGGGGGTTTACTGGACTCACCAAGCCTTCATTATACCTTATTAGAGCTTCAAATTTCATGCAAATCACATTTTTTACATTTTCAAAGAAAAATTATTGGAA
Source organism: Heliocidaris erythrogramma (assembly GCA_025617745.1). Lineage (NCBI taxonomy): Eukaryota > Metazoa > Echinodermata > Echinoidea > Camarodonta > Echinometridae > Heliocidaris > Heliocidaris erythrogramma. Next base: position 5,830,206 of record CM046853.1, read on the forward strand.
TTATAATCACCCTAAAATTCCTTGTTTTTGCGTGTTAACCTATGGCAGGCGAGACGTTTTTGGTCAAAAGCATGCATATTCCCGGGGATTTATGGGCGGTTTACTGAACTCATCAAGCCTTAATTATACCTTTTCAGAGCTTTAAATTTTATGTAAATCACGTTTTTTATATTTTCAAATAAAAATTATGGGAATTATAATCATCCTAAAATTCCTTGTTTTCGCGTGTAAACCTATGGCAGGAGAGACTTTTGGGGGGTAAAAAGCATGCATATTCCCGGGGATTTATGCGGGGTCTATTCAACTAGTTGAGTCTTAATTATACATTTTCAGAGCTTTAAATTTTATTCAAGGCACATTTTTCAAAATTTTGATTTAATTCTGCGGGAATTATAATCATTCAAAAATTCCCCTTTTTGCGTGCTAACCTATGGGAGATGGAAGGCCAAAAGCATGCATATTCCCGGGGATTTATGCGGGGTCCCTTGCACCTTTTGAGCCTTCATTATTAAGCCTTTTCAGATTCTCAAATTACATGTAAGCCACATTTGCACTAAATTCAAGGTAATACTAGAGGAACTATGCCATTTTTAAAATCCATGTTTTCACGTGTTAACCCTATGGCAGATGACTCTGTCACAGGCATGTTCATATCCATTTATGGGTTCAGATGTTTTTTCACTATCCATGTGCAAAAAGACTTGAAAAAGGAGTAAGATATGAAATCCAAGGAGACATATCACGTGTTATCGGCATTTAGTTGACACAGCAAAGTATGCCTCCAAAATGTACTAAGAAGTAGGTCAGAGTAATCTGTCTTGATACTATTTAAAGTCTTTGGTCTAAGTCTAACTCTAAGAAGACAGTGAAGAGCTAACGAACGAGAGACAGAAGAGCTAACAACGAGAGACAGAATTTTCCGTCTAAGTAAGGCCAGGCAGCTCAGATTTTATCAAGCCTCTACAAAGTTACAAAATCACTTTAACTTACACTTACAGATCTAACGTTAAGAAGGTAGATCAGTCACTGTCTGTCAGTCGTCAGCTTCCAATTATCAGCTGCTGAGCTCGTGCTGTTGCTGAAGCGCACGGAGCCAGAACAAGTAGGCCGCCAGACCAGGCAGTAGGGTGTCCTTCCACTGTGCTGGCTGGTCCGACTCCGAGACCGAGCACGCACAAGCCCACGGTCATATAAGTCGGGTTGTTTATAATTTTAAACTCGGTTCTTGACCTTCCCTTGCAAATAAACTGTTGGCTGGATGTTGATTCAAATCAGTGCCTTTTTCAGGTGCTTCTATCTTTTATAAAATATTATTTTAGTCAGCTAATGATATGATGCAGCAAGCGCCACGTTCTTTCATTGTTGTTATTGTTTTTAAGGTGGTAATTGCATATTTACTGTAAACATGCGACGATCGTCTTCGCGCGCATGTGCATATTATCCCTCTACGGGGAATCGTAGTTAGTCAACATGAATGACATAATGGGGGAAAGCCCCTTCCAACAACAGCAGCAGCCCCTCCCCCTCACCCTCACCCCCCTCCCCCACTCCCACCCCCATAGAGAACCTTTTTTTATTTTTTTATAAAGGATTGAAATAGATTGGAACAACCCAATCCGAATATGCAATATTAGTATACTTCAGTTTCCACCAGTATTTTTGCACTAATTCACGACATTTGGTCTCATTCAAGAGTAGATCTATAGCCTAATTTTGAGTTCTGGGGAGCATTTCATCAGGTGTTTTGCCAGTGATTTTTATCAATAACTGTTATAAGCTACTGAAATCCTTGCATCTAATTGACTGAGAGCAAATTTGTCAGTGAAAATCACTGACAAAACACTTGATGAAACGCTCCCCTGGTAATGTCAGAAACCCTGAGATAGAATAAAAACAAAATTTACACTGAATGTTCAAAACAATATAGATATTATATGCCAAACAATTTTGATAGAAAATTGGTGCATAAACAATGTCTATGTGAAAATATGAGTTGTGCTTTTCTGTGGAATGTGATTTCAAAAAAGATTTGTTTACATTTTAATAAAACAAACCCCCTGCATGATCAAGTCAGAACTTCTTCGAGCCACTTTCTCATGATGGAATTCTATTCCAGAAGTGTAGATTTGTTCTGAATTACTTCTAAACAAAATTAAGGTCCATTTTCCATCTCAAAATTTCCAGCAGTAACGGCAAACTTTCAAATTCCAAAGTACACTGTTGAATTCATAAATGTGACTCTTTCAAATTGAAGTGCATTTCAAGTGGCTCCTTAGCATTGCCATATTCAGTTCCAGGATTCATTAAAAATGTAATTGATCTTATACAATCAAACATCCTTCCCTTTTGCTATTACATACATGGTACACAAATAACTGCTAATCTCAGAATACCGGAGTTCAAGAAATTTCTGCAAATGATGTGAATATACCCATTAGACTTCAGAACAATCTTCAATGCACAGTTCCCCTCTTTCTCCACATGGGCACTCCATAAGTTATCCTAAACTCCTAAATATCATGTCTGACATTTCTCTTTCATACATCCATCTACAGTACAGCCTCATGTCTAATTGTAGGTTTGACTTGGTCCATACCTCTAACCTATTTTTGAAGAAAAAAAGCACCAACAATAGAAAAATTACACATAAGCTAAATTATAGTAATCCTCACTTTAACAATAGTAAAACAATTACACAGGAAGTAAAACCTTAATATGCATTAGGTTATACTTTTTGGTATTTACTATCAGTTCACAATTGTCACCAAGCTCTCATCAAACATGCACTATTGATGCCACACACCTGAAGTATCATCAGCATTAAATGAAACTGTGGAATCTTAAACTTTCATTCTCTTTCTATCTCTGAGCATCTCCTCTTCCTTTCACTCTCTTATATACTTCACTCCTTCTGTATTGGACATGGTCAATGACTTCATATGAAAATATACACAATCTTCTTGTAATTCTCGCTACCTCAAATATGCAATATTTGACGTAGAGGGCAATATTATGCATGGAAATGGTCCGCATCTTCGTCAACTTCACTTCCGGTCCGTACTGAAATACTATGGTTTATGAATAAAATGCTAAAATGCTTAATTTTTGGATCGCATGACATAAACCACTCAAATTTTGAAAATGCAACCAATTGTCTCAATAAATCATGATGGTATCTTTTCAAACATGTTAATTTATACTCAGAATTGAGGATTTTTGTAATACCTGTGTACATTTTCAATGCAAAAAGACAAACACTTGTCGACTCAATCGGGATATTGTCAGCAGAGACATGTGTGGTTTGCATGACAAACGCCATCTGTTGGCGAAATTGCGTATTTGGGGTAGCGAGAATTGATACTACTTTTAGAAAATTGATACAGTGGAACCTCATTATAAAGAACACTGTTACAACAAACTCTTGTTATAACAAGGTAATTTTACTGGTCCCACTTCTTCAGATTTTTTTGTTTTTTAGCCCTGATATAACAAGGTTTTGATATGACAAGGTAATTTCCATGGGCCCAAGAAGTTTGTTATAACGAGGTTCCACTTTATTTATAATAAAAGACAAAATAGATGGAAGACAATCAGGATAACAAAATGCAGTACATAATTGACAAGCATGAGTGTAGAGTACTCGACCAATATGAATCAGTCATTATTTATTCACAAGTTGCCTGACTGTAGATCTGTGGGATTCTTTCCCCATCAATCAGCATTGTTTAGTGTATACATATGTTTTGATAGGTTATGGTGATATTTCATCTTCTGTTCTAACATCTCCCTAATTGTATACAGTGAATTCTAGTAACTGAAAATGCATTTTAATAGAAACTGACCTGAAATAATTCAGAATCGCTTGTCATGCAGCAGAGGGGTTTGTTTAGACTAACAAAGTATAAACTAACAATTACTGGAGTTCATCCTCAATACAAGATCAGGATGACAAACTTGATTACTCCATTTTTCTTCACTCATTAATCAGCTATTACATGTTCACATGATTTGCCACAAAGCTTGTTTGATTCTTCCACAAATATTTTCCCGTTTTTAGTGGAACTCAGAGATTATATCTGAAATAATTACCATTGTTTTATGTGCTTTTCTTTAGAGAAAGAAATTGTAAAAGGAATGACAACCTTGAGGACACAATTTGGGCATCTGCTGAAACTACCTGAAAGTGGAGCAGCAGCAAAGACCACCTGGCAGATCTGGGTGTTAAAGGCACTTGCTTTTCTGGAGCCTCATGTGAAGGCCGGTTTCGCCCCTATGTAGATCCGCCACTGGTCATGAATATAACAATTCCTTGTGATTAATTTGTTACAGGTTAGTGACAACAGTAATGAACTGGGGGACAGATCGAACCCAAGCATCCCAAGTGAACAAAAGCTGGACACTGGGACACAGAAACAGCTGGCTGATGAGAGCCAGAACCCATCATCAACACAGCATAATTACCAGTATAAGATGGAAAAAAGAGGATGGAGGATGAACTGAAGGAAATTAATCAAGCAATAAAGTTGGTCATTAATAAACTGGAGAAAGAGGACGAAGCCCAGGATGCTAAGTATATAGCGGGAGAGCTGCCCACTATCAGGGATGAAAGAGTAACAATTAAAAATGAAAATGCAAAGGCTAGGCTAACCCTTCTCAATGGACTAAGGGGTCCAAATGATGTCTGTCTGTTACAAATGTTAACCCTGCAAGACTCTCTTGTGACAAATAACTTTTTTTTTTGTTTTTTGTATATAACATGCAAAATGTGAACAATAGCCAGCCAAAACACCAAGGATCCAGAAGGCTTATCAATGGTTCACTGCAACTCATTTAAAAAATATATAAAAAGCAATTTAAGGAAAAATATTGGGCAATAGGTAAAACATTGAAGTCATGAAATGTGATTTGCCAAAAGAAATCTGTGCACATGCCTTTTAAAAGAATTCAGTCCTGTACAGGAAGGCGTTCCAACAACATGATTTGGCATCCACTATTCCTCTTGTGACTATCAAAGATGCACTAGGGGGACCTTCACCATTTGGTGCTGTCGAGGGTAGCATGCTAAGATCACAGGTCACTTGAGGTCATATTTTAAAGTTTTTACCCACAAGACTCTCATGACTATTAACTTTGCATACATTGTTCCAAGTGCAACATAACTTGGCTCAGGGATGCTCTTTGGTGACATTCATGTACTTTGGTCACAGATGGGTGAGACACACAATCTGGCTATTGACTAGTTAAAACTAACTTGATACCAGGGTAAATTTCCTCTATGAGATTTGCCTACACTTTCTTTGCACTTCTTTTTTTTCCTGAAATCTTTAATGAAAAGATTTTTTTTTCTATTTGAAAGCTGAGATTCACAAACTGCCGAAAATACTAAACAAAGTTATGTGTTATATGTTTCCTGAGACTTCATAAATGATTTATTTGAAATATCAAATCTTGAAGAGCTGGTTTCATAATCAATTTGACCTTTTCAGCCCCTCTCTAGCTGGTAATTTGAAGATAGATTTATTGTGTATTTTATTTTAGATTTCATAAAATTAACCAGTTCATAGGTACTGTCTGCACATGAGCAAACAAAGTTATTTGTAAAATTTTTTTTGGAATGGATAACAAAGTAATGAATAGGATTTGTAATCATTATTCATTCATAATCCCAACTGTGCCTTCCATAATAACACAGGTGGAAATATTCTTATTAAAATAAAAAACAATTTATGCATCACATTCATCAATGTTGGAGTGATTATTTCAAAATACACAAAGTGGGACCTCTCCGAGATCTGTGTATATTTTGAATCATAATTATGTGCTAACTACAAATTGGTCTATTCTGTGTAGAAGTAATTTTATTTTTATTTAAAGAAAGAATGACGACCATGAATTAATGTTGAAAGGAGATTTCAACAACAAAAAAATATGTATTCCGACCTCAGATATACATAATTCATTTTTACGAAAATCTTTGATTTTTCCTTCGTTGATTTCATTCAATTTCAATACCAATTTTGTAAATTATTGTATAATGTATGTTTTCTAGACTGTATGCCATGTTCATTAAACCCTTAAGATGTGTCTCCTTCAGTGCCTTGTATAGAGTTTCACATACTTCCAAAACAATGTACGATATGGTACGTTCGCCCACTCTGTACAACAAGCCATCAGCGATATTGTGTCTCGCCCACTTGCAATAACTAGAAATATCGCGATCTCTGTTGCCATGCAACAGGTCCCCCAAGTGCATAAATCTACATTATTAATGTTTGGTTGCAAAGTTATCTGTCGTAAGAGAGTCTTGCAGGTAAACTTTAACATTTGACCTCAAATGACCTTTGACCTCATCATGTGACCTCCAACGTCACCATAACATGCAGGTCCCCTTAGTGCATCTACAACCCAAGTTTGGTTGAAAAGTGAGTGACGGTTGCAAAGTTATCTGTCACGGATGATGGGCCCCGGACGGACGCCATTTGGATCCCTTAGTCTCGCCCCTTCACCTCCGGTGTGCGAGACAAAAATGACAGGCTCGTGACACTTTCACCTTATGTAAAATGGACAAAATAAACAAAAGCAATTATAATGGAAGTTGTAAATGAATCTGTTTTAAAGCTTATACATTGCATGCAAGTAAAATCTTACAATTTCCATCAGAGCTCACAAAATATTTTGTCAATTGATTATTCTGTGTAAGTGTGTATTGTGTATGTAGCAAAAGAAAAAAATGAAATAAACAAGAAAAAGAAATTGTGAAAGAGAGATCGAGTGAAAGTGCGCTTGAGCATGAGAACAATGTTGAGTTCAACAAAAGAGTTTTTGGAAATTTACAACAACATTATTCATATCGTTATTGAATAGTTGTGAGCAAACTGGGTTTTACCAATGATTTATGGTTCAAAATATTGCAAGACTGAGAGAGATAGGGGAAGAGGAAGAGAGGGCAAAAGAAAATTTTGTTCATAAATTGGAATCTTACAATGAAAATGATTGGTATTGTTTAATATTTGATCCTTTGTGTTTTGGGTGTATTCATATTGACATAGAAAACACAAAATGATTTGTAAAAATGTAGGGAAAAATGTAGGGTTAAATTACAGGGTCATCAAATATAAATAAAAGAATTTATCAGAAGCTTATCCCACACAACAAATCCATTATGTGCAAAGACGTTGTTCGCGGTGGGGGGGGGGGGGGTGTTTGTTTATTCCCCCACAATATTTGAGATTGGGTGGCCTGTAGTATTATCCATGTAATATTGATTCTGTATTATTCATCTCTCCTTATTTAAGACATATTCTAAAAGGCTTTATTTTTCAACTTAAAGACATCTCAAAGCTTCCAGAACTTGAAAAATAATCCCTACAAAAAGTACAAAATTCTGCTCATTTCTTGGTAAGCATTGTAGGATTTTGCCCCCTCATATATTGAAAACTTAATATCTGAATATTTTGTGGCACAAAAAACAAAATCATTTCTCGGTGACCATGTTTATCAGTTACCTTCTAATATTTGTTCCATTGACACTTTGGATTCTTTTATCAAGTCAAATTTAGAAACAGTCCTTTATTCTAAAGAGTACAGTAAAATGTATTGCAACACAAATTTGTAGTATTCTTTAGTCCATGCTATTCTGCACCTTCTTGCATACCTCAATTTCTTCATGCATGTTGGAATAATTAAATTTGATAGATGGCACAATCACCCCAAATGCATTAAACTGAGCTCCCCTTCTTATTTACTTTATACTGTATTTTGAATACACTCCCATGCCCTCCCCTCACTGGCCGGGACCCTAAACCTGGCCATTATCACCCCCCCCCCCCCCCCCCCGGAAAAAAAAAAAAAAAAAAAAATGTCAAATTGTCAAATGCAAAGAGCACATGTGCAAGAGTAGTCGGATCACAAGATGTGCAGTGTCGAGGTATGTGACTGCCAAGCGAGTCATCTTCTCTCACTCAGTCGAAGACCAGATGGATCACAATGTGTGCAGAGGCCTTAAGTCCCTGAAAAAGAGTACTGATCACTTGTCTTTGCTCTTCTTTTTCTTTTTCTTTTTCCTTGGACTGGCCCCATTTTCATCTACAGCTTCATTCGTGTGTTCAGGTCTGGATTCTTCTTCTGCAACCTGAAGAATGAAGAAATCAATCAATCAATCAATGTTTATTTCATTCTGCAATTAAAAAGAAAATAGATTACATACAAAACACATTAGAATATATACAAAGCATATTTTAAAAACAAAATACAAGGTATAATACATGAATGAATACAAAATATAAAGAAGAACAAAAGGAGCATCCTTAAAAGGCTATAGAGACTTGACAAGTTAATGGTCACAAAGGCGTACAATAACAAAAATATAAACGAAGAAGCTTGACTGGGGAGGAATTTTTAATTTGTAAACAAATCTTTAGGCATTTTACTCCCAGTGTTAAAGATCGTATGCTCGATCTGTAATGAAAAACACAAGTCAGAAAAAATTTTGGAACCAGCGGGATTCGAACCTGTCATCTACTGCTTGCCGGGCAGCGACTTAACCACCAGGCTATTCTGGTTCACGGCCAAGTCACGATGAACTAGAATCAAATACCCAAGATCCTCTTCTTTCTGACTCAAAAATGAATATTAATGAGTCAGAAAGAAGAGGATCTTGGGTATTTGATTCTAGTTCATCGTGACTTGGCCGTGAACCAGAATAGCCTGGTGGTTAAGTCGCTGCCCGGCAAGCAGTAGATGACAGGTTCGAATCCCGCTGGTTCCAATTTTTTCTGACTTGTGTTTTTCATTACAGATCGAGCATACGATCTTTAACACTGGGAGTAAAATGCCTAAAGATTTGTTAACAAAAATATAATATTACAGCAGGAGAGAAAAAGTAAAGAAATTATACTGTAGGGTATAGTAACTCAATCTATAAAATGACTGACAAAAGATCAGTGAAATTTGAGCTTTCTCTTGAATGAAAAAAGCAATTGGATATATGTCTTAATAAGGAGGGCAAGGAATTCCAAACAACACTTCCAAATAAATAGTGATTCCTGTGTTTAAAGCATCATTTCAAATACAAACCCTTTCAAACATTGTACAGATGCTCTTACACATAATTTGGTTTGATAATTAATTGTCCAAACAATTTCTTTACAAAAGGTTGATGACAAAACGAGATGAATAAGGCTCCATCAAACTTGCCTCCATCCTCCCCCTCCCCCTCCCTGCCCCTCTCTCCACTCATGTTAGTCCTTGTAAAATATTTATACTTTTTCTAGATGAACTCCATATCAAATGTGAAAAGTCAATGGTTCTGATTTCCACTGCCTGGGGCTGGGCATGTCAAGCGATGACCTACAGCCATGGAAAAAATTATTAGACCAAGCATGGTTACTGATAGTGTTATTTGTGTGGTAAGGAAATAAAACTACATAAAAGCAAGGTAAAATTGCTGGAATTTGGTATTCATTCAGTGAAATACAAAGACACATCATATTTATAATTTTGTATGCATATTATGGTACCTTATTACAGAAGCTTGGTCTAATAATTATTTCCAGGGCTGCATATGTGAATGTAACCATCCATAAAGTCTTACAAACAGGAAACGAGATTCAGAAAAAGAGAAATGACTCATCATCTCCAAGGGTACTTTAAGAATAAAACTAGTTGGACAGTCCAAGAGTCATTAGGGAATGCCCCTTCAATATGTATTTATATCAGCTCAGGATGGTGAGAAACCCAGCAGCATGTCCATCAGACCCAAAGGCCTTGAGACCAAGAAATTCAGTCTTTCTAAACAATCTGTCCCGTGAATTCTGAACCTTAAATCATCTCAATTATTAGAACCTGCAGCAATTAGATATATGTCTATTTTTTTTCTCATTCATTTTCTACTTTCGAAGGTTTTGTTGTTATCATTTATCTTGTTTCTCTTTCCTTCTTTAAAAAGAAGATATTTTTAAAGAACATGGGGATTGCTAGAGGCATATTTTTTTAAAAAGACAATCAAATTTGAAACCAGAACCATGTGCAAGAACTCTTGCTATAAGTGCACACCAATTGTGTAAATTTGACGAGCAATCAATGGGTAGTAAACAACCTGCCAGTCATAGCAATAGCAATATTTTGCTCATCGGCTTAAGTTCCATGAAATTAGCTCGCATTAATAACTTGAATCTTTCAAAACCAAAGTTGGCAATGTAAAGTCGAAGGGTGTCGCCATATCCCATTTGGAGGAGTCAGTTTTTTTATGACATACAATATTAATATATCATTGTAAAAAATATTTTGACACACTAGGGTTATGTTCATACTGTTTACATTGTTAGCTTTCTCAGATAAAAGCTTTCCAAGAAGTCATCCATCACATGGACATCAAAATGTTCTAGAATAAGATCTTACTGAGTTGGGTCATGTAACTGACAATACAAGGAAAGAAGTTCAACTTGAACAATTGCAAGCTCGGTGACATCATTACCATACTCATAACCAAGCATCAGTCCTGCTTTTTAAACTATCTAGGATGTAGATGTTTCCCCCTGTCACATTGTTCTAATCACACTTCCTACATTGCATTCAAGGCAAGATTCATTTTCCTGAAATGAATAATTACAAAACTTAGAGCACACTCCAGGTCCACCTAATCCCTAATCGTGCTCTAGAAAGGCATTATCAAAAAGCTGCAATCTTCTGATAAAATAGTTTCCAAATGCAAATTAAAGGAAAACCCAACCTTAATGGCAAGTTGTTCTGAAAGAAAGACAAGCAATAAGAAAGATATGAATTTTGGAAAGCTGTTATCACTAAGCATATGGTAATTTCAAATTGGCCAAATCAGTAATGTCACTGTAATGTATTGGCGGACAACTCCCCCATTTTCTCCAACATACAAAATGACTAAAATGTCATTTATCAAAATGAATTACTCAATAGGATCTTTTTCTTTTATGAGGACCTATACAATATGCTATCTACAATAAATTTTGAGAACTGCCCCGAGGGAGAAGGCACTTATGAGAAAACCGCAAATTAATGATATATTAGTGTACGACAAACGGGAGAGTTGACCGCCAATATGTCACAATTGACTCACCAAATTGCCAATTCGAGATCCGCATAGATTTAGTGATCTCATTTTTCGAACATCCATAACTTTCTTCTTCTTTGTCCGATTTCTTTCAAACTTTCACCATCCTGTTTTCCTTATTTTTTCTGCTTTCACACAAATTACCTTATTACCAAGGTTGGCTTGCCCTTTAAATAGAAGAGTCTACCCACAAATTATACCATTTCACCACACAGAGCACTTGCTTTTAAACATATCTGCAACAATAAAATCCCAAGTCAGTCCAGAATATTTATTTAACTGATATTTGAAATAATTAAGTGTTTGCTTGAGCTGTGACGTCACGGACGCACAACTAAGACTTTGGGGGAAAGTTGACTATTGCCAATTTATAAAGTAAAAATATAAGTGTGTATTGTGTATTTTTGAGAGTTTTTCCTAATCAAATATTTCACCCATCAATTAATAAAAATAATTGAAGTTTGTAAAATTTATTTTTTACTGATAGTGCCGAAAAAAATAATTTAAAATGTATTTTTATACCGCAAAAGTTTGATTATCTGTATGTAAATTGGCACTATTTTCATCCGCACTCCCCATTGACGCCTGTGTTAAAGCTGTATGTAGGCAATGCGCGCGCGAAGCGTATACAGCGTATATAGCAGAACCAGCAAGCTATCCTACGCTGTCTTCCCTGAACTTCCAGTACTAATTTTCTTTGTGAACGTGTTTTGACTCCTATTTCTATCTTCAAAGTATAATTCTTATGAAAATGACTGACGATACTGACAGGAATTGTAGTCAAAATCGACCTGTTGCGTATGATTTTCCTCCAAAACGGCCGTCTCGCCCAGCAGCATCTCAGACGCAAGACACCGAAGGGCAAGGAGTTCTACCGGTAGAGTCGGCAGCAACCAGAGCCAAGAGACCGTCGTGAATGACTATGCCCCCGAATAGCGCATCTTTCTCTGTCTTTCTCTGGATTCGGTATCGCGAAAAAATGACTTGGAAAGGCAGTCTTCCCGTCGATTATTGCAATAAATTGCTTGACAAAGAGGCATTGTAACATTTGTTGGTACAAAACGAATGTAAAAACACGTCAAAACTAAAGGAAGAATTAGGAAAAAAAAACACGAAAGCTCACATTTGTTCCGATTGAAAGACTGATTGATTAAATGTTGTTTTGGGGGAATCAAGAGACCTCGACCGTAGCAAATTCAGTATGGTAATAGTAAATCACCGGATTTTTATAAATAAATCACAATTTTTTACGGAAGAAAACACAATTAAATTTAGATTTTAAATAAATTAACATTCATTTATAACAAGAAAATAATAATCGGGACGAATAAGTAAGAAAAATCAGCAAATTTCCTTTCAAAAATGCGCTAATGTTTTGATGGCTGATAGAATAGATAGGACGATATGTGTGAAACTCTATAGGAAGATACGGACGCGAAAACGAGCACAAAAGGGTTGTGCGGCCATGACGTCACAACATACGGGACTTGTACCTCATTAGCATAATATTTGGTGGTAAATTTGAACATTGAAATGGTAAGATAAGCTATATTTCCGAATAAAATGAAATGAAACCTGTTATTATTCGTTAAGTAAGGATTGAAAAACAACATATGTTGTTTGAATTTGTGGGTAGACTCTTCTTTTAAATAGGATAATTGCATAAATTTCATTGCAATATATCTCATTGATCACTTTTTACTGCTTCTGACAATATTAAAAGACTGGTAGACAAAAGTTCAGCAAATTAGCAAAATAGATCTGATAGAAAAAAATTATGTAGTGAAGAAAGAATAGAAAATCAACCAGTAGTGCCAAACAATACATTAGTAACATGCATGATGTATTTTCTCATGTTGTTAATTTTCAATATATGTAATTTTACACACTTTTTTGTAAATTCGTTCACATTTTGCTAATCCACACAACCAATTATTTTCTGCATAATAAACAATGCAAATTGATTTTTGACAGATTTTCATGAAATGCAGTTCTATTACAAGGACTTCAATACCTAAATTTAAATACATGTGAAGTGGTGATCTTATCTTTAAATCCAGAAATTTGGGTAATTTTGTTGATCACTACAATATTGCTACTACAGCCAAGGTAATACTAGAGATGCAATATTAAGAGTAATATTAGCTACTTTTCAATCAATGCTTTGCTTTACCCTAAACTACGAAAATAGTCAGCAAAGAACGAAGAATGAAAGATTCCCTTGCCATTGGAATTAGGTTTATTGGTGGGGGGGGGGGGTAATCTGCAGCATGTTTCATGGATTTGCAGTAATCCTTTCTGAGGGTGCAAAGTTGCAGTGACTCAACAACTATCAACAAACTGCTGGACTGTATCCAAAGATATTTCCTTGCAATGTAATATGTGATATTTTAATATCTGATTTAAGATCTGATCTCTCTGTCTGTCTGTCTCTCTCTCTGTCTTATTTCTCCCCTACCTTCTCTCTCTCTCTCTCTCTCTCTCTCTTACTATTTCTTATTTCTTCCCTTCTCTCTCTCTGGAAAAAGAAAATTCCCCTGAAAAAAAAAGAAATGAAACATAGTTGCCAAAACCTGATGAAATGATAAATAGTATAAGCCCAATATCCTCATCATTCTCTGTTTATTACAAAGCTATTCATTTTCCATCATATCCATTTAGCAGATCAATTAAAGGGAAGGTAAACCCTGGCGATTTAGTTAGCTGTTTAGTTGAAGGGCACATTGTTGATTATATATGTTGAATTTCAACACATTTGGGCCCCCCTAACGCCGTCAACAAGTAGTTAGAAATATCATTTTGTCGTCTGCTAGAAGGTCCTATATCGATCGTGTGCGTCGCCATTTTGAACAGATAAGCCCCGCCCTGTGACGTTTTGTCGGACCTCTCGGACCAGAAGTACCCGGATGCCGCCATTATTACACGTTTCAAAATGGTGTACTGCCAGGCGTTCGGATGCTCCAATCGGTCGGGAAAAGTTAGGAAAGGAATGGAAACTCAAATTTCCTCCTTTTCCCGACCGATTGGAGCATCCGAACGCCTGGCAGTACACCATTTTGAAACGTGTAATAATGGCGGCATCCGGGTACTTCTGGTCCGAGAGGTCTGACAAAACGTCACAGGGCGGGGCTTATCTGTTCAAAATGGCGACGCACACGATCGATATAGGACCTTCTAGCAGACGACAAAATGATATTTCTAACTACTTGTTGACGGCGTTAGGGGGGCCCAAATGTGTTGAAATTCGACATATATAATCAACAATGTGCCCTTCAACTAAACAGCTAACTAAATCGCCAGGGTTTACCTTCCCTTTAATGGGTTGTTCCGAACAATCAATTTGTGAATTGTGTGAGAAATACTTTTTTTTGGTCATTACATGAACCACAATTTCAGGCCTTCAAAATGATCCATAAAAAAGGGAATGATTTAAATATTTATACTGCATAGTCACACAGCAAATTATGCCAACAGCCTTGCCAACCATGTATACAGGCATGGCATGACAAGGGAGACAAAATGACTCTCTTCTGGAATACCAAGGAGTTATTGATAACTCCTTGAGAATACAAATGCAAGGTACGATAATACGCCAGCGGCGGTCTGTACCAGACTGGAAGAAGAAGAAGGACAAAATGCCTTTTGACTGCCCTTGAAAAGAAGGGCACACATTTTATTACTTATGAGTAATGGATCTTTCAAGAGTGACAGCTGACAGGTAAAAACCTCAAGTTATATTAGATTTGAAACAGGAGTTTGGTTTCCTGACAATGCTTCTGAGATGAAAGACAAGCTTCAAAATGATGTCTCTTGAGCCATACCTGGCCGATATGCTCTTGGCAACACTCCATTCAGCAAGCATACAGCATTGAATACTTGATAGCACAGATAACAGAATGCTACTGTACTTCAGCCAACTCTACTTGCACTCTTTAAAATAAATAATAATAAATCTCTTCTTTCTCATCAACCCTCTCTCCCCTATAAACATTAAAAGTGATTTGGTAACTTTGTGGAGGCTTGATCAAATCAGAGCTGCCTGGCCTTACATGCCATCAGTGTAAAAATGAAGCCCAGGGGGAAAAAAGCACTTCAAAATCATCATATCCTTCACGAAAGTAAACATATGAAAGTGACTGGAAATGCCAGACTCATTTCCCCCCATAGACTCAGTGTTAGACTAAAGCATATGGCCATATGCTTTCGTAAATGGGAGTATTCAGTCATAGATATCCCATAGATACCGAATCCCTTTAATGTGTTAGTAAATTACCCTGTCATCCCAGGGCATGGTAATAGCAGCCAATTTTTTTTTTCCAGATCTGAGAGAGGCAAATCCATAACAAGAGGAGATCTAAAGAAAAGAAAGTAACATAATGCAACTTGGCCCCATAGAATTCCTCTTGACAATTATATACATATTCCCTAATATATGTCTAATTAACCTAAAAATGAACTATTCATGCAATAACATTATTTTTACTTTTTATAATTTCTACATTATGAAATTGAAATTCTAGCAAGAATGCTTTGGAGAAGGAAGGGTTGTAATCGTTTATTTCAATCTTCTCCCAAACTAGGTATGTTAATATTAACAGCCATTATATTATACCATTGATTACAATTCACGTTTTAAAAGTTCAAAATTAAAATTTTGCATTAAAGATGAAATAATGATAAACTCCTAAAAATAAGCATTGATCTCTGGATCTTCTCTCTCTCTCTCTCTCTCTATATATATATAAAGGAAGTAAAAAATGAAAGAATTTCAAATCCATTGATATAAAACAGAATCAAACATACCTCTTTCTTTTCATGTTTCCTCTTTGCCTTCTTCATCTTCTTCTTACACTCTGGTTCCTGTTCTCTATCTTCATCAACAATCTTCCCATCCACTGCCTCCAACCCCGACACTACTGGGACACGGTCCAGAATGTCATCATTCTGGACATGTTCTTGTTTGACCTTCTGTTTCTTTCTTGGTGAAGATAACTTCTTTGGTGAAGGAGAGCATGGATTAACTTCACCTTGCCATGGTTTTTCTGGATTCAAGAAGAAAGTAATTTCATTTGAAAACAGGAAGAGGAATAGGTCAATCTGGCCTTAAAGGGAAAGTCCAACCTGATTACAAGATGGTTTTAAAAGAAGTAGAAAAATTAAAGAGACAAATCAGTGAAGGTTTGAGCAAAATACGATAAGATATAAGAAGGTTATGTTTTAAATTGTAATCAATCAAACACAAATTGGCAACTCCATGATGTATCTTGCAAGCTCCTCTCCCATTTGCCCTGTACCCCAAAAATCATTAATTTCCATTTTCTCTGAAGAAAAAAATTAACAATATATGCACCTTAGATATAATCATTGCTTTCATATGTTTTTACACAAAATCTGTATGAAACAAATATATTCCATCATCAAAAACTAAGAACATTACAATTTATAAACATTTTCTGTACTGAGCAAATGGAAGAGGAGCACACAAGATACGTCACAGAGTTGCCAATTTGTGTTTGATTGATTACAACTTTAAAAATTCGTAACTTTCTTATATCTTAATATTTTGCTCAAACTTTCACTAATCCGTTTCTCTCATTTTTCTTCTTTTATTCAATACCAGGGTGGACTTTCCCTTTAAATGAGACAAGGGCATACAAGGTATCAAAAATTATTAGAAAGAAGAGACAACATGCAGATGCTAGGTAGTTAAAGAGGTATCTCCCGCAAGAAGACTTCACCAGAGATGTTGAACTTAACCTGGATGAAACAAACTGGCCATGCTTGTTACCTGGGAAAGAAAGTCTCCAATAAATTAACAAGATAAACACATTGCAACTGTGTATGACTGTGTATGATTGACTGGAGGACTTCATTTTGGATCAATCACAAATCTTTATAAAATAAGGCCCTAGAATACATACATGTATATATGCAGTGTGTGTTTTAAAATAGACCAACAGAAACACTGAACATACAGAAAAAAAAAATCATACCATACAAATTATGCACTGGTTCATAAGTTTAGAAGGGGAACATGTGATTCTCGGAATGAAATACTGTTTAACTTTCAAGTAGGCTAAAAAAAAACTAATCCTACTTGTATGACTGACTATTCTCAGTAGTCTATATCTAGCTTACCCCATCCAAATGGCTTGAATCTCTGTCTCAGTCCTTCAGGTATCTTAGGAGCTTCTGATTGGTTGATGTCAAGAAGGGCTTGGTTTGATGGGGGTAAGTTTAGGGATTCCATGATCACAATCTGACCTTTGAAAGCTGGACCTAGCATCATAAAATATTCATTGTATAAATAATGAATATAACATGAGAAAGAGAGTGGGGAGACAAGAGAATGAGGGAAAAGATAAATACATAAACGGGGAAAGGAAGAGAGAAATAAAATACAAATACAAGAACCTATCAAAAATTTGATATCAAACTGTATAGGTATCTATGAGTTCACGGTCAATACAAAATGTAGAGTTAAATAAATGAATGGAAATGACTGGAAATCATTGGAAGCCCCAAATTGTATCCCAGGTACAAGAACACAATATCAAGGCACTTGTATATGTTCTCAGTTCATGACACTATATTTATAAATGTTGAAGCATGCCTGAACGTGTAAACCTATTTAACACTCAATGTAACAAGCTTCCCCATGGAGGATGTGACAAGCGCTAACTGACTTTGTTCAACAGTTTCAAGACCAACACTAATGAACCCTAGGATTCAAGAAATATATTTGGACATCAAACCTTCCAATTTGTTCTGTTGCCAAAAAGTTTAAAATTGTCTGTAACCAAATATCTAAAGGCGGACTCATTTCTCTAAAGTTTGCACCCTTATGTCTGCACATTTAACTGAAGAAATATGACATGTGACCCTCCACCACAAAACGACCAATAAGTCGGAAATTTGGGTTTTTAAAATTCCAACGCAGTATGAATGCTTAGATTCTAAGCTTTAAAATGATATATAACTTGTCTTGTATGGACTAAGCAAACCCTTTTAAATACAATGAGAATGCCAACATGTCAGACAGGCTAATGACCAAAACAATAGAGAAAACTGGCTCTAAAGAAGAGTGACCGTTTAAGAGCGCCTAATCTGTGTCAACGCAGGACTCGTTTGATGTTACTTATCCTTTCAATGCAGGCACCTTGATGTTATTTATCCTTTCAATGCAGGTACTTTGATGTTACTGTTACTATTTCTTTCTATATGAATTCCGTTTTAATAAGTGAATTGCTACTTCATATATAAATTCTGCTGATTTATTCGCTCTTCTCATTCTCCCGACGACGGCCAGAGCATTCTGACCGGAACGTGGAGTTATTCCAACTCACATGGTTGTACCGCAAACCTTTTTCTGAATTACAAATTCACCATGCAAACCTTCAAATCCTGTGTCATATTGTTTGTTGCACAAAAGGTTGAGTCAAAACTCCCTAGCATACAATGTGAAGTACTAATTGGATTGGGTTGAAACTTTCCATACCTTCAAAATAGATATATTTCTATGTTTCTTTAGATTTTGAATATCAGACAGTGCATAGTTTTAACGCTATACCAGAACAGCGATGTGAAGTACAATCCCAGCAAGTTGACACTCAGAGTTTGAATGTCCAGGAAAACTTGGTCATTTTGAATGAGAGTAAAAACATATTTCAACAAAGTGTTTTAACTTGAAATTTTGTCAGATGGTAGATTAATAAATGAACTTTCAGAAAATCCAAAAAAGTTAAAATCAAAATTTCCACCCAAACCACCTTTTTCAGCTGTTTACTCTAAAACTCCCATTGCGACTTATTGGTCGTTTTGTGGTGGAGGGTCAAACATGATTGTGGAAAAAAAAATGAATTTAACACAAAGAATGGTGACAAGTACATCCAAGCACAAAGGAACAAGTAATTTCAGTAGTAATGACATTTTGTCATAAGAATACTTGTTTAAAGTTTATTGCTTACTGTTCAGATTTATGAAATTTAAAACGTTTCAGAAATGGCATTATAACAAAGCATTACTTCGGAATAGCCAACATCAGTCCCCACAAAACACAAAATGTAGGAATTCCCAATAACATTATCAGTACATGAAAATTTCAATTGCATCATACCTCAGTTTCTCAGAAAAGCTCATCACAAATATGCTCAACACTTCCATATTTGGTGATAACATGTAAAAGTGGAAAGTTGACATTGTAATGAAGTATTTCCTAACATCCTTTCAATTCACTGCATAAAAACTAGATCCAGTAGGGGATGAATGAGATCTCAAGTCACATGCTTAGTGAACTAGATAGAACTAGTGAATAATCTTCTTTCATTCTCATCCGCTGTCAAACTGATTAATGGTACTCTTTCACATTTTGTTAAGGACATAACACTTCAGAAAAAAAAATGGCTAGTGAAATATCAAAAACTTGTATATTTTTAGCTTAATTACATACATTTTTTGTTACTTGACATTGCCATGAAGACATTAAAGAAATAAAAAAATAAATCAACAAATAAAAAAGAGGCAAAATTCTCTTATACACACTAAAAAATGTCATTTGCTTTGTTCTTTGCTATGCCTTTTTTGTTCATGCTTTAAGATAGATTTATTCTCAATTCAACCACTTTTATTTTCATTTTAACTTTAACATTCCAATGGTACTTTCAACTTTTAACTTACACTTGAATACATTACAAAAAAAAGTAAGAAATATGATTTGAACTGAAAGTAGATGTTGCCGTCATCTGCTATCCCTTTAACTCTTACTGTGCCAAGGGGTTTGGCTCTCTTCAAAATTTCACCCAAATGTGATCAATGCTTATGTCTGCACTTCATTAACCATCTATTATCTTTGATCAAATGCATTTTTGGGCCCATTTTAACGGGCCCTGGGGCCACACGCAGCAGAGGGACCACGGCAGACGTCCATATTTGCATATACTAGGTTCCCCCCGGATGTTCCAATACTCAGATATTGGTACCTTGTTCGTTTGATCAAAAGTCACTGGGCTGCCTGACTATTACTTTTCAAATGTCTGCACTTCATTAACCATCTATTATTTCACAAAATATTGTGTACAATACTTGTAGGAAATTTATTACCATTTCTTATGATACCAAACATTACTTTACCCAACTTTATGCATAAGAATTATTGAAAATTACATTTGAGTTTCTTTTTTGTCCATTATATTTTGGTTTCTCATTTGTTTACTATTGTTTAGTGTTGAAATGAGGTAATATCTTTTCAAAAATCTGCAATTTTCTCTGAAATTGTCTATGGTAGCATATAATTATGATCATATATTTCAAATGCTTGATTTATGTTCAAAATTTTGATATACATTGACCACCATATACCTTTCCTGTGCTCAAGCTATTGGTGAATAAAAATGACAAGTCTATCTGTCACATATACATGTACGTGCCATCGGCACTGAAAGTGTTCATGAAGGTATGTATGACCTCTTGTACTTCATGAAATGGATTGCTCATTCCTCATTACATAGCTAACAAAAATTTGAGGGAAATTTTTTAGTAAAATAACTTTCTTCAAACAAAAATCAAAATTTACTGTGGAGGTGTCCTACTACTAAATATTTCTGAAATACTGTTATTGCATTCCAAGGGAGCCCTGTATTTTGATACTTTTTAGTAATAACGTTGTTCCATTCATTGATTCAAATATCATACCATCTGGGGCCAGAGTGACAGAGAGCACTTATTTCCTTCCTTGTATATATCCCTAGAAGTACCGCATACTCACATTTGGGTCATTACAAACTTACAAAGCAAGAAAAAAATGTGCAGAGGTTTTCCTTCTCAAAAATATCTTTAAAACTGATTAAGAAAATACTTCCAGAGTGGAAGTATAATGACCAAATTTCCTTCACAACATTCTGATGATATTGCATAATGTACTGGGTACTGATTAATTTGACCTAATTACTTATACATTTAGGTAACCACATAAACCCACAAGCTGGAAGTATAGTTTTGGTTTTTCAAGATACCAGTAGGCATGATATTTCTGTAACATTTTGCATGTAATTGTTACTGCTCAAAACACACACCACACCCTTGGTTACAAATAACAAATACTAACAGATCTAATGTTTACATTACCTGGTTCTAGCATTCTTTCTTCTTGTGATGGTAACAGCACATACGGAGATTTCCCCTTATGGTAAGAAGTAATAGTAACAAAAACAGTAACAAAAAGTATGGTGCAGTTTGACACTGATTTTTGTTATTTGAAAGAAAAATCTTACTTCTACTTTTTAATAAATTCTTCAAGGAAGTAAATAAGTGAGATAACTATATGCGAAAGTATCTGAACTACTGTTATTTCTAGAACATGTTTCCTTAAAAAAATCAGATAGATTAATATATCATTTGAACTGAATAAAGCTGCAAAAAGAATTAATGCATTCATTTCTCAAACTCTAAAGACACCCTTCCAGAAAAAATAATCTAGATTGGTTATTTAGCTTAAAATACCTACAAGATTCTAAAAAAGAACGTGATTCGCAATAGTTTGCCTTCTTTGTCTGTACACATGCATCTGAACAAATAAATCCTAAACTTGCTCTGGGTTCTATTTCATTTGTTATGGGATTTCGGCTGATAGTGAATTTCAGGTTGGGTTCAGGCAGGCTTATAGTTTTAGGGTTAGGAATAAAGTTCAGTGTTTAAGAAATTTAGGAATTAGACAAATGTAAAAAACTGACCAAGGAGCAATGATTACTGGAGCAAGTATTATACAATCTTAATGTATATGTGCAAATTAACTAATAATGACATGTGCTCATACCTTAACATGAAATGTTCACATTAATTCAATATTTGATCTCTGTATGGAAAAAAATTTACAGGGGAATCATGCATACAGACTCTAAAAATCTCAACAGAGGTCCCTTACTACAAGATTAGTAGTTTGGTGCCCTGCCTGGCAAAGTATATTACATAGGTCTACATTGAATCTTATCATTTACCTCATTTTCTTTTAGCTGCCTTACAGACAAAGCTTCATACTTCTTGCCATCTCTTTCCTCATCACAAAACTCTACTGAATCTCCATCTAGATTCAATGTGACATCATTGAGGGCGGAAGCATCAAACTAAACAAAAACAACACAATATCAATTGTTACTAAGAAACAGGAATGAGAAGGGGGTGGTACCCCAAAATCATAAATCAGGGAGGCTGTTGCCTCTCCCCCCCCCAAAAAAAAAAAACAAACAAACAAAACAAAACAAAACAAAACAAAACAAAACAAAAACACAACAACAAACAAAAATAAAAACAAAACAAAACAAAAAACACCCAAAACAATAACAAAAAACAAAACAAACAACTATAAGTATGAAAAAGTTGTAGTATTGAAGCATTCAATTCGCGTTGACATTGTCTGTCTCAGTAGGTTCATTAGACTTGATACAATCTGTATTTTGGGCTCTAAATGACTAGAAATAAAATGTTCCACACAATGCAATATCTACTACCATGATCTGTGTCATATTTCAATCACCAAGTGCCACTGAAACTCAGATTCTAAATGAGGAATATCAAACCTTTCATGATAAAATAATTGTCATTCACATCTCATCTTATATCCCATGTGAACAGAAACATTAATATTACCCAGGTCGAAAATCCAATAGGCTATTGGTCCTGTTGGTCCAACAGAATCCATTAGACTTATTGGTTTTATTGGTTTCAATAGGGAAAGTGAAATATTGGTTTCTATTGGTCCAATAGAAACCAATAGAGGAATTCTGATGGACCCACAGAAAATTCTATTGGACCAACACACACCCATAGAAAATATATACTGGTTTCATGACAACTGTCTGTTTTTAAAAGAGAAATACATTATAATGGTGTTTATTGGTTTCATAGCCAAAAGCAGGGACCGCAGAACGTCACTGCCATTGGGGGTGCAGCTATTGGTTTGTATTAGTTTTAGGACCAACAGGGTCCTATGAGTTTCAAAAAGTACAATGGTTTTTATTGGTCTCCGGACCAATAGGGTCTGTTGGTCTGTAATGGTTTGCAAGCCCTGTTGGTCAATCCTGTTGGTCCAACAAGATTCTGATGGATATAATGAAATCTCTGTGTTGGACTTTGATGGAGCGAAAATGGGGTTTTTAATGGTCCAATAGGCTCCATTAGAAACCATTAAAAACCAATAGAATTTTTCTATTGGTCTCGATTAAATTCTATTGGAATTTCGACCAGGCTAACAATAACAATAACAACAACATCAACAACAAACACAACTACAAGTAACTCTGAGAATAAATTGGAAATAAGCTTACACCTAATGGAGCTCTGATGAGCCACAGCTCCTTTCTTGACTTGCTTACATCCTTCAAATCTAAAGGGCATTTACCTTCAGGATAATCAACTTCTTCAAAGGAAGCTGGAGTTGTAAACCTGTCATGACATTTTGGGGAAAAAGATGAGGGATGGATTTGTATCTGATAATGACTACAGAAAAAAACTTACATTTTTCATGACACAAATGTCTAAGTTCTTACTAAACATTCAAGAGGACATAGGAGTCCAACAGCTACACGTACCTTTGCTCTTCTATCATATGAAGTGTTAAAATGTCATACAGCCCTGGAAAAAATTATTAGACCAGCTCCATTTGGGTGTATATGAGTAGTGTAAAGTCCATTGTCTATGGAAGTTGGAAAATATTTATCAAAAGCTATTAAATTCATGATTACTAGAATACCGGTACTACTAACTGGAACAATTAGCCCTAAGAAAATTATCTCCAGGAAAGTTACCAGTAGGATGACTACAGCCATGTCCCGGACAAATTTCCCCAGACAATTACAACACTCTCTTTTTGAGAAAGAGTTTTTGACCACCTAATACACTGTAAATGTCTGAGAAGATGAATGTCAAGTGTTACTTCTCTTGGTCTGAGCACCACGGCCTGCTCCTTATTCTGCTGAGACCATTGTGTGTGATGTAAAAATTAAAGGTATTAGAAAGTTAATTTCATGGAACAAGAAAACATCCTTGCAACATGAATGATCTGTTGTGAGGAGAAAAAATGCAATACCTTGTGGACAGCATGTCAAAAGGCATGTGTGCTATCATCAAATGTAGCAATTTTCCACCAAAAACTGAACAAACTGCCTCCAGAGGTGTGGACATGGCTTTACCAGATAATCAGGCATACCTCCCTCCTGGACAATTATCCCCAAAACCACTTCTGTCCGGACATTTTTTTCCTAAACCCCTACCCTGGATAATGTCCCCGGGGACAGTTAGCCTCTAAAATATTTACATTCTGTTTAGTTTTTCTGAATTATCTATCCGTTGGGATGCCCTTAGATGTAATTGTCCTTTAGCGATAATTGTCTGGGGTAAATTGTCCTAGGGGTAATTACCCTGGCGATAATTGTCTGAGGGGTTAGTTATTGAGCGGGATAAGTGTTTTTTGGGAGTAGTCATCCACTCATGAGTTAGCTGGTAGAAATCATTCTGAAAAATCAATTACTAATATAGCCAACAATTGCCATATGGAGCTGGTCTAATAATTTTTTTTCCAGGCTGTACATGTGCAAAGACTCATGATCAAAAGGGGTAACTTAAAAGTCCATCCCATAATTCTCCTCTCTCTATTTCAAATATTTACGAGAACATAGCAGAAACATTACACAGCCAGTTTGGATATGGATTGCACTTCATCATGCAGCACATGTAGATGGGTTGTTTGGACGAGCAAACATATTCCTGAAAACCAGCTGGAAATAACATTTACATAAGGAACAAAATGTATTTGTACATGGGAGACCATGTATTATTAAAGCATGCAGTCTTGAATACTAATTTGATTTTCATACCTTTCTTCACTCAGTTCTCAGCTAATTTTATACCAAATAAATTACTTTGGCAGACATCATTCATTTGTCAAAATCTTAAACATTCACTGAAAGTTTCGGCTGATTCTTCATTACCACAATTTAAGATGACCTTTAACCCTACATTAATGCAGGATATGGTTAGGGTATAATCCATGTTGGGTTTTTAGCATCCCTAAAGTTATCTTCATATTAGGAATACGGATGAAGGATGTGGTAATGTCATCTTCAGGCTCAATAAATTTTCCACTGAAATAACGAATATTTGCAATAATTTTGACATTCCAATCTGAATGTTGCAATCACTTTATGAACCACAAACATTTGGAACTAGAAAGGCTGTCAAAGGCAGCAGACCCACGCCTTGGCGGCGCTACAGAGTAGTTGCAATACTATACTAACTATGGGATCAAAACTACAAGGTTACACAGAATTTGCAGGGGTCAACCAATCATCACCAAAATCTAATCGATTCTTTCCTGTCACTATCCGAACATTCCCTGAAAATTTGGTGCAAATCCGTTCACCTGTTCTTGTACACAAACAAACAAACAAACATACGGAGCCCTTTACATAACCCTGCCGATTTGATCGGCATGGGTAACAATAATATGCAATAAACTACAATATTAAGTAAATATAAACAGCATCAATAAACTATGAGGCTTGTACAATTGCTATGGAAATTGTCTATGTACCCTGCATATGAAATTCAAATAGATCAATCATCAAATCTAAAATACATATCACTACATCATTTTTAAAAAACTGCTTTTCCTGACAAATTTATTCAAATACTGTCTTATTTTATACACCTATAAAATCTTTGAAACTTTGTATTTTACTGAAGGGGATAAAACTGTATTTACCTTTCAACTCTTGTCATCTTTATATTCACTGCCACTGGAATGAACAGTTGTGCACTCTTGGATGCTGCAAGTTATATTCTACATCTATCTCAAGGCCATTGTTGACCTGCAAGAAAGAAAAAAGAGGTCACTTTGAAAAGAAGCACTATAGACCACCTACATCAAAATAACATCAAAATGACATTAAAATGACATCAAAATGGCAAGGAATGGTATTCAGCACATAGAGAGAAGAATATCTGCAATCATATTCACTGACATGACTGACGTTGCAAAACAAATTTGGTGCAAGGTGGGATAATGTTGATAGTTTTGACCATATTGATCACAAATGCAAAAACATGAACGATGTCACCACAGATTTTAATTTCAAATTACATGTATGTAAAAACTAGATGAATATTCGACCGCGCGCGGTCGGAATTTATGCCTCCGCCATCACCAGATCGGAAATGTATGGCATACATGTACACTCTAAAAAGGATTGGTCCAACAAAATTACAAATCATTTCACTTAAAATGCACAGGAGACAAAAATTTATTTCATTTCATTTTCAAACGAGGCTAAAAACCAGTAATGTCATGTAATTTCATGTAAATTGACCTCTGTGACCTCTGACCTTTGACCTACTTACCCCAAAATCTAATCAGCTCATCTTCGTATGGGGATACGTACTAGTACCAAGTTTGAAGTTCTTACCTCAAACAGTTCTTGAGATATCGCGGTAACGGTGCTAAAAACCAAGAATTTCATGTAATTTCATGTAAATTGACCTCTGTGACCTCTGACCTTTGACCTACTTACCCCAAAATCTAATCAGCTCATCTTCGTATGGGGATACATACTAGTACCAAGTATGAAGTTCTTACCTCAAACAGTTCTTGAGATATCGCAGTAACGGTGCTAAAAACCAAGAATTTCATGTAATTTCATGTAAATTGACCTCTGTGACCTCTGACCTTTGACCTACTTACCCCAAAATCTAATCAGTTCATCTTCGTATGGGGATACATACTAGTACCAAGTTTGAGATTCCTACCTCAAATGATTCTTCAGATATTGCGGTAACGAGAAGTGGGACGGACGCACGGACGGACGGACGGACAACCCGAAAACATAATGGCCCGAATTCACAAAGGTGGTTTCATTTGAAACCGTGGTTTCAAGAATCCATGGATTTTTGAAACCACGGTTTCACCCGAAACCACGGATTCACCGAGTCTGTGATTCACAAACAGTGGACTCAAAAATCCACGGTTTCAAGCAGACCCACTGTTGAAACCACGGTTTGAAACTCCGGTTGCAACTGGTGGTAGGGATTTCCCCTTTTTTGCACTGCACTGAGCATGCTCAGTAAGATTGATCCAACCAGTATACCGAGTTTTCCTTTACAATTTATTGTCGTGTTTTTTGGAATAAACAAGGACGTGTATCGCAGGGCGCAGGGCGTATTTTGCATGATCCTTCCTGCGCTTGTCTCTCCCGAGTAGTAACAAGCGCCATATCAATCGACGCGTTGTTGTCCGGTCTGCGCGCACAGCTAGCCCAGTTACTTTATTCAACAAGTAACCTGCATGCTATTAATTGCAGAGCTAGAGACGTAGACCGCGATAGTGTACGAGCTGGATCTGGAGGGTCCGACTCGTCTGCAATCAAATCATTTATATTCAAGTGTGCTCTATTTGAAAATTTGTTTTTCAAAAACTATTTAAGGACGAAAATGACATGGATTTTGTCATAGTATGAATAAGACGCTTATGGCCAACTCTGGGCATCTACACGGTATTAAAGATCACACATGTCTACAAAACTAAAAGTGAAATGTAAATTTTCTTTGAATTTATCGTACTTGACATGTACAGTATGTGACATAGTTTATTTTCAATTTTAATTCAGAGACAAATATTAATGTCGATTCATGTATTTGCAAGGATTGGGGCTTTATTGTTCTGAGGATTATTGTAAATTGTAGATTCAGGAATTCATTTTTTTTTCAACAGTACGGTAGGCCTATCATATATATATATAATTATGGGAGAGGGGGCCCCCCCCCCCCCATTTGAACATTTTGGAAAAAGACAATAGAAAACTGTTTTAAACAAAGTCGGTGCACCCTCTTATTTTCAGGGGGTGTGATTGGAGTGAGGACCCCCTTTTTTGCTTGTCAGAGAATTTTGGAAGAAACACTGCTCCATAAATAGCGGGGACCCTTTTTTTTTCGTCACGTGAGATTTCTGTCAGAATCGTGTCCCCCACCCCTACTGGTCAACCCTGCATCAGCCCCTGATTTTGCCAGTGACATTTTAAGACTTTTTTCATTGAGAATCTTTTATGCAATAGGATGGGAAAGTAAAGTGGTTGGTAATGATTACATGTACATGCGCACACCCACAAACATCTGCACAAAGCCCCCCCCCCCCCCCCCCAATCTTACACCATGATCTCACAAGAGGAAAGCATCATATCAACAAATCCAACATGCTGCCATCTTCAATCATAGCCTCCCAAGATCATTATCGACATAAATTAACAATTTCTTTAGCAAGTTAGTGCGATATTCCCCATTAGATTCTTTATCAAGCATATTTACATTGCCTCAACATCAACACCAAACACAAAATATCATGACATCATTCACATCTTGCCAGAAAGTAACATGACTACCAATGTGAGGCCTTTACGATACAAAGTATAGTATAAAATGTAAAGTTGTTATAGAGTAACTTATTTTCAGCAATTTAATATTAAATATTTGTCATATTTCTGTTACATAAAATACATTAAAAACATTTATATACATATATTTTCCATTAATAGTTAAAGGTTAAATAAGTTATGCATTGATTCATGGAATAAATAATATGACTACCTATGTACATAAAACATTGGGGATCCAGGGGGCCGTGCCCCCGCCCCCCCCCCCCCCCCCCTTTGGAAGAAAACTATGCATTTTGACCATAGACGATCCGTCATTTTCCCCCACCTTTTAGAATGAAGATTCTTTTTTTGGCTTGTCAAGGAATTATGGAGGGGAACTTGACCCCCACAACCCCCCCCCCCCCCCCCCCCCCACTGAGCGAATTTTGAAGGTCTGGCAAAATTTTTTTTTGCCAACTCCACCCCCCGCCCCCCCATATTGAGCGACTTTTCGAAAAGCTGCTGAGACCCAAAAAATACGGGTCTACCTTTTCCAAAAGTTGACAAACCTTCATTTGTGTGCCCCCTCTTATACTCAATCCTGGATCCGCCCCTGCATAACAGTCTATTGTAAATCTATTAAGGGTATTACAGTTCTTAGAGGTTTTAAGAAATATTTCATTTATAAACGATACTATGATTATGAAATTCATGTAATATTTATGACTCACATTTTGAGGTGAACATAATACAGGTATTTTAAAAGACAATAGACCTGTTTACTAAGTGATTCAAATTTATGGATGTTTCTTTCCTGGGGACCTAGTAACAAGGTATTCCATTAACCTGTTTTTAATGAATGAACTACAATACTTGGAATCCAGTTTTCATACATTACTTGTTGCTATGTCTGGCAAGCCTCTGACAAGCTTTCAGGTTGTCAAGAACAACCTTTGTTTCAAAAGTATGCATAAAATTTGAATCACTTAGTAAACAGGTCTATTTCCCAGATTTCACTTAATATGAAATTATAATAAGAATGTACTTATGAAATTATAATAAGAATGTACAATACACTGAAAGATAATTTAGTTCTGGAAATCAACTTCTTCAAAAATAATTTAGTTTAGTTTTCAATCTTGCAAAAAATTCATTATCTACATGTACCTTTTATTTTCTTCTCAATTTTTGCACGACCAAGACAATGTGCAGTTTTCATCTAAATATCTGAATTCAGGAAACCCTATATAGGATTGTACACAATGGGAATTTCTCTTCTTATTCCAATATATTTTTTAACAAAATTTCCGAAAATATTTAAATTTTGATATTATGATTATGAATCAAAATATTCAATACAAATCTGACTATGATACACTGCAATTCACATATGTCAAAGAAACATAATTATGTATGTAACTACAGGCAAACCTCGTTACAACAAACTCCTCTGTACTTTTTTTTCGGAGGGGGGGGGGGAGGAGACGACTACAAGCGGAAACAAGAGGGTTTTGTATGTGTGTATATTTTTTTCAAGGCAATGGAGAGAATGTGCCTCCTATGCCCTCCTCCCCCCTCCCACCTCCCTTATACACCACTGCTCTTCTGGATTAAGGAAATATCAAAGCTTTGCTATATTAGGGTTTTAAAAAGTATATTACAAAGATGTAGGACCAGAGAGATAACGTTGTTATAACGAGTTCGTAACTGCGTTCTTCTACAATGTTACTGTACATGTACTTTAACCCTAGTCCGTTGGTTGGTGGATTCAACCTCTTCTCTCATAGTTGGGAATGCCATGATTTTCTCCTCCTTGCGTTAGCTTTGGAAGCCTCATTTTGGTCTCTGCAAACAGATGATTGTGTTATTGATGCCCCATCACAGTGACCAAGCATCCTATGGAATGACCCTGTAAATGACAACGTATCAACAGATAGTGGGCTGAAAAATATTTTATCAGAAATATTGAATTTTAATTTATGAAAAAAAAGAGAAATATATTATATACAAAGTAAGGGAAAAAAGATCAAAATTTTGCAGAAAAAATGTAATCAATTTGTGATTTAATAATTATAAGCTACAACAAAATTAAAGGGGAATGAAACCCAGGCATCAGTATGCTATAAGTGAATGGGGATGACCAAGAAGAGTAAATAGTGAAAGTTGGAGCAAAATCGGACAATCCATTCAATAGTTATGACTTTTTAAAGTTACAGTAAATCCCTATCATGGGGATCCTTGAGTTGGCAACTTTGCCAGCATCTGTGATGTCATCGTGGACAACTCTCCATTCATTTTGTGTATAAATTTTTAAAAAATGATTAATATGAAATTTCAAATTAGGAATCAACATAATTCTTTCCAAATTGCTTTCAGAATTGATGAAGTCGTGTCATACTCAAACAACAATTCAAAAGAATTTCAATTTTTCTTGAAAATGAAGAAAATGTGAAATTCTGTGTACAAAATAGAGAGGCCAATACCTGCAAGATCACATGTAGTGGACTTTTTCCTTCCTCCTCATCCCCTTCCAGCATGTTAATGAGGCAGAATGCAGTGTCGTCATACAATTCAAATGGATTCCTCCGGTCTACAAGACCTCGTTGTGGTCTGGCAGCTGTCTGTATGGAAAATGGTGTTAGAAATTTAGAATTAGAGGGAAGATCAAAATATAAGAAAATATAAGAAAATTTGAGCAAATTTGATGTCTGTTTTTGACTGCTGAAACAGTGAATGTTTGCTAGTCCCGCATAAGTTTGGGCCTATGACTATGAGTGGGATCAATGGAACCTTGATATCATACCGTCTCCGATATTGTCGCTCATTACAGTCCCTCCGAACTAATGTGTGCTGCTTAACCTGCCTTTGTGCTTCGTTCTGCTTTATATGTGCATTGGTGCATCCTGAAGCTGTAAGTAATAATCTATATTTTTGTGAACCTTCCTGTAATGGTATCTTACATTCATGACATTACAGATGGGTATACAAGTTCACAAAAATTGAGATTCCTACATCATGCTCTACAATGTACATGTACATGTACATCTTAGATTCTAGCTTTAGTTTATGACATTAGACTTTACATATTACAATTACAATTTCAGCCGAAGGCAAAGCAAAACACAAACATAGCAGTGACTGTAGCACACAGGGTCCCGGGGGGGGGGGGGGGGGGGGGGGGGGGGGGGGGTCAGACTCAAAGATTAATTTATTATATTTATAGTTCCCTTGACTTGGTCTCATTTTACTCAAAATCAATTTGGGTGAAAGATTGAATAGATCTTGCTTTTAAAGCAGGATCTCGAGCAGAGTCTGGCATGTCTGGACTTTTGACATGTTGCTGACCACCTAATTTTTTGAATCATTCATTCATAATCATAGATTAGCCTAACTCAACTGGCCTTGAGTCGGACTCTTGTCTTGAATTGGATTAAATAGACTAAGCCTAGCATGCCTTGGCCTACGACGTGCGTGGGCGTTGATTTTTAAAATGTGCAATGTCTTGTTCATCGACTCCCCAATAATGGTGAAATTTTGATGAAAATCCATACAAAATAATACATGCTGGATACTACTAAATAGTCCAGGCCTATTTACAAGAATGCCAGGTTACCTGATGAGGCTGACCTAGACTTTCGTCAGTCTCAGACTCGTCTTTGTTTGTTGTGATCAGGGACACGAAAATACACGCCCGGGACTAAAGAATTAACCAGAGTGCGATTTTTTTTTCTTCTCCACCAGCTGCACACTGGCGCTGGCTCCAAACAGCATGCTTTTGTGAAGTAATTTTTACTTTTCTGCGCAACACGATACGTACAGATAAGAAGAAAAAAAATTCTAAATTAGATATCACTCGGAATCGGTAAATTACTTACGATTTCCTTCCAGCTTGGGCTCGGGAAAGTATGCTAGCTCCTCAATATTTGTTGCGAGAAAATTTCTTTCCGCAGCCTGCGTTCACGATCGATTATGTCTCCAGCCTAAATGCTGCACTCTGATTGGTTAAAACCGTGGGTTCACCTGAATCCACAGTTTCAGACCACCCCAAACAGTTGACTCAAAATGATGACGTAAAATCCGTGGGTGAAACGATGGATTCACTTGAAACCACCTTTGTGAATCGCAAAAGTAAAACCGTGGTCTAATCCATGGTTTCAAACCACTGTTGAAACCATGGATTTGACTGAAACCACCTTTGTGAATTCGGGCCAATGCCTCCGGCACCCACCTTCGGTGGACGGAGGCATAAAAAATTGCGACTTTTTAAAATTTTTCTCTAATAAGCAATCTAGTCTTTTATTCTATTTCTAAAAACTTACCATTAAAGGAGAATTACGCTAAAAAATAAAGACAATAGTGTTCAAAGGTGTTATTTATTCCTACTTGTTAGACTATATGGCTTCGCGTCAAAATATACGAGATCGAAACGAATCAAGATTTTCTGAGCAAAATTTACCATCTGCTAGCAATATGTATCGTCTGCTAGTAGCACATGGGGGCTGCCATTTTGTTTATGTGTACAAGAAGATTTTCTTAATCCAAATGCTCAATTGCCTTTTTCAAAATTAAAAACCCATTTGAGATTAAAAATATAGAATAGATATGTCAATTTATTTTTAAACTGAAGATTTCCTTATAAATTTCTGTTTAAAATCGATATTCGCTTAATATAAATCTATTTTCTCGATACTGGACATATGGGACGGAGCAAATTAATTCAAGTTTTATGGATGCTTCTTCCCTGAGCATCAATAGCGGCAAACTTTGCATTCACCTGCTTTCGGATAATGGACTTGAAAAGTCAGAATGCATGCTGCATATATTATTATCTGCTCTGTTTGGCAAACCCAAGAAAATTTTTGTTAAGCAAAACCAGACAATTTAAAAGTATCATTATAAAGATTTATTTTTTATAATACATGTAAACACCCACTTTATATTTTTTGTCACATATTGGATTTTTTACTATTTTTGGAGGCCTGTTGTCAGGCCTCAGGTTGTCAGCAGTAACTTTTTTTAAAATTTTATTATCATTATTATCATAGCCACATTAAATAAGTTATGGTAATCATAAAGAAGATGATGAATAGATGTATTATTAAATAACAATATCTTTACAAAATGATACAGTCTGAGGTAAATGTTTGATCTAGATACCAGAATGTATTATTTATTTTCATTATTTAATGTTTAGATTGTTATAACTGATATAGACCATTGCTGTCAGTTATGATAGTCATTGAGCTTAACCCCACTTGCACTTCTTTTTCTGTAACGTAATAAAAGTAAAGTGTTTTTTGGACTTGTTGGTGTCTTTGTTGGGGGGGGGGGGGGTAATTTTTTTTCTAATTCAACAGAGACCCACAGAAACTACTTCATTAGTACTATTAATTTCTTTTTATCACTTCTGCATAAATACTACAGTAGTCTGACAGAGCAGCTACTCAGAAGACAGAACAAAAGATCAACAGTTATGACAACACTAGTTTCAGCAAAACAGTTTAAAGGGAAATCCAACCTTATTTTTTTCTATTGATGTTATTATGAAGCGTAACTTGCTGGTTAATTTCATACCAAATTTAGCACAATTTGACAGCTATGAAGAAGGTTATAGAATGATGATCCCCCAAACACGTCGTCTGCTGCACATGCATGGGGGCCGCCATTTTCTATGTTTGCAGTGGACTTAGTCCACGAATGACGTATCTGTGGACAATTCCTAGCCTAGATTCCATCTTTTTTTCTTTTTTTTTAATTTGGTTTATTCCCTATGCTGCTCTTTCTCTACACGCATATCCCATACAGAGCGCGACTCTGTGTGTATAAGTAATTATTTCAGAACACAACAATTGCCGTTGTGTTTTGCAGCTGTTGTTTCTCCCAACCTTTTGCGGTCCAGTGTCATTAATGATTCATGACTCTGGGTTAAAAAGGTGTTCTGGAATTTCAATTTCAACACACAATGGCAATTGTGCTCTGAATTAATTACGGGTTTGTGGCCTCGCTTTTTCAAAAAGTGAACAATGTAATTAAATATTCAGAGCAATATTTAAAGACAAGTATTCAGAGAAACATAAAAGAACTCGCCCCAATTTTTTTTTTTATGTCTCTGTATCGCGCGATGCGAACAATAAGAGTCCTTTGCAATTCCGCGATTACTGGAGAGTTGCGCCCTGTGTGGAATATGCATGTAGAGAAAGAGCAGGGTAGGGGAATAAACCAAATAAAAGAATATAAAAAAGGGACACAATCTAGACTAGCCAGTTTTCCACAGATACGTCATTCGTGGAAAATGGCGGCCCCCATGTGCAGCAGAGGACGGGTGAAAGAAGTGTTTGGTGAGATCTAAAACATTCTATAACTTTCTTCATAGCTGTACAATTTTGGTAAATTTGGTATCAAATTAATCAGGAAGTTACGCTTCATAGAATATCAATAGAAAAAATCAAGGTTGGATTTCCCTTTAAAAGCATTTTCCAATAAGCAAGTGTGAACTGCTCTGCTTGGCTATTCCAAGATGACAAGGCCTCAAATGCTCTGGTAGGTGCAATCAGATCAGCTACCTATTGCAATGAGCAGCAGAGGGAGTTTATGGCCCTATTTTGTTCAATAATCTTTAACCATGTGTGTATGATTTTGTTTGGAGAGCCAGGTGTGAACTACGGATGCCAATATATCCGTACACCATGATGGAACTGTTTGGTGTACATTTCGGGGAGGAAGCAACAACAGAATACTTTCTTTTTGAAGATATCATGAAAAATTGGCACCAAGATTAAAGTAATTAATTTACTTAACAGTCTTGGCATGATTGGTGCCATTAATGAAGTAATCATATCAGACAAACATTCTCGCACAGCATACAGAAGTATGATTGAAAATCTGAAATCAAAATACCAAAAATTAAATAAAAGTAAGAGGAAGGAAGATGTCAAATTACAATTACAGCAGCTACTAGAATCAGAATTTAAATTTCCTCAGAAGCAACTTGTACCAAGTCCCCCACCAGTACCACCACCAGTACCACCACCACCACCACTTCCGCCATTGCCATTATCACAAGTGAAGAAGAAAAACATTGCATTGGAGAAACAACTGTCACAAACAAAACTACAATTAAAATGAAAGGCTTCATCAGCATCATACTTTGAAAAAAAATCTGCCAAACTGGAAGAAAAAAAAAATTAAGAGTAAAATTACAGCAATCAAGAAAAGAAAAAGAGAAAAAAGTGGGTAAATGGGAGGAATCTTTGAAAAAAGCTGTGACAGTAAAAAATGACCTTAAGGAGGAGAAGGAGGAGAATGAATGGCTTTGAGAAATGGTTAATGATACAGTTCCCACAATGGATGACAACGGAAACTACACAACTGAAATGAAAGAATGTGTTTTTGCTTTGCTGAACCACAATGCCATCTGGCAAAATAGGTGCAGTGACTGAAGCTGTGCTGAAACTGGGTGGCCTTAAAGCGTCAAGTATCTCTTCAAAATAAATGGTTACAGACTGGAATATCACGAGATTAATCATTGCCCAGAACCAGTAAGCTGAAGAAATTGCCTTCCAAGTCCAATCTTGGAATACATCTACATGTACCAGCTCCTGAAGGACTATGAGGAAGTTAACTTGGAGATCCTAGTGTGATATGATAGAAGGTAAAATACATCAGCAGATCAGTGACATTCTGAATGAAAGATGAAATTTCTTATGATCTTTTTTGGATTTTTTTGTAAAATTACGTACGATCAAAAAAACATTCTAATTCTAAACGTTTTCCTAGGAGGAAACGCTGTGGCGGAGGAGCTGTCGGTCGCGGGAGTAATCAGAAAAGTGTTATTTCAGGGCATTTTCCAGTCTAGACCGAAATTTTCTGTCTCCAGTACGTTAGCCTCTTATTTGGGTAGGGTCGGCTACTACTTGGAGACAGAAGCCGTCCTGTCACTTTGCTGTGCAAAATTTGTCTATGGCGTTGTGCCGTTCTAGTCTCGTACAAGGCAAAATGATTATGAAGGAAAAAATACGATAAATTCATTACGAACTCGTGCACATTGATTTCAAAACGGTTATTTCTTTAACATTAAATATGTTTGTTTAGTGTTAAAGAAATAACCGTTTTGAAATCAATGTGCACGAGTTCGTAATGAATTTATCGTATTTTTTCCTTCATAATCATTTTGCCTTGTACGAGACTAGAAGCTCGGGTAACGGTTTGAATACGGCTGCAGGATTTTCGAACGGAGAAGACCTTGGACCCTGAATTACATGAAAAAGGAGCATTAAATGGATCATTTGGTCAAATTGGTATGTTGAACAGATTAAGTATATGAATTAGAGCCTAGGCCTTATGATTATTTTTAAAAAAATACAGAGGAAAAATGATTTTTTCCTACTGTTCCAGCAGGCACAACGCCATATAAAAATGCCATAGCCATAGGCCTAGACAAATTTTGCACAGCAAAGTGATAGAACGGCTTCTGTCTCCAAGTAGTAGCCGACCCTACCCAAATAAGAGGCTAACGTACTGGAGACAGAAAATTTCGGTCTATTTCCAGTCCTGCTAACCCGTGTGCAATTAGATTGCTGGGTAAGAACGCCTGGCTTCGTGATGTATGATGGGGGGACCTAAAGCTACGCACTTTGTTTTCAGCAGCTAAAAGGTCACAGAAATCATGGCAGTGGTCTTGAGGTTGATGACTGCCTAACAGTTAAAGTCTACATACGAAGTACATGTATAGTAAAGTCGCCATGAGTGAGGCCATGAGTGAGGCCATGGACCTACGGAAACGCAAGCGCCGCGCCTTACGACCACTGCCGCCGGAGCGTTGGTTGGTTGGTCCGTTACTTTAGCGGGGCCGGAACCGGGTCGGCATGGTTGG
This sequence comes from Heliocidaris erythrogramma, assembly GCA_025617745.1. Lineage (NCBI taxonomy): Eukaryota > Metazoa > Echinodermata > Echinoidea > Camarodonta > Echinometridae > Heliocidaris > Heliocidaris erythrogramma. The sequence continues at coordinate 5,867,551 of CM046853.1, forward strand.
AGATCCGAGGACGTCGTGGTCGACGCGACGTCTGCAAAGCCACGCTAGCCGAACAAAAAGTCCAAGGAATGAATCGACACCGCTAATATGGATACATGTGAATTTATTAAACTATTAGGAACTGAAAGATTGACAGACTCAATGTAAACACATGAAAAGCAGCAAAGTGTATTTTTTTCACTTTACCTTTGCCTTGGGCTTGGCTTTGAATTGGTGGGAGTCTGGTCAAAGCAAAATGAAAAAACATGCGTTTGCATCGAAAGTATGAAGTGCCAGGTTGTATGATCATTTTTTTAAGCGCGCGCGCTGGTCAACGGCCCGGGCCGGGACGCGCGTTTCCGTTTTACACCGTTGCCTAGGCATTTTTTCGATTAATCGCTTCGAACGTGCTGGTTTCAAAGTCTAGGTTTCAGCTCGCTTCATGCGCTATGAGCTCGAGCTTGCTCTGCACGCGCGAAGTATGAAATCGAATGTACACACGTACTCCTACTCTGCATGTTTGCGGCGATCGGGTGTATGTATACGTGTACTATAGGGTCTACTGCACTGGTCTACTGTCTCGGATTGTCTATATGGCGATAAAGAATAACATTAGAGTTAATTCATGTTGCATTGCAAGGTAAAAGAATTTTAAAATGTAGCTGAAAGGCAGCTAAGCTGAAACAGTGTTACCAGAAAGCGAGGGAATTAAACAGAAGGGGTGGGGGACGAGGAATATACGTATAATAATTATAGCCCAGGATCATACATTTAAAAGAAAATTTAGGTGTTTTACTAATATCGAGAAGATAAGAATAATAAGAATAATAATAATTGATTTGAAGAAATATAGTTATATTTGCTACAACTATAACTATAACTATAACTGCGTATCTAGCTGTAACTCTTTGTGCGCCAATTAGAGAAGAGGAAGCCTCATCAGCATGAAAGAAAAAACAACAAAGAAGACGGCCCTTTCACGCTTCCTTCTGTTTTGCTTTTCCTTTCATCCCCCTTGTCTCTCTTATATATTTTTTTGCTTTTATCGTTCCTTATATATTTCTTTTAGCTCGTTTGCGCACAAGATGAAGTGTAGCTACTGTACAGTTACTGTAATGCATATCTTTGCTGTCTGTGCAGATGCTGTGCATGCTAGACCTCACTGGGGGCGCTGACGACTTAGACTCTTTCACCAGCGCACTTCTTGGATTTTTTCGCGAAAATGCCTAGGCAACGGTGTAAAACGGAAATGCGCGGCCGGGACCAGGGGTGGGGGGGGGGGGGGGGTGCAGCTGAAGCCTCCAATCCAGCCCATTTTATGAGTCATTTTAGTAGAAAATTTGAAGTCGTTGTTAAGGACCGTGGACCGAATTTTGTCAGAAGGAAGAGGTATGGGGGTACATTACAAAAATATAAAAAGTGACACTCCATCGGGAAGGTGTGTAACACGCTCCTGAAAAAAACCTCCAAAGTGCCCCTAAACCAAGCTTTGCTGCCCAAAATGCTCTGGATGTAGAGAAAAAAATTTAGGCTTGATAACCCCAAAGTGTGTCATTTAATTCAGATCAAATTTACACAGTACAATTTTGAGTATTGTAACTTTCTTGGGGTGCAATTTGGTGCCAAATGATCATTTCAATAATAAGTTATTAACTTGTGAAAATGTTATTGCTTTCTCAAAATTAGTCAAATGATATTGGCAGGATTATGTAAACATACCCATTGTCCATTTGCACCTGTTTGACAAGACATAATAGAGAATCTGAGCTATGTGGCTGCCATTCTGAACTCTACCATTCATGTGTTAATTACACAAATACCTTGCAACCTCCCTATTATGCCTTGTCAAACAGGCGCAGAAGGACAATGGGTGTGTTTACATAATCCTGACAGTATCATTTGACTATACCTTTGAGAGAACAATAACATTTTCACAATTTAATAACCTATTATTGAAATGATCACTTGACACCAAATTGCACCCCAAGAAAGTTACAATACTCAAAATTGTATACTGTGTAACTTTGATCTGAATTAAATGACACACTTTAGGGTTAAGGTTGTAATGCATAAAAATGGTGTTTCTCTACATCCAGCGCATTTGGGGCACCTAACTTTGGTGTTTTATTCAAGAGCGTGTTTTTTTTTGTTTTTTTTTATTTGATTTGATTTGGTATAAATGTATATATTATAGTCATATACACCTTCCTTCTGATAAAGTTTGGCGCATATATTATTAGATGGGCTGTAATAGACCGATTTGGGGGTCTTTTGTGGGGCTCACCTGGGGCCCAAACCCGGCGGCTTTGTTCGAGCTGACAAGCTTTTTGTGAATGACATGGATGGTCTAAGTAACTTTAAGGGGTCAAATCTCATATGTAAAATGGGGTGACTATTTCAAGACAGGCTCCTATGGCAAGCCTAATGCCCAATAAGTCAGATAAACTCAGTTTTTCGCCGATAAACTGAGTTTTTCGCCGATAAACTGAGTTTTTCGAGCGATAAACTGAGTTTTTCGAGCGAAAAACTGAGTTTTTCGAGGGAAACTCTGCATATCAACTGATAAACTTAGTTTTTCACGATAAACTAAGTTTTTCACTCGAAAAACTTAGTTTATCACCGATAAACAGGGTTTTTCTCGATAAACAGAGTTTTTCATTTGATATGCAGAGTTTCTCTCGATAAACTCTGTTTATCACTTGAAAAACTCGGTTTTTCGGTGATAAACTAAGTTTATCGGCGAAAAACTCAGTTTTTCGGCGATAAACTAAGTTTTTCAATTGATAAGCAGAGTTTCTTGATAAACTAAGTTTATCACTTTGAAAAACCCTGTTTATCGAAGTGATAAACAGGGTTTTTCGAAAAACTATGTTTATCAAACGATAAACACAGTTTTTCATTCGAAAAACTATGTTTATCAAACGATAAACACGGTTTTTCGGAGATAAACTAAGTTTATCGGCGAAAAACTCTGTTTATCAATTGATAAACAAGGTTTTTCGAAAAACCCTGTTTATCAAACGATAAACAGGGTTTTTCGATATGCAGAGTTATTGTGAATTTACCGCGAGTGGGCGCTACAAAAGTACATAAAGAAGCTGGCCTGTGAGCATCGAACTCAAACATAGTCAGCAAAATGCCTTCTTGTGAAGCCATCAACTGTACCGATCGACTTCTTTCTTTCATTTAATATATCTTCTTCTCTTTCACAACAATGGCAGGAAAAGATAGAAGAAAAGTAAAAAAAAAAAAAGAAATACATAGGGAAAGAGAAGGGGATAGATCAAATGATAAACACCAAAAAATACATATGGAAATGGGAGACGATGACAGATGTAAGGAAAAACAAAGAAATATATAGGGAAAGGGGAGAGAAAAGATGAAAAGAAAAACAAAGACAGACATAATGATAGAGAAGAGCATGGATGGAAGGAAAAACAAAGAAATACATGATGAAAGCGAAGAGAATAGATAGAAGGAAAAACAAGGAAATATAAAGAAGGGGGAGAGGATAGATGGAAGGAAAAACAAAGAAATACATATGGAAAGGGGAGACGATGACAGATGGAAGGAAAAACAAAGAAATCCATAAGGAAAGAGAAGAGAATATGGAATAAAAAACAAAGAAATACATCAAGAAAGGGGAGAGGAGGTAGATGAAAGGAAAAACAGAAAAAATCGTATGGAAAGAGATGATATATGGAAGGAAAAACCAAGAAATATATAAGGATACGGGAGGGGATAGTTGGATGGAAAAACAAAGAAATACATAAATAAAGGGGAGAGGATATAGAAGAGGAAAAACAAAGAAATATATAAGGAAAGGGAAAAGGATAGATGAAAGGAAGAAAAAAAATACATTAAATTATATATCCTCTGTTCTTTCCTTATGTATTTCTTTGTTTCTCCTCCCATCTATCCTCTTCTCTTTCCTTATATATTTTTGTTTTTCCTTCCATCTGTCCTCTTCTCTTTCCTTATGTATTTCTTTGTTTTTTCTCCCATCTATCCTCTTCTCTTTCCTTATGGATTTCTTCGTTTTTCCTTCCATCTATCATCGTCTCCCCTTTCTTTATGTATTTCTTTGTTTTTCCTTCCATCTATCCTCCCCCCCCTTCTTTATATTTCCTTGTTTTTCCTTCTATCTATTCTCTTCGCTTTCATCATGTATTTCTTTGTTTTTCCTTCCATCCATGCTCTTCTCTATCCTTATGTCTGTCTTTGTTTTTCTTTTCATCTTTTCTCTCCCCTTTCCCTATATATTTCTTTGTTTTTCCTTCATTCTGTCCTCTTCTCTTTGCTTAAGGATTTCTTTGTTTTTCCTTCCATCTATCATCGTCTCCCCTTTCTTTATGTATTTTTTTGTTTTTCCTCCCATCTATCCTCTTTCATTTTCCTTATGGATTTTTTTTCCTTCCATCTATCCTCTTCTCTTTCCTTATAGATTTCTTTGTTTTTCCTTCCATCTATCCTCTCCCCCTTCTTTATATTTCCTTGTTTTTCCTTCTATTCTCTTCGCTTTCATCATGTATTTCTTTGTTTTTCCTTCCATCCATGCTCTTCTCTATCCTTATGTCTGTCTTTGTTTTTCTTTTCATCTTTTCTCTCCCCTTTCCCTATATATTTCTTTGTTTTTCCTTCATTCTGTCCTCTTCTCTTTCCTTAAGGATTTCTTTGTTTTTCCTTCCATCTATCATCGTCTCCCCTTTCTTTATGTATTTTTTGTTTTTCCTCCCATCTATCCTCTTTCATTTTCCTAATGGATTTCTTTGTTTTTCCTTCCATCTATCCTCTTCTCTTTCCTTATGGATTTCTTTGTTTTTCCTTCCATCTATCCTCTCCCCCTTCTTTATATTTCCTTGTTTTTCCTTCTATCTATTCTCTTCGCTTTCATCATGTATTTCTTTGTTTTTCCTTCCATCCATGCTCTTCTCTATCATTATGTCTGTCTTTGTTTTTCTTTTCATCTTTTCTCTCCCCTTTCCCTATATATTTCTTTGTTTTTCCTTCCATCTGTCATCGTCTCCCCTTTCCATATGTATTTTTTGGTGTTTATCATTTGATCTATCCCCTTCTCTTTCCCTATGTATTTTTTTTTTTTTTACTTTTCTTCTATCTTTTCCTGCCATTGTTGTGAAAGAGAAGGAGATATATTAAATGAAAGAAAGAAGTCGATCGGTACAGTTGATGGCTTCACAAGAAGGCATTTTGCTGACTCTGTTTGAGTTCGATGCTCACAGGCCAGCTTCTTTATGTACTTTTGTAGCGCCCACTCGCGGTAAATTCACAATAACTCTGCATATCGAAAAACCCTGTTTATCGTTTGATAAACAGGGTTTTTCGAAAAACCTTGTTTATCAATTGATAAACAGAGTTTTTCGCCGATAAACTTAGTTTATCTCCGAAAAACCGTGTTTATCGTTTGATAAACATAGTTTTTCGAATGAAAAACTGTGTTTATCGTTTGATAAACATAGTTTTTCGAAAAACCCTGTTTATCACTTCGATAAACAGGGTTTTTCAAAGTGATAAACTTAGTTTATCAAGAAACTCTGCTTATCAATTGAAAAACTTAGTTTTTCGCCGAAAAACTGAGTTTTTCGCCGATAAACTTAGTTTATCACCGAAAAACCGAGTTTTTCAAGTGATAAACAGAGTTTATCGAGAGAAACTCTGCATATCAAATGAAAAACTCTGTTTATCGAGAAAAACCCTGTTTATCGGTGATAAACTAAGTTTTTCGAGTGAAAAACTTAGTTTATCGTGAAAAACTAAGTTTATCAGTTGATATGCAGAGTTTCCCTCGAAAAACTTAGTTTTTCGCTCGAAAAACTCAGTTTATCGGCGAAAAACTCAGTTTATCGGCGAAAAACTGAGTTTATCTGACTTATTGGGCATTAGGCTTGCCATAGGCTCCTGGCCTAATACTTGATATTAAAGGGAAATTAACCTCAGCGTATGAATTAGCTTATTTTGAATGGTGTAGTATATGCCTCTTATTTGATACATGCAATTTCATGTAAAAACACAGGATATAGATATAAATCACTATTTTCCAGCCAAGTTATCGTCTGCTAGCAATAATAAGGGGGCTGCCATTACTTTATGTGTACACGAACATATTTTTCATCCCAAGTAAAATTTCCTTCATCGTTAACTTGTAATTGATTTTTAGAGGACAAATATATATTAGATAAAGTCACATATTCTGAAATGTAAGTTTAGTTTTTTATATTTTTTAAAAGGTCTTAATTTGTTCATAAAAAATATACTTCATAAAAAATATACGTCAAGGACGGAGAATTGACGTCAAGGACGGAGACAATCGTAACAATACCAAAACAAAGCGAGGAATCTGCTTTACAGGATGGCTATTAGAACTCATGGGTCGTCAATTATCTAGGCCCATGGCCAATAACAATCGTAATACAATCAGAACAAAGCGACGTATCTGTTGTAAAGGTAGGCTATTATCAATGCATATGGTACCTAATGATCCGTGTCATGCACAAAATGGCAGCCTCCATGGAAAGACGTAGCAGACAATAGGTGCATCTAGAATATCACGTGGGGTTACTTGTCCTTTAATTGCATATTATACGCACCATCTCGGGGATGTGAGGAAGCGGGGGCGAGAGAGCTGCACAGCCCCAGCAGCCCCCGAGAATTTTGAAATTACCAGTTGTCCGTCACCTCATATTCGGGCAGCACAGCCGATGAAAATCAGCCTGCCTTCATTATAAACTTAGTCATTATTCATTCTGAACCCGGGGGGAGGGGGGGGGGGGGGGGGTCAAATATGCTGTACACAAACGCGACCAAGAATCGCGTGGAAAGGATATAGTCATTTTGCTCGTAAAGGCGCGTGACGTGTCAAATAGGCCAAAAATCAGGGAAAAGGGGATTTTTGTTTTGTTTTGTTTTGTTAAAGGGTATTTAGAGTACTCTTTCCCCCATCCTTAGTCTGGACTTTGTCCAGCCTCGAATTGAAAATGTTTATGTCTGAAATAATGTTCTCCATCGTTGTAACCTCTTGCTATATATTACTCAAGTCTCTCAACAACATTTGACCCTTCCCAGAATTCATAACATACTGTTATAGTCCTTTTCATTTTTCATTCTGAATAAATTCTTACAGAATGTTTTTAAAAAGAGACATGGAAGTTATCATTATTTATACATGTCTCTGTACATGAATGAAAATTGTTAAGTTAGTTTGGAAACGGTCATTCCCAATATGCTCTTCAGGGACCATGATCCTTCATCTGAAAATATTATATTGTTCCCTCTTCAGTCATCCAATTCTATAGAACTATAGTAAATATTGATAATACGCGCTGTGATTGGGTGGATTCGCATCACGAGACTAAGGGTCTATACAATTAGTGCATGTTCTATTCATGCACCATACTGGACTATATGAACTCCATAATTATACTAAATCATCCCTCGTGCAGGTCTATTTCACCTCGGCCTGCGGCCTCAAAACTGCACTCGGGATAATTTAGTATTTCTGGTGCACATAATCCAGTAGAGTGCATGATAGACCGTATAGTGTCACTGTTTGGTACCTTATCCAGGGGCGGATTAATTAAGGGAGGTACTTCCGTTCCCCCCCCCCCTTGAAAAAAAGTGTAAGCCTGAACAGTGTGCCCCTTTTTGTGGGGTAAATTGTGCCACCCCTTTCAGAACTGATAACTTTGTTTTGCTTGTCACAAACAGAGAAACCCCAAATGTGTGATGACCCCCCCCCCCCTTTTTTTTTTTTGGGGGGGGGGGAGCTTGTCAGAGAATTTTGGAGATAAACTAGACAAAACAATCTGGTGACCTTTTTTTTTTGGCTTGTCAGCAAAGATTTGTGCCCTGGCCCCTTAGAAACCCTGTAAGTTCCAGTAAATTTTGTCAGTTGATAATTATTTGGTATTTTCATTCTTTCCTTATGAGTTTTCTACACACATGGGTGCGTTTTTCTATAATCAATAACATTCTTTTATTTTTCTTCTGATTTATTAGTTTTATTTTATTTTCTTCTGATTTATCATCATTTTTAGTTCTAGGAATTTTTGTTCTTCATTTCTAACGTTTATAGTGCCTGCAGAATTGCAGATTTTCTTGATTGATTTTTATTTTTTTCATAATCTTGTTTTTTCATTTATTTTCTTGATTGATTTTTATTCTTTTTCATAATCTTTTTTTTTTCATTTATTTTCTTGATTGATTTTTATTCTTTTTCATAATCTGTTTTTTCATGTCTAACTATATATATATATATATATATTGAGTGTGTCACTGTGTTGGCTGTCAATGTATACTCTGAAAAATGTTATTCATAACGTACATGTAGTTATCATGAATTATGTTATATATATAATGTTTCCTTTGTATAGTAGGCCTATGTCATGTTGGGCAAAAACACACAAACGCTAAATACATGCTAAATTGAATGAACTCATTACGAATTCGAATGCCCACGTGCGAATTTGAATGCTCGAAAAGACGTTTCCAAGCAAGGTAGCGAATTTGAATGCTCTCCACGCATATTTGAATTTGAATGATGTAAACGTTAAATGTCTTGACCGAAGTGCGAATTTGAATGACCTCAAAATCAATTTGAATGATAAATTTCATGGCACAGATCTTTTTCGCGAATTTGAATGACTCCCTTATCAAATTGAATGACAAATCTGCGAAATTGACCGGGAAAACCTATACTAAAATACCTAATATTTCTAATTCAGAAATTTCAAAAATGACTGGTAAGCATCTAAATATATGTATTTTGAGTTTCCTGATTGATTGAAACCAAAATCTAGGTCATTTGAAGTCACGGTCATGTCAAAAAATGGCCGTTACTATGGAAACGGTACCATAAAAAGTTTATATTTAGGAAAAATATCTAAACTTATCAGTATAAAATAGAGAGGTGTCTACACAATCTTAGATTATATTTTTCTATTAGCTAGGACCCTCAGCTATCATAATCTGCCTATTTTCCATAGAGTTCATGGTGGGCGTGGCCGCTAGGGCCGTTACCATGGTAACACATAACGAAATACTGGAATTTAGAAAATACCGTATATTTGTCATTTAACAGCATAAAATATATGGTAAGGCCTCTAATATATGTATTTCAAGCTGCCCCACTGCACATGATTCCAACCACAATCTGAGCAATTTGAAGGCATGGGCGTGTAAAAAAGGGCCGTTGCTATGGAAACGGTCCCACAAAATGCTTATATTTGTGGAAAATATCTATGATTTATCAATACAAAATAGAAAACAACTGTCTGCACAATCTTAAATCATGTTTTCCTGTTAGCTAGGACCCTCAGCTCTCATAATCTGCCTGTTTTCCATAGAGTTCATGGTGGGCGCGGCTGCTAGGGCCGTTACCATGGTAACATAACGAAATACTGGAATTTAGAAAATGCCGTATATTTGTCATTCAGCAGCATGAAATATACATGGAAGGACTCTAATATATGTATTTAAAGCTGCCCCACTGATTCCAACCACAATCTGAGTCATTTGAAGTCATGGGAGTGTAAAAAAGGGCCGTTGCTATGTGAGTGCCCCCCGGGGGTGTGGCCAGGGGGAGGTCACAAAGCGGTACAAAAAAATGAGCTAGATCAGCTGGAAAGGAAACCCTTAGAAACCTATATTATCAAAAGATTCGCCATAGTCTCAAGGTACATGAATGGACAACGCCAGACGTTTTAAGTGGTGGGGAGTGCTTGCCAGACGCCCCTAAAGGTCCCAACCCCCAATATTGAGCTAGATCAGCTGGAAAGGGAACCCCAAGAAACCTATATCAAAAGATTCACCATAGTCCAAAGATACACAAAATACCACTGTCAGACGATTTAAGTGGTGGAGAGTGCCTGCCAGACGCCCCTATGATAATCCATCCACCATTATTGAGCTAGATCAGCTGGAAAGGAAACCCTAAGAAACCTATATCAAAAGATTCGCCATAGTCCAAAGATACAAAAATGACCACTGCCAGATTATTTAAGTGATGGAGAGTGACTGTTAGACGTATACACCCCTTATATATTTTGAGCGAGATCGGACCTGTGCAAACGAAAGTTCTTTGGAACAAAGAAAAAAACAACAAACAAATTAGCTTTGTCTAGACTTACATATATACTGCCAGAAAGTATCATGATATCTACCTGCCAGACGCACAAGCTTTATAGTCAAATTTGGGCCGGTTCACTGATTACCCTATGCAGTAGATAGACAATAATTCTGGGGCCAGTTTCTTGTGATATTTTTGTATATTATATATATATATACGCAACCATTATTCTCTCATTTCTTTCACATATATATATATATGTATATATATATATATATATATATATATATATATATATATATATGTATATTTGTATATATGACATATTGGTATAGTTTGAAGTTTGAAGTTTGACTTTTTATTTGTCCACTTTCACATCAAAAACAATTCAGTTATTACTAGCATAAGCGTCAATTTCAAAACGTACGAGTAAAGAACTCAAATCAAGTATATATAAAGTGCAGTTAATAGGTGGAAAGTTTAGAGAGATATACATGTAGCAACGACTGGGGGAAAAAGATATTTGTAAACGATGAGGAGCTTAAATAAAAAGCATATAGCTTGTCAATGATTAGGCTCCCGTTTAGAGTACTTAATATTATAAGTAATTGTGATTAATATGTAATAAAAAGCGAAACGGAATAGAAATAGAAATATCAAATTTACTAAACGATCCCGAACAAGGAGAGCAATGCTCATAACGTGGAGGAAAGAAAAGAAAACGACGAAAGAGACTAAATAAAAGAAGAAGAAAGAAGCGAAAGTAAAATTGTAAAGGCAGGACAGTGTAACAAGAAGAAATGCTATGTGACCATCACATGTACGATCCAGCATGACAGAATTGGTTTGACCCAACGACGATGCGGAGCATCGTCCGCAAGCCGCGAAGCGGCGATGTCCGCGCGCCGCATAGCGGCGAGCCGATTTTTTTGGCTACTTTGAATCCCCGTAAGTGATGTTTTCCTGGCATCTACTAACGCAATGGAGACCATTAAAAGCTGCGAGCCGCGTAGCGGCGAGCCGGATTTTTTTGCTATTTTGAACCCCCGTAAGTGATGTTTTCCTGGCATCTACTAACGCAATGGAGACCATAAAAAGCAGTCCATGATAACATGTGGGTCTGGACATAATGATGGCGTTTTTCTATATGCATATTAAATTTTTACTTGGCAGCCCAAGGGGGGGGGGGGGGGTTAAACATAAAATAAACAGGAGCGGGCCTAACAGAGAGCCTGGAGGGATACCACAAGTAATTGACTGAAGGGTCGATTCAAAACCATTCATGTATACATATTTTTTTCTATCACTAGGTTAGTTCCTGAACCACTCCAAGGCATTTCCCTGGATACCATAGTGAGATAACAATATACCATGATTTATAGTATCAAAGGCCTTGGAGAAGTCCAAGAAAATACCTGCAGTGTGTGCCACTGTCTATATAGCTCTGGCAAATTTATGAATATTAGAAGCCCATGCGTGAATGTGCGCATGGAGACGCGGAGAGGAGATGATTATTATCTAAAAACGTATATAATGAGTCCAGAATAAACGATTTTTTGAGAAGCTTGTTAGGGGTGCATAAAGGGCGGTAATACCTTTGTCTTGTTGGTCACCTTTCGTGAATAGGCATGAGGTTTGCAATCTTCATTTTATTAGGAACAACGCCGTTTTTTAGTGATAGATTCATGTGTTGAAGGAGAAACTATTTCATGAATAATATTTCTAGTAAAACATTAGTTATACCATGATACACAGACCTGTTTCTATAATATACCTTTTTGACATGTTCACATGAAACTTTAAGTATGAATAGTATATTTAATTGAAACTTGGTCATCGTATTAATATAAGAATCATATTCCGCACATTTTAATACCGACCAATTATGCACCACACTGTTGTCATAACAACCGTTCAATGCAAACCGACACGTTTTTTATAAGTTTTTTTATATTTTGGCGTGAAAATTGATTTTTATTTTATATTAAGGTTTGATATGGTTTCAAACAATATTCAGATAGTGAATTTATATTGTACATTATCTTTGATGCATGAAAACACCATTTTGATAATGGACATCTTCGTTGCTTATCAGCAGAGTGCCCTGCAAAGTACCATATAACCTCGGTTTTGTTAACATTTGAGATTTTTGAATATTTGTTAGCACATTGATCACTTGAACCTTTTCCTTTTGGGCTGTTACTTTCTAATTCCTTATCATGATGCAATGAAACTTGGAGATAATATTCAGAATGATATTCCGCATTGTTTGAAACAGTGGATATATCTTTACATAAACGTCAGTTACCAAGGCAGCCTTTATGCAATTACTCGTCCTACATAAATACCCTACCTGAATTTCTACGAATATGCATTTGAACAATTATCCCAAAACAGCCCTCAGGCAGGCTCATAGATCTATAAGACCCGATATTTGGAATTCACTACCTATTGACATAGTTTATATTGAAGCCCAAACAAAGCGTATTTTAAAAAAAGAACGCTTAAAAGATTATCCTCTTTCATGTATTGCTAGCGATATACAATATTATCAATTAATAGTTTGTCTGTAAATATGCGAATGTTGTATATTGGCTTCAAAATGACATAAAATATTTACAGACTAACCTTGTTTCCTACTTATTACAAGACAGTCTACATATTATTTATGTCTGTATCTGCAACATTCGTAATTATGCATAGAAATATATACCTACAGGTTTTGTTTTGTTTTCAGCACGTATCCTTGTACTTTGCAATATAAGAATCAGTATAGTCAGGAGTTTTATGAAGGTTATTGGTATTTACAGTTCCACCTGTACTGTGCTTATGACGACCCCTTTTTCTATATAATTATGATTTTATGTGACCATACATGAAGATTGTAAATCTATGTTGACGTACATGGAAATAGAAATGAACATCAAATCAAATCAAATCAAATGTATTTTTTTCATACGGAGATTGCTCTGAACGTGAAGAATTCAGCGTAAATGTGAGTTAGATATAATACACACATAAAATGTAGTGAGTTATAGTATCGGTGGCAAATCTAATTCACCAAAATAAACAGAAATCAGGTGTAACCATTATTCGTAATTATACCCTTTTGGTTGTGTATCCGAATATGTCACTAGGTTTCTAATTGGGCCGAGCGACGTTCCGATTCTTTCTAACTAATATTATCTGTCTAACATCATTATTATGTTGAGCATGTTGAATGAAATATGATGAGATGAGGTATTTCTATGAATATAATGAATAACTTGACATGTATTTAACAGAGTTATGAATAATACAGCCTAAAACTCTGAAAAGGGTGATTTCTTTTATAAAATCCAAAGTCTTGACCCCAACTGGGATGGAAAGCTTTAGACGCTATGATTTGAACCTTGAACTTAGAAGGCTACATTTGATATAAACATTGACGATTGGACATTACTGACATCAACGTTACACTTTGTGGATAAAAGTGAAATCTGATTTATCGGGAATTAAGTATTGATAGCAAAGCCTCTGTTAAGGTAAGACGTTAAAATTCGATGCCCCACGTTATATGAAAACATTCTACGACATGATTCGGTATGTGGTTTTGATAAAGATAAATTTCCGACGGGACGTAAAGAATAAGAATGATAAGCCAACTGGGCACTGAAATCATGTAGAATTTTGAAAACCATTGAAATTGTATGTTTTAAACGACGACAAGCCAACGATTCCCAGTTTAACATCAGTGATGAATATTATACAGATTAGATATGTGTTTGAATGGACTTATCCCGAGTATAATTCTACCTGCTCTGTTTTGTAACTTTTGCAGTTGATTGCTAGATTTTTTTGTTACAAGAATCACACACTAGGCCTACATCAGCATAATCAAATAAAGGAAGAATTACATGGATTGATAAATCAATTTTAAGCTAGGTTCATTCAAATAATGACGGAGACGGCCCAAAAATTTACTCAAGTTTACTAACTTTTGTGCACATAATTATATTCTATATGTCTATCCCATTTCAATTGCTGATCTATAACAACTCCTAAATATTTTACACCCTGTATAAATAACTTAAGTGCATTATGCTTGGTTAACATTTTAAGAGAGCCAATCAACAAACTTTCTGTCTTGTCAAAGTTTAAACTTAGCTTATTAGAACACATCCATTTGTAAATTTGTTTTAGCTGAATGTTCAGTGTACTTTCTATATACTTGTTACATCTTTATGGGAAAAATAAAGTACTGTGTCATCAGCCTACAATGAATATAGTACAACGGTCAATATTATTGATAATATCATTTAAACAGTAAATAACAATGACCCTAAAATCGAGCCCTGTGGCACACCGTAATGGATATCTAAAAGTCAGACGATGCAAGATTCATGCATGTACATATTTTGAGGTTGCTCAAGTAACTCTTAAACCAGATAAGACTATCATCTGACACACCAAAAGCTTTCAGTTTTTAAACAAAACAAGGGTGAGGTCAACAGTATCGAACGCCTTTATACGCATGTCTATATGAAAACTATACTCCAGCGTATAAACCATTGTCAGTTGCGTGAAGCCATTCGTACAAGAGAGGTAACGGTTGAGTGCTTTTCTCTGAAACCAGACTGTAGAGACGAAAGTAAATTGTTTGTTTTCAAGTGATTGGCAAGTTGAATCTGAACAAGTTTTTCAATGATTTTTGAAGCGGATGAAAGAATCGCGATTGGCCTATAATTAGAAGGATGGGTTTTGTCACCAGATTTGTATATCGGTACAACTTTAGCCTCCTTCCAATGTAAAGGCATTGCCTCCTGACAATGATGTATTTATAATGTGAGTCAAAGAATGAATTATTACTGGTGCAGATAGTTTCAAAATATAGAGATACCATCAATCCCAACAGATTTCTTGGTTTTCATACCACGTAATACCTTTAAAATTTCATTCTCAGAAACTTGCCTGAGAAAAAAGGTTTCAACGTTTATATTTTCATGAAAAGAGGTTGGAGGAACGTAAGGAATATTTGCTGCTAAATCTTCGCCAACTTTAGCAAAATGTGTGTTGAATTTTTCTGCTTTTAACGTATCTTGAAAAATTTCAGAAGATTCAGATTGCATAGATCTAGTTTTTGGCATGACAGATTTCAGAACATTCCACACCTCAGCGGATGAATTTACAGAAGACAACTTCTCAGTATAAAAGCTTCGCTTATACGTTTCCTCAATAATATTTAGACGTTATTGTATTCCTAAGTTTTTTTATAATTACTCCATAATTGTTGGTATAATTCTTCTTTTGATATCCTTAAAATTGCATCATTTTCTTCAAGCAATTCAAACTTCAACTTACATAACTTGTTTTTTAATTTATCTCTCTCTTTAATCAACTTGATGATTTGTGAACACATCCAGGGAGAGGATACACTTAATACGCTTATGGCTAATTGGCATGTGCGTATTTAGAATAGATAAGATAAATTCCTCCCAGATTTTTAACTTTATCGTCTATGTCAATGACATCGAATACTCTTTGCCAGGGCTGGGCCTTTAAATGATCAATAAATAAATTTGAATTGAAGTTTTTAGTTTTCTTTAGCTTATAATTCGAGGAGTAGAACTTTTTAATATGTAATTTCCAGATTTAAGAAACAAAGGGAGTGATCACTTATCCCAGTATAACACCATAAGGTTTCACCATTTCCAAGTTATTGCATAATTATCAGATGATCAATTAGACTTAGCGAATCACCGGATATTCTAGTATAAGTCGTATAATTAATATGTTGCAATGAGTAAAGAGTATTAATTTGATTGAGACGTACTTCTTTATGTCACAATATAGGTCCCCCAGGATAATAATGTCGTGATGAAAGCTATCAAGAAATACAAGCAACTCATAGTAATCGAAAATATACCAATTGGACTATTTGGAGGACGATACCAAGACACAAATATGAACGGTTTGGCATGATTGGTACCTATAATGTAAGTAATGTAAGTAATAGTAATGAAATATCCAACATCTGATGGTTTTTATTATTAATAACGTTCAATGTTTGATCCCAGAGAGGTTTCACTACATTACATTCAATAAAGATATGAAGAAAGGTTTCAGGAGCATTGTGGAGAGTCCTTCCTCTTTATCTTATGTAAAAATATATTCAAAGCAATTGCCTTATAAAATAATTTAAAGTAAAATGCGCGTAGACGAGTATAAATAGAGCACTTAAAATTATCGAAATGTATCCTGTTCCATCTGTCATAATCATAATTCAAATTAAAAGAGTCATTCCAAAAAGCAACACGATTTTCAGGAACACATTCTTCCAGCATAATATCATAAGCATACTTAGTAATTTTGGTTGTTTTCTTAATATTTTCCGTTATTTGATCGAATACCACGCATGTATATCCAAAGTTGTATGCAACACATAAATGAAAATCACAGGAAGCGGAAATTGGAGTCAGTATAGGAATATCACAAGCACTTTCATGAAATGATTCATGGAGATGTAAATATCGTGGAAAGGTGCAAATCAGTTAATATAGATTCATAGTCTCTGCTATTTAATTTAAAAGCAATGTAATGGGTCAAGTTATCCTACTTCAAGATTCGACTGTTTCGGTAATCGCGCATCTGGCTGCATGGAGCTAGTAAAAAAATAGTACAGACAGTGCGGTGTAGGCCTATAGCCTGATCGAAGGCAAAATTGGTACTGAATTCATGACTTTTTGATCGATTGATTGATTGATTGATTTTATTTTCCAAGCCTTCAGACCATAATAAATTTGTACATAGTAGGTCTAATTAGCAAGCTTGAACAGGATAACCCACGAAAGCTCGAAAGCTTATTTCCAGTGGGGTCCTCTTGTATGAATAAAATAATCATTGAGTTTTATCATTAAAGATAACTCAGTTAAAGATAATCAGTAACATAGGCAATTCGTACATTTATGTCTATAGTAGACAGTAGTAGTAGTACTAAGGAGGTATACTAGGCAAGCTTGTCTACTATACCTCCTTGGTAGTACTCAAACGCGTAAAGCCACAACAATTCGCGTTCCATAGATTCTGGCAACATTTTCTCGCAAATTTACACGAAGAATCTGGACACCGGCACGCGCACCCTCTCAACCAACCCGGTGCCGGTGCCGTATACACTCTCTGCATTGACTCTGTCATCAGTAGTGCAGTACCAGTGCATGCAGAGGAGAGTGTCAGTGCAGTCGCGTCGCGTCGGCGCGGCCGGATGATCTGAGTCTGAGGTTTCTTCAGATTGGCTGGACATGTATTGTACCCTATTGAATTCGCACTACAGAATTTTGCAACCGGAATAAATTCAGGAAATATAATCTAGCGATTCTAGAGTTCTAGAACAATAAGTTACCGTATACGGTATACGGTATTTTATTTCGGGAATGTAAGAAACACCACACCTACTACAGTCTTCGTCCGGTCTATGCATCGTGATGCATCGATTGATTGATCGACAACTTGACTCGACCGACTCCTAGTCCTACGATTGCGCAATGACGTGAAAGATAAACACCGGGCTTGATGTATTTGAGGCCTTATCTCTGATCATCTCTGCCAATCGTCATTTCTGAAGCGGAGCTTGAGCTGAGAGGAAGCAATACTGCCAGTACGGTACACGCCTTCAGCTTTTATCAAATCATCTCGTAATGTGGCCTTTTTTAATCTTAAAATGTATCAGAGTAACAAAGTAACATTTAAATTAAAAGTTGAATGTGAAGATGTATTGTAACGTACAAAATTAGACTTACCAAAATTGTTCATAAATAAATTGACTTTCTTTCCTAATTTAATGTAGTCTACGAATGATGGGTGAATAAAAAAAAACTCAGGAGTGAGAAAGTTATGTATCATTGTATGGTATCTAAAGGAGAATTTTAGGTGAATGGACAATGCTTTTCTGCCGGTGTCTAAACAACATAAACAAAAACCTTCAAGACATCTTTTTAATCATAGTTACACATGTATTATGTGTATCTGGATTTTCTGCTTCTATAAACCCAATAGGCTGTCATTAACTGCTAGTAGTACATTGTATGCTTATTTTACTTTGACTTTTGTTTATTTTCTTTTTCACGCATATCTTGTCTCACCTCTTTAATGCCATATATCTGTTTATATACTGTACATGTACAGTATTTTGTAATTCTCTGTTATTGGGGAACCTAGTTTTAACAAGCTGTGCTTTTCCTTAGGTTCATCCATGATACTGCCTTTTCTATTATTTTCACTTTTGATTACATTGGAAGTGATCTGTATTCGATATTTGAACTATGTAGTATACTATCAATTGTGTTCATGGCAGATTTCTGCAGTATTATGAAATAAATCCATTCATTCATTCAGTACCTTTAAAAATGTAGTAAAGTAGCATAGTGAATTTGTACTGTAGGTCACGTTTTCACTAGTCTCTCTGTAACAGTTTTTGCATTTTTTCATACTTAGGTTTAGCTGTATCATTGACATTGATAAAGTGTGGACCAAGAATTACTGGAAGTGCAGTGACTTAAAACCTCAGGAAATATATTTTTAATCCTAAATGAATTGATGAATCAGCCGTGGAAGCAAACAAGAAAATGGAGAATCAAAATTGTAACAATTCCAAGGATATTTGTATAAGGACAGAAGAATATGTTCCATCAGTTTCACACTGTGATGTGCAGGATGAAAGGACGTTACTGGAAAGTCCAGAGGATGAAAGTGATGATGCAGAAAATAAGGGAAAACTATCAAACTCCAATGACAACAATGACCAAAAGGACAAGCCCAAACGCTACACCCGGAATCAGAAGCTCACTTTTGCTGGTTTTGCGTGTGTTCTCACTGCAGATCTGATGCTATACTCTGTACTTGCTCCGTTTTTTCCAGTTGAGGTAAAAATGTCATTTCCTATTGATACGGTAGTTGAAATGACTACAGTTTTTCATCTTTAAATGCATGGATCATGTGTAAAAGAAAAACAAAGGTCAAATTTCAGAGTTTGAAAGCTTTTTAATTGGTAAGCTCTCTGAGATATCATTGAAACTGTAGGATGGCTACTAAAAGTAGGATGGCATATTATATATTCAGATGTATTAGGGTTCTCTACACAGTTGTTAGTAAAATAAAATAGATACAGCACTCTCATGGTCTGGGTAACAGATGCCAGAACCACATGGAACTTGTTCCACTTTATTCTTTCATTGTTCCTCCACAAAAATAAATATTCAGAATCACATTGACCATGAAGCCAAAATTAAATGCAGTTGTTGAAATTCTACCAGAGATGTTGATGAGTTCAAAATGTTTGGTTATGAAAATGATGATGAGAATATATAAGGTGATGAGAATATATAAGGTTATGACCTGGATGTGAGGCTAGTATCTGTCGTAAATTTGACTTGTTTGTATTAAGCCAACATGTGTACCTCCTCATTTACTGATAAATCAAAGTTCACAAGAACAAGACAGCCAAAATTGTGTTCAATAATACATGTATGTTAAACTCAAAAGTCAGAACTCAGTTTTATATGCTCACTGTTTTCTTACAGGAGCCAAAAACGGACAGGTGAGTGAGTGTGAGTGAGTGAGTAAGAGAGAGAGAGAGAGAGTGGGGGGGGGGGGGGACATTTTGATATTTATTGTCCTCATGCTTTTGTAAAATTTCACTGAAAATGATGCATCTTTTTGAAAAATATGACAAGTAAAATGTAGTTGAATCTAAGATGTGCAAAAAAAGTTTTATCATTCAAAAGAAGATGATTGTCAGCTGAATTTACCAAAGAGTGATAATCAGCTAGATCATGATTCTTTTTACAAGTTGTTCTTGTATATTTACCCTTGTATTTCCTTTGAAAATATTTGTTACAAGCTCTTTATTGGTCAAAATATGTAATCATTAGTGCCATTTCACCTATTTTAAAAATGTGACAATTGCCAGTTCTTCATTAAGATCCAATGAAATGTTCTCCTGACTCCTCATTTCATGACTGATTGTTTGCAGGCCCAAAAGAAAGGAGTTTCCACTACTGTTAGTGGCCTTGTGTTTGGTGTCTATGCTTTAATCAGCTTTATTGCTTCACCAATCATTGGAAAATATGTAAGTAGCTTGATTATAAACAGGGAAATGTAACCATTTCCCTGGTGAAAGTGTGCCTACTGACCTTATTGTAATCGTCATCAAAAAGACCACAATGAAAGAATCAGACAGTGTGAATTATGGCTCATGGAATAAAAAGACTTTCATAAATGGAACAATTAATACCCTTTTTGCATAACAATATAAGAAAACAAAACACTTTTTCAGGGTGATTGTTCCTATGCACTTTGCCCTTTGCATTTTAGTTGCTCAAAGGGCAAAAAAGTAATTGTTAAACACTGTCAGAACTAAAGAAATTTACACTTATGATGTATATGGATGTCTTGAGGTATATTTAGTGAAGGTAACAAGATGGAAATATTTGCTGGTATGGAAAGCTCTGTAAAATCAAGGAGCTTCAACCACAAGCTCCTTGGTAAAATTGACATGTAATGTAGCAGATGCATGAAATCAGATGGCATCCACATATCGTCTGTTTGGAGCCAGAAGGGCGTTAATTCATATACTTTAACACAGAGTTAATGCCCTTCTGGCTCTCAACAGACGATATGTACGTTCAACTTCAAGTACCTAGTACTGTGCCTTTGCACAGAGTGAAAAGTTCACAAGTTTTACATGTAGCTTAATTGCTGTGTCCTAGGCTGTCATCCTTGAATATGTATCCTGGTTAACCCAGGCATTGCCATCAAGCTTACAAACATGTATTTCTTAAATTCTTAAAATTCTTAGACAAGTTTTCAAGTTGAACTGATATCTTTTAATGCTTTATCTTGATAAGAGCATTGTTAGAAGATGCATGCATCTAATGTAGCTCAACAGTTCTTCAGCCAATCTTGAATTTCAAGAAGAAAAACAAGCAATTCTTTGCCCAGAGATTTATTTGCAATGATAATTTTGAGAAATAGGTGGTTGAAATTCACCTGTACATGTATGTACGACACTGAAAGGACTCTAGCCAAAATATCCAAATGCAAAGGTCAGTTGTGTGTTTTGATGATTGATGCAAAATGTAACCTTCAATTTGATACAATTTGCACTGGAGATACAGGTCGGTGTTCGAGATTGTTGTGGAAGATGAATACATGTACATGCAGTGGTGTATTAATCTTAATGGAAGCTGCTGCCTAGCGGTTGAATGGTTAATAAGAAATGAAGAGAAGAAACAAATTTGTATGGTCTGAAAAAAAAGTTTAAAACCCAGAACAATTGTCTTGTTACTGCAACCCCTAAAAAAGCTCTACATGTAGGCTTAAGGCATATCTATTGAAATACACGAGCAAAGTACAGGATTTAGTGGCATAAGGACTATAAGGTGATAATAAGATCTACACAGCAGTCTTTCTTATGGTACATGTACATCAATGACATGCAGATGTTCATGGCTCAGATCAAGGTTACCTACAACTGTAGATGTGTTACATTAATGGACAAAAATGATTCACACTGAACAGCATTGAAATCATGCTTGTTGGGTAAAATAGGCAAATGTTAAAATTTTCTGACCTGGAGCGAATGGGAAAGTTGACCACCGCTATATTATTATTATTATTATTATTATTATTATTATAAAGGTTGGATTGCCCTTTAATTCACTAATTTTTCTAGTACATCAAGAATATTTTGGTCACATTTGTGAAATATTTTCGTTATTTTGATCCTTACTCCCTTCCCCCATTCTTTCACATTTTTATATTTCTTTTTACCAATAGGTCACCGTAATAGGTCCAAGATTTTTATTCTTTGGTGGAACTTTTCTTGGTGCTGGTTGTAATCTTCTATTTGGGTGAGTTATTTTCTTAATATTTTGAAATTGACTTTTCAGAATTTCTAATATTGTGCAGTGTTTTTTTTCTCCATTTTTATTATTTACATAAACTGAAATAAAGGTCGCTCACTGCAGAGTATTAGTATACATTCTTTACACCAATTTAATGTTGATTGCAATATTTACTGATTAAGTGCTTTAAGTGCAGGTTTTATGTCATTTTTATGTGAATAGAATATATTTGGGCAGGTATTCTTAATTTAAGTATTGTACTTAACTTGTAGATAAAATTGATTGTAGTTGAATATTTTGTTGGAATGAAGACCTACACGTACATGTATGTAAACGGCCAAATTGGCGCAACCAGTGTATTATGGTCAATGATTCTTTTTTGGGGGGGGGGATTTTTTTGCCAAATGAATAATGAATGAATAAATGAGTGACTGTTGGATAATGAACTTGGATTTTAAATGCCAATAGAACTTCCTTCTGATCATGTTTTTGCCCTTTTTGTTGTTAAAGGGGAATTAGCCTCAAATGTGAAATGTGCTTATATTCAAAGATGTAATCTATTCCTTCTTATTGTCCTACATGTACGTAATTTTGCATTATAATATACGAGATGGGTATAAATCAAGATTTTCTCAGCAAAATTTATCGTCTGCTGGCGATACCTGGGGGCTGCCATTTTCTTGATAAAAATATTTTTAATCTGAATGCAAAATTGTCTTTCTTCCTGATACAAAATCCCATTTGAGATTTAAAATATTTAACAGATATATACAATATATTCTAAAAATGAAAATGTGTTTCATATTTCTTTGGAAATTACTAGTTGAATAAAAATCTATTTTCTTGATACTATGACATATGTGATGGAGCAAATTAATTCAAATTTACAATGTATGGATGATAACTTTCCCAAGCTTTGAGATATAAATGGACTTCAATAGTTAGAATGCGCATTGTATGAATTATCATCAAGAAAATGGCAGTCCCCATGTAAAGTGTTAGCAGACAATACCGTGTGCTAGAATGTCTTGATTTAAACCCATTTCTGATATTTTATTTCTGAAGTGATACAGGCCAATGATTAAGAATATATTACACCTTTGAACATAAGTACATTTATATTCTGGGGTTAATTGTCCTTTAATCTATCATTTGACTGTCCTGACAATGAACAAAAACAACATTTCTATCCACCAAAGAGTTGCCTCATGCATGGTACATGTATATGCCTGCTTCCACGTCCAATTGTAGAGTGATTTTTATGTTTAATTTCTTATCATGTTGATTATAAGTTAAATTCTTCTTTGTCTTATTTGTCATCTTCCAGTTTATTAGATGGGATAGAGGATACCAATACCTTCATAATCTTCTGTTTTCTTCTGAGAAGTGTAGAATCACTGGGAGCTTCAGCTTCTATCACTGCTGGCATGACCATAACAGCTTCAGTATTCCCTGACAATGTCGCTCAGATGACTGTAAGTTACTTATTAATACTTTCCCTGGAAAATATATCTCAAAATATTTTAAACTTGATCCAATCTACATCTTTTTCAGAATAAGTTAGAAGTAGATGTTGAATTAAAGAGCAAATTACATGTATCTTGTATCCAATGTGAAACAAAGGGTGAAGGTAAAATGATATTTTTTGTGTTTGGAGCCAGAAGGGCCTTAACTCTGTACAAATGATGGGACTTAACATCCTTCTGGTTCCACACAGACAATATTGTCATTAAATGACACAGGAGAGGCAGTCCTGACTCCTGTGTCCATTTGATTCTTTCTCTATTTTCATACATTGATTTTTATAAAGTCTTTGATGTGTGAATACATACAGTATCAGTATTAAAATTAATTTTGTAGCAGTTGACAGCATAGGTATAAATATAAGTAAACCAAGTTCTTATTACCTATTTACATGTATTTTCATATTGGGTAACTATTGGTCAACTTGTGATGGATGCAGGAAGTAACAGCTGTTTTTCCACCAAAGTGACAACCTTCAATACTTCATGGTTCTGTTTCACTTGAAAGTAAACTAACAGAGGAGTCGGGATTGTCATTATCTGATAAATTGCTATTCTCTTCGGAGAAGTAATTATGGTTTAGCGCTTTTTGGGAAGTCCAGTGGTAAACTAAAGTGAATTCCAGTAAAAGTAAATGACAATGATGTCACGGTTTGAAATGTCTTCTAAGGATATTTATATCTCATATCTGTAAAGCGCGTAGAGACATTGCCGATGTATATAAAATATGCTATATAAAAGCGGAATATTATTATCATAACTTGTTAGTGCCTCATTGATATAAGTGCAGACTGTGTGCTTTCATGAAAGTTCATGATAACACAGTGTGTGTTACAAATAACTTTATAGGGTTTTTTTTTTTTTCATTGAGGTATCCAAATATTTAGATATTAAATAATCTATTCTGAGTCACTTCCTAACATTGGGTGCTGTTAATTTTTTGGGTTAAAATTCCCTTTGAGTTACAAAAAGTTGATGTAATAGAAAGTTATAGACCCATTGACAAAATTTCTTTTTTTAGGTTTTAATGAACAATTTGCAAAGCTGTGTTTATCTTCCAATTCTGTTCAGTTGCGATTGTGTATTATGTGATATTTAAAAAAGAAAGAATTACATGATGGTAATATAAAGGTACTTTTTATGCATCACCAACTATTTCTGTT
Organism: Heliocidaris erythrogramma; assembly: GCA_025617745.1. Classification (NCBI taxonomy): domain Eukaryota; kingdom Metazoa; phylum Echinodermata; class Echinoidea; order Camarodonta; family Echinometridae; genus Heliocidaris; species Heliocidaris erythrogramma. Next base: position 5,892,176 of record CM046853.1, read on the forward strand.
TGTGTTTAGTCAGTATATATATATATATAAGCAACAATATATATATATATATATATATATATATATATATATATATAAAGCATAGGTCAATAAACTAAGAATGGCTTTTTAATTGGGGACCAATCACCTATTATGATGAATACAAACTATGCATGAAATAAAATCAAACAAAAGGCTACCCTTTGTTATGATTTTCATGCTTAATAAAATCCACTTTCTTACAGGGCTTTCTGGAGACATTTTCAGGATTAGGTCTGATGATCGGGCCAGCCCTCGGAGGAGTTCTATATAAGGTAATGTAATATCAAATTCTTTATTGTATAGAACTTAAGAAAATGTTGGAATGATGTAGATCAGATATTTCTTCAAATACTTCCCAAAGTCTGTTTATACTTGTGACTTTGTTCAGTGAAAACATATACTACAATTGTGAGACACTTAAATTATGTACAGTAATTGTATGATATGATAAAGTCCTATAGTTGGCTCTGGAAGCCAGAATTTATGAGTGACCCATTCAACATCTGCCAAAGTGAACCTTTGCCTTGTTGACTTACAAACTATAAAAAGAAGAAATGAATAAATATTATTGAAGGTGATGGTTACCTGCATTGTGTTTCAAAATAACAAAAAGTATCCAAAAGCTCTTGCCAATTTTGGTCAGAGTTATCTCAGAATGTGACAAATAATTAACACAAAAATTTAACAAGATTATATTGCTTTGGCAAAACTTGTTCTTTAGATTGGTTCAGAATGAACCGTTAGCAGTGATTTTGAGGTATTTTTTTTTCCTCTGCATTTTGCCATTATGGGGTAATTTTATGGTTGTCAGGGGGGTTGATGGCAAGTAGGTGGATGCTTACTGATAAACATTTCATGGCAAAAATTGTCTGATTTTTCATTTCTGTTAGATATAATTCAGAAAGATGATACCATGTTTGGATAGTCACTGGTCATTAAATTTTTTTCTATCTTCTTTCAGATTGGAGGTTACAAACTTCCCTTTATTGTGCTTGGTGTTTTGGATCTTACGGTACTTTTTATGACTGCCTTTATCATTCCTGATATCAGTAAGATACATCTCTTCTTCCTTTTTGTTTATTCACCATTAAAGTACACTAGACAGTAAGACATTCTTTCATGGTAATACTTGTGTCTGTAGTAGTACATTTCCCTCGAATTATATACCCAGTTTTGCTATTCATCTTGCTTGTATCCAACAGATATTGACTATAACTTATAAAATTATACTAATTGCTTGGTTTTGTGGATTGTGATGTGATGTGATGTGGTGGTGATGATGATGATGATGGTGATGATGATAATGATTTCATTACTTGCTCTTGATGTTATTATATGTGGAATTATTTTCATTGTTTCTATGATAGTAATGGTGCTGATAATTGTCATGATGACATTCCCTAGTGTTATGGGCATTGGTGGTGATAACAAGCATAATGGTGATAAAACCATGATGATGATGATGATGATGATGATGATGATGATGATGATGATATATACTGATGATAACAATAATTTTAGTGGTAAGATTTATGATTAATCAAATAATTACATGTTTTGTTTTTTAATAGCTCCAAGCAAGGAGAATGCCAAACCAGGAGCTCTTTGCAACTTTATGATGATACCTGTCATTTGGCCCATGTCTCTTGCCCTTACTGTGAGTGCATGTGCAATGACTTTCCTGGACCCAACTCTTTCACTTCATCTGAAAACGGTGAGTTCTTTCATAATGCTCTTCTTTTTCCTTCTAACTCCCTTCTCAAGAAGAGATGAGTTTTATCAATCCCAAGGAATAGGGATTTCATGGGAAGAGGGTTTAATGATAAAGGATTTTAATATTCAAAGGAAAGAATCCTACAGAAAGGTTTTTCTATTCAAGGAGGTTCCACAATCTGTAACAAAGGTAATAAATAAAACACTCAGAATAACATTTCCTGAAATTTGAAGTTCAAATAGGCAAGTGTATTATCAAGTAAAACAGTACAAAAATGGAAAGTGGAGTGCAAGTAAAGTTTTTTTTTAATGTTTGTTTGTTTGTTTGTGTAATAATGTATTACAAGTACCAATCTAATTGAATAATTTTATTTGCTTCATTCATGATAGGTTTTAATGACTGACAATTTCAATCCATCTTTTATTTTGATTATATATTTCTTGTTTGCTTGTTTTTCACTAGCAAGTGCATATTGTTACGGTTAGACAAACATTTATTAAGTGGGGGTGTCATTTTGTAGTTGAATTAAAGTTAGTTTACATGCATGATTTGATTTTTAATGTATTTTATCACAGGGAAATTAGAACCAAAGAGTTTGTTATGTCTCTTTTCCATGCAAGAGATGTAATCTTTAGTTTGTCATACTGTTAATCTTGGCTTATGGCTGGATGGATAGCTCCAAACTATTACTGACTCATAGTTGGCATGTTTTTCTTTAGAAAAAAACTCAAGAGAGATCAGCTAACCACAAAGAACAGGCAGTTGTCATATTTGATTGGATCAGGACTGGAGACATGTGTAGCACATGTGTCTATAATAAGGCTTCACTGAGCAACCCTTCAATTTGTGAATCATTGTCTTCCTTTTAACTTATTCCCCATTTCATCTACTCCCTCTTATGTACAGCCTCTTGTTTTCACTTGTGGATTTTGCCGTATTGTCACTGGTCGTTGTAGGGTTTTGAAGTTATTCTCTTCATAATTTTTGAAACATACAATCTTACATGTGTTTAGCTTTAGATGGGAAATATTCCACATATTCACAAGAATATGTCGAATATACCACCATATTCTTGTTATACTTTAACTTGTGAGTTTGTTCTTGGGCAAGTGCAATCTATTTTGTCCCATATGTTACCAACCACATCAAATATCTTCTGATCACTGTATTAAATCATTAGCCCTACTAGAGCGTAGATCAGACAAACAAATCAAGGATAATGATAATTTGATGTCATGTTCAGAATTCTAGAAAGGCTGTTCACATATGCCACAGTAAACCACCTAAAGAAAAGGGGAAAAAAGCCTAGGGCTGTGTTTTGTGTATTAAATGGATGGCACGTGGGGATGCATGACACAACAAAGGTCCTACACATACTCACCTGCGTGTTATAAGATACAGGAGAGTGAAGTGTAGTACGCTTAAAAACCCCCACTTTTTTTGAGGTGGTGTACCGCCTCATATTTGTACGAGCCTTAAGACTTGGTTATGTATTGTATGGGACACCAGATGACTTTGGACTTGCCCTCTTAGTGTACCGGTATAGGAAAGATGGTTGAAGTCTGTCTTTGCAACTTTGAAGCTGCATCACATGGATGCACAAGGATTAGTAATAATACAGTCTATAAATTAAACAATATAAATGACAGTTGTGCCATTGATTGGAACAATGTGGTAATACTCAACCTTGTGCTTGGTCTTTATGGCAATGCAGTCAGCATGTATATGTCAATATGAAACTTGACTTGACACACAGGGAATCATTTTGATACAATCTGGCTTCCATCAACCAAAGGAAATGTATTGACACTGAGACTCGCTGGATTCGTATGCTGCTTACATTATGTTCTCTTTGCAATTAAAAAAAAGTACACTTGGGTGTTAATCCTTGACCTTCCATGGTAAATAGTATATGATACAGGATGTCATAAAATATTGAAGGTCTATCCTGTGCTGGGTCCTGTAATAGTTTCCAAGTAGATCACAGTGGCTTTGATATGTTCTATATGACTTGTAAAAAGGAAGAAAGATGAATAAATATATCATATCATATCATATCATATATGGAAAGATCCAATTTTGAATTAGAATGAATTATTAAAATTGTACATGTATCTATACAACTACCCTCCCAGTATAACTACTCCCAAGGACGTAATCACCACACAATACAACTACTCATGAAGAGTTGGTTAGTGTCAGTTAATTTGATTTTGTCCTTATAGTTGATCCCTAAAGAGATAAGAGAAGTTGATTAGATGTGACAGGGTGATAAGTGACTTAACACACTGTGCTGTCAGTGTTTGAAGGTCCAGGATTTCACAGACAATATCTGAATCTGCTATTTTTTTTCCTTTTCATAGAAACCAAAGTTGTGAATCATAATTTGACATTCCTGGAAAATGCTTCTTCTTAATATGCAAGCCTACATACTCATTTAAGATGATTTATTACATTTATTTATGTGTATTTTTTTTAAATTCAATACTGCAGTTTGATAACTTTTGAATATACGTTATAAAGGCTTTATGGTGTTTTCTCCTTTACAGTTTGGAGTGAGTACACCAGTAGCTGGTGTACTATTCTTGCTTATTGGAGGTCTCTATGCACTGACTATGCCAATATGGGGTTACTTGGCCGATAAGCAGGTATGCATATTTTAAGCGTCCAGGGGAAGTTAACGATGAGAAAACTGCATATCTTTCTTGCTATTCATAAATGTTGTTCTCATGATACTTCCACATTGCAGATAACATCATTTAGACACTCTTCTTGTCAGTGTTTGTTGTATTTTATTTGCTCTTTCATCTGCCCCTTTATGTTTTTTATGATAAAGTTTGTCAGGGAATGATTGATTGATATATTTACAATTCTTTATTTCTAAAAAAATGTTGATGTTGTTAACAATAATAGCAAAGCACTATGATAGCATTATTCAGTCTTATTCCTATTTGAATTTTTTTTTGTGTTAGTTTTATATCTTTTGCACAATTTGTGTGATATCTTCCCAATGAAAAATTGTACTTTAATATGTGAGTATGATAAGTTTTATCTACTACTTACATGTATATGACATTAATAGTTATAATGATTGATCTATGATTCTATAGGGAAGGACCCGTCTAATGACATTGATAGGATTCTTTATGATGGGAGCTTCCTTCTTGTTGGTTGGTCCGTCTCCATTGCTTCATTTACCCAAGTAAGTCTCCCTTTTTACATTTATTCATTTTTAGAAAAAAGCTTTATCCAACAACATGCAAACTTTTTAATCTATTTGATTTGCTTTGATGTCATGTCATGCCATGTCATGTCATGTCATATCATGTCATGTCATGTCATGTGATTTGAGTAGGTTTATTAAAAATAGAAGCTATTGTATTTAATAATGTTAGCAATATACTTTTACAGCTGATCAGATGCAGTACATCTTTGTATATCAAGGGTATAACACAACAAGTTATGTAATGACCAGCCTGCCATGGAGATAAGAATAGAATTGCTTTAGTTGCTGGTAGTTGTGTCATCATTTACCATGGCTAATATAACTTGGTACTGAATTCACAAATGAGTAGAAGCTAAACAAAGAAAGGGAGACAATAGTGAGCCTGCTGTCACTGAGGAAACAAACCTTGGGTAGAGCATATAGACTAGTAGCAAACAAGAACAAAACAGTGATCAGAATCTACTCCAGTATTATATGTACTGGTATATACGAGCAAACATTTAGAACATCTTGGTTATTGCACTATCCTGAGCAAACAGAACTCGTGACTCGTCAAAACTTACGCAATAAAAAAGACCTGATACATCCGCTTTTTATATGGTTTATGGTATTTTAATAGACTTCATATCATAGTCTATCTCATATCTGTTCCTTTCACTTTTGCCTATCTTTAAAGCTATTAGAAATCATACATGTATATATTGTAAGTCAATCCATAGAGAGAGCCAAGTCCATTTTTCAGAGAAATGTAGGCCTTGCAACTGATTTGAGTTGACAATATCAGGATTCCAGTCCTGTCCCCCCTCCCCCTTTGCAGTATAAATTACTTTTTGTCCATGTCCTTTTATCTTGCAGCCATCTGTGGATTGTGATAGTATCTTTGAGTGTGTGTGGTATTTCTATAGGCTGTGCTTGTATGCCTATCTTCCTTGATATGATGGTGTCTGCCAGGTAAATATTCTTCAATTCTAAGAATTTAATGTCATTATTTTTGATCTGTTACATAACCTTCTCATTGTGTTTATCACAAAGATGTTACACAAGTTTGCTGTTGTACGGTCATCTGGGCCCTTTAACACAAACCTTAGGAATTGATCCAACAACTGATATTTTGCAATTAATTGCACATAGTGATCACTTAGAAAGTAGCATTCTATCTCTAACTTATCTTGGTGTTATTGGGGCCCTGCTGGTAACTGACTACTATGAATGATTTTTTTTTGTGCATTGACAATTCTTTTTTTTTACAATTGATGTTTAGTAATCAATCAAAAGGAGTTTCCCATTTGTGTTTGATTGATTTCAACTTCAAAATTCATAACTTTCTTATTTCTTATCAGATTTTGCTAAAACTTTCATGGATCTGTTTCTTTAATTTTTCTGCTTCTTTTTAAACCAAGTATATATCAGGTGGACTTTCCCTTTGAGATCAAGTTAATGTAATTTTCCTGAACATTTTTTTTTTTTTTATAGATGGTATGGATTTCCAGATGACATGGCTACTAATGGTCTAGTTTCTGGGGTGTTTAGTGGCTGTTTCTCTTTAGGGTGAGTTTACAATTTAATCAGAAAGTTTGTCTAGAAGTATTTCCTTATGTGGGTGTGATACAGTCAAACCTGCTTTAGCGACCACCTGTCTATAAAGACCACAATTTTTGTTTCCCTTGAAAAGTGTTTCTCATTGCAATGTGCATTAAAGGAACCTGTACATAAAGACCACTCATAAAGACTGCTCATAAAGACCGCTTTTCTTGTCTCCCTTGAGTGGTCTTTATAGACAGGTTTCACTGTAGTTTGTATGAAATCACTGCTGAAGTACTGGACTCTTTTCAACTAAATCAGGTACATTGAATGTTTGAATAGTATTTATATGTAACTAATATATTGAGTAATCCTGTTATGGTTGTTTTCTACTACTTATCTTGTTATTTTTTGTCTCTAATAGTAAGTACTCCCTATGTAAATGTTCATTCATACCTTATCCTAAAGTGATATTAAGATAAAAGTAATGTGAATCATTCTTTCAAGGTGATTTATCTCTGTTTACTATTGATTAATTCTTTCATAACATAATATCAAATCTAATTAAATGTTGTTCATATTAGCATTTTTTTCTACAAGTAGCTATTGTCTGAAATTGTGAAAACAGTGTTTTCCAGAAACTAGTTGAAACATTCTTGTTTCCTAATCAAAAGGTCTTGTACATTAAGGTAATTTTACCATACACTTGATTTATGTGTAATGTGATCGTTTATCTTTTTGTCAAATATATATATATATATATATATACATCATAGCGCAGTACAGTATATTCAAATAGTTGCTGCGCTATACAAATTAATCTTCTTCTTCTTCTTCTTATTATTATTATTATGTCTGTACTGGCATAAAATGAGCAAAGCTGCAGTAGCTTTTGACTTAACATTCTAGATTTTCTAGATTTACACCGCTAAAAAGTATGATTATTTCGATTTATATTTGGAATTACCATTTTACGTAACAAACTTGATTTCACTTTATTACTTTTCTATGTTTTAGGAGTTTCTTAGGCCCTGTGGTTGGAGGAGTACTGAAAGACATTGTAGGTTTTAACTGGGCCTCTACATATATTGCTGCATCTTGTTTTTCTATTATCATCATCTATGGGGCATTCTGTATATGGGAGTACCAGTGGGGTAAAGGGTGAGTGAGATGGTATTATCTTTATAGGTACAATCATATACTGGAGCATCTAAAGGGAAAATATGTGAGATTGACTTGAAATGTGGAACTGGACCTAGATAGCACACAGATGTTTTTGTGAATTTAGAACCTTGGTTGTATCAAAGTGTTTTTATCTTTACAAAAGATGTTTACAGACAGCGGTACTAGATGTTGCCCTCATTTTAGCTACGTAAAGATTCTATCCTGGTAGCTTGGAGATATGCCAAATTTTTTGGAGGATCCACAGTCCTTTTATTTTTATGTCCTTGAGTTGAGGCTGTGTTTGTACAGTTCAAGTTAAGGTTACTTGTTTGGCCTAATTTCTTACTCTCTTTATATCTGACCTTGTTGATAAACAGTATTGCCTATCTTACCCTGTAAGAACAATCACATTTATACTAACCTGCACATAATCTTTTATTTTTATAACGATACCTGTGGACTAATTTTTCATTGATTGAATTTTCCCTTGATGACAACAAATAGTCATTTGCCTACATTCTTTGTCTATACCTTTCAGACGAAGGAAACCTTGGCGATATTTTGGAGAGCCGGAGAAAGATGAGAATGAGAATCTATCGGACACAGAGTCATTACAGGGCAATCATGTATCCAGTGTTTACCCAGAGAATGTAGTCGTCAATGCTGATATCCATCCTGTCCCTACACATTGCTACATTGATGATTGCATGGTTGGTATAGAGAACTGCACAGAGAATGGTCCATGGATTGATAGGTCTTCTGATAAAGAACCTCTCATTATCAATGCATAGACAGTGTCCACCCTGAAGCTGCAACTGAGCTCCACTTGCCAAAAGACAGCTTCAGAGAAAGATATTGTATTTGAATAAAAATCTTCCATTCATTGTATTGCCTGTTGAGAGCGAAAAAGTTGTTAACTCTGTTTAAAATCATAAATTAATGCCCTACTGGCTCTCAAATTGCAAATTGTAAAGCAAATTAGAACAACCATTCTGAATGGTTCAGGGTCTGCCCATTCAAGAAGATGCGCTTGCAACAATGATTTTGATTGGTCAGTACCGATCAGTTGCAACTTGCAATCAATCGCAACTTTCTTGCAACACCCCATAGGACAATCAAGAGAACAATTAAATTAGAACGTGACATGTTCAAAATTAGATAATAATTTCTCCAGCCATCTTACAATTTTTTGTAGTCCTTTGACAGTCAGTGATATAGTCGACAATGAATATTTCTTTCTTTCCTCACTGCCAAGCTATCTTTACCATAATTATGAGATCTTTCGTAGGATTAATTCTTAAGTAAAGATTTTCTTTCCTGAATGTAATATCGATGAATATACAAAGGTTCTCAATTAAAAATTCATACCCAAAATATACTGAAAAAAACCTGAGAAACTTTGGTGACTTTTCATCAACCACCCTTTTGCAGCGAGAATTGCAATTACAAAAATAATTAAAAACCGTGATGCTCATTAAATAACTTTTGCACTTCTTGATTAATTACAAAATTTGTGGTATTTTTGGTATTTTTTCCATACTGATACATTGATAATTTATAAGCCTACTTTGTAAATATAAAGCGAATTTTTTTTTTAAAAGAAAGGAATATGTGTTAAGTGGTACCGAGTTCGTGACATCCTGTAGACCTTGATGCAATAATAGACTTCCTTGGGGATGTGGTATAGGAAATGAGAGGAAGGGACATCATTAGAGATAACAAAATACCACATACTTTAACCAGGTGCTTATGTTCTTGGTATTAGCTGAATTTAGACGGTGCTTCTGAGAATCTAAGGAAAGAGAGAAAGTATTCGGAATATCAGATTTTTTATTGAATACACAGTGGGTTGTCTCTAAGGTCACAGTCTACAGAATTTAAGTGAATATACAGTCTTTTTTATATTCCTGTTCAAGGTATTTGACATTTAGGCTTGTTCACATATGACGTGCTAAACTGCCTCGCAAACCGCTGTGGTGAAAAGTGAAAATTATTTCACATGTAAATGAATGGCAAGTGGGAGTTTGAAAAAAGAATGTTACAAATGCCACATGTGTGTTTTGCAAGATGCAGAAACCTGTGAAGCGTGCTACGCTTACGTCATTTATTTTATCGTGGCCGCATCTTAGCATTGCGCTGCATGATGTGTGAATTGGGCTTTAGAGTGGTTATATAGTGTCTGCTTAAAAATTATATTGATAACATCTCCAGCAGGTCACATTTTTCTCATTTTATGGAAAGAATTAAAAAGCTGTGATATAGTCCTCTTATTTTTTGTTCACCTGTGATATATTTCCTCTGAAAGTATGATATACAGGTATACAGTCTCTGCTACTGTACATCAACCTGTGAGCTTGATCGGTTAAGAGTAGGCATTTTGTCTGTTCGCGACATCAAATATTTTATGGATTATAATTTTGGTAGGCGACCATAGCACCAAAATTTTGTCAAATTTCAGCACCATTAGTGATGCCCTTCACAATGGAACATAAAATAGCTCTCTGCAATTAAATACGTGTTATCTACAGGCCTTCAAACTTTAAAAATGTGTCAAATGTCTGTCCATGACTAACCGATCAGGCTCATTTACATTTATAATTGTATTGTAATACATTTTTAAACTGAATATGAAATGGCAATATCAGCCAGAATGTAAATCTTGATAACAAATTTTTATTTTTTTAATTATTAAGTACATACATAGTATGCTGATATATATGTATATACATGTATTACATTTTTAAAATAATTTTTTTGCAAATGAATATACGACTGACAATGTAAAATCAAATTGATCATGTGATCAGTATAATTTATGTAGAGTTATTTTTGCTCATTTATTATAGCAATCATATTTTAAGAGACCTTATATATGTGCATGTCGATCATCTAAGACTGTAACGAGGTAATGTTTAGTTTTGGTAAGCTCTCAAAAACTTTTCACTAGATTTATTGGATTTTTGTTGATAAATAGCAAGATACTACCAATACAAAGATGCTGTAAAAAATTTCATGTCCTAAAGTGGCATATTATACAAATGAGAGGCAAGAAATAATTTAGGTGCCGGGTCAGGGATATAAACTCCCAACAACTTCAGCTTGCACTATACACCATACACACGTTCAAAACCTACACAGTGATACACATATCTCTGTTCCAAGCCTCAAGTTTGTTGTGCGGGGACCCATTGGGGTGGAAAGATCCTAGCATAGGGCAGTATATTGCTGTGATCCAGCATTCCATACATATATTTACGGTAAAATTCACTGGAAATAATTCATGGAATGCCAAATGATCTTGTACAAACAGCTTTTGATCCATAGAAAACAACATGAGAATATAGTTAACCCATTTCTTTCCAATTTCCTTTTTGCTACCAAACTGTACACAAGCTTTAAAATGAATAGATGAAAAGGTAGATGTATCTGTTTCAAAGAACAAACTATTGTTTGGTGTATTTTTATTCAAAATATAAAGCCTTATATAAAGAGGGTGTTGCAAGGAAGTTGCAATAATTCTCGCTACCCCAAATACGCAATTTCGCCAACAGATGGCGTTTGTCATGCAAACCACGCATGCGCAGTGATGACAATATCCCGATTGGTTCGACAAGTGTTTGTCTTTTTGCATTGAAAATGTACACAGGTATTACAAAAATCCTCGAGTTTGAGTATAAATTAACCGACATGTTTGAAAAGATACCATGATTTATTGAGACAATTGGTTGCATTTTCAAAATTTGAGTGGTTTATGTCATGCGGTCCAAAAATTAAGCATTTTAGCACTCATTTTATTCATAAGCCGTAGGACCGGAAGTGAAGTTGACGAAGATGCGGACCATTTCCATGCATAATATTGCCCTCTACGTCGAAAATTGCATATTTGAGGTAGCGAGAATTGCAAATCCCCCAAATCATTTCGGCAGCAGGTGGGTGTGTTGCCGGCTTCTTCTTAGTGACCTTCTTGGTGCTATCCTTCTCAGCCATCTTGGTAAACGTTGCGTCGCAATTGATTGCAAGTTCCATTTAAAATACATGTATCGTATTTGCAATTGATTGCAACTTTCTTGCAACACCCCATAATGCCTGCATTGTGATAGTGCAGTAGTGATTATAATAATAATTTTAACAAAACTCTATGGCCCGTATTCTGAACTCCGGTTTAACTTAAACTCCAGTCTAAGTTAAACCAGAGCTTTAATCAAAACTGACTAAAACCGTAAGTCCAGTCTAAATTTCTGTACAAAGTTAAGCCATACTAGACTGGAGTTTAAGTTAAACCGGATTTCAGAATGTAATTTTCCAAAACTATGGTTCAAAGGGCAGTTTTAGACTGAGTTTAAACCACACTTAGACCGCGGTTTAAGTTAAACCGGAGTTCAGAATACGGGCCTATGACTTTAAAAGATAATGAAAGGGTATGGAAGGGCATATATACAAAGTGAAAGCGTCATATATGAGTAGATTAGTAGTTGATAATCTCAGGCTTCATGGTGCATTTATTTAAATGAATTTAACACTCACAGATACTGGTGCAATTTATTGTTTAATTTATCAAATAGCATTTTGTATTCTTTATTTTGAAGAGATGTGATGTGGTGGTATTGAATATTATTTGTTGGCCATTTGTGAAAGAGATTGTAAACTTTTAATTTCTTAAATTCCAATTGTATGCCAACTCTATATCCACGCATATTGTATACATCATCAACAGATAATTCTGATCATGAAAACCATGTATAATATTCATATCATGCTGTGTAATTAATTCATGATGTATTTATTGATTTATTTAAGTAATTATGTCGGTTATAAAGCTTTTGCGTGAAAGGCACATGCAATCATCTCAAAATGTTTGTACAGCTCCTTGTCAAAAAGCAGAGGTCCACATGTTTCCAAAAGTTAACTCCTACACTGGGTATATGCCCTGTCTAAACTTGATTTCAGTGAAGGAAATTTGTGAAAAGTCACTTCGACCTCGCTAAGTTTTTTCCTTTATTAGATTTTACTAAGACCTAGCGTCAGGTTTAACTGAGTTAGTAAAATGATAAGTCTGGAGGGTTAAGAGGGATTTAAAAGTACATTTGTGTATAAAGTTACCGTCTATATTTCCCCATCAGCTACCTTTTGTAATGTGAGCTGTGTGGAAGATTAGGAAGCAGGTGGACTGTCGTTTTGTCTTCCCAATAAAAAAATATGAAAGAAAAATTATCCTATATACATGTATATGTTATATGTATTTTATAATCTGTATATATAAAATTGTAATCAATGCATTCTATATTCATTACAGTTGCAAGTATAATTCTTGTTCGTGAAAGCCTTGGACTTCTCCAATAGTTTTGAAATGGTAAAATATCTCAATTTTAAAACATTTAAAAATAACTACAAATGTAAGTTTTAATGAGATTGATTATTCCAAATTTAAGTACACATCTTTTTTTTTCTATTTGAAAGGGACCAAAAAAGTAACTATTTTGCAAATTTATTCTAGTTTGTTGCAATAATCAACATTTCATGGTAATGATCAGTGCAATAATTGCTTTTTACTATGAATGTTGTAGTAGTAAATTCATTTTGTTCATATACTTGATCTGTTTGAGATTTGATTGATACATGTATGTACCTTACTATTGTTAGAAACTCTACAGTTAAGCTTTGAAGCAATAATCCTCTACAATGAATGATTGTATTCTGAGTTGTATAGGAATGCAAATCAAAAGAACAAAGAAAGTTAATGGTGAGATATGTTTGAGTAGTAAAATTTGTGTGAATTTGGATCTTACCTACAAAAAAAAAAACAGTAAAAAAAACCAACAGAGAAACCCACTTAAACAATGTTCTTGTGTACGTTAGGGAAATGTAAACAGCAACAGATGACAGTCATCTGAAGAGAAAATTTGAAAATTTGAAAATATTGTTTTGATCAAAAAGCTAATTTTGTGATTGTTTACTGCCAAATACTTTTTATACTACACTAAAGGAAAAAAGAAACTTATAAAAGTTCAAGAGATCACCAAATTAAATTCTCTGCATGGAAATGTACCAAATTTGGATATAATGTTGATTCAATGCATGGCTTTAAATGACAGTCAATAACAAAAAGTTTTCTTCAATGCCACAAAAGAAATGTGCACTGAAGCAAAGGACTCTCTAATCCCCAAGTCACAAAGACAAACTGCAGCCTTGTACACCATATGCATGTCAATGAATGAAACAAAAGAATTTCAAAAGGGATTTGCAAGTTCATATCCAAACAGATTAATAGCCAGCATGTCCACCTCTAGCTTGCTGGCAAGCTGTACACCGTCTTCGCATGCTTCCGATCAGATTCGCGATGGTAGCCTGGGGAACATTGTTCCATTCCTCTTGCAGTGCTGCAATGAGCGTCTCCCTATTGATGGGTTGATTGTCACGCCTTGACACACGTCGACCAAGCTCTTCCCAGAGATGTTCAATTGGGGAAAGGTCTGGTGAACGGGCGCACCATGGCAGAACATCAATATCCTCTTGCTCGAGGGGTGCAAATCCCTTTTAAAATTCTTTTGTTTCATTCATTGACATGCATATGGTGTACAAGGCTGCAGTTTGTCTTTGTGACTTGGGGATTAGAGAGTCCTTTGCTTCAGTGCACATTTCTTTTGTGGCATTGAAGAAAACTTTTTGTTATTGACTGTCATTTAAAGCCATGCATTGAATCAACATTATATCCAAATTTGGTACATTTCCATGCAGAGAATTTAATTTGGTGATCTCTTGAACTTTTATAAGTTTCTTTTTTCCTTTAGTGTATATACCTTGTGGTGTAGTATATATTGTACCTGGATGCTATGCATAGTTGTATGTATACTGCCTGTATTTTGCAGAATATATATTTGAGAAATAAATAACATAGAATATGCACTTTGTGTGACTGGACCCTGCTTCATATATAACTTATTAAGTAAGTTATTTCCCTGATGGTGCTGTATCCAATTCAGTGCCTTCTAGAGTTTTCCAGTTGCTGATGTTAATTCAAAGTTGTAATATCAAAGTTTATCAAAAGTACATTGCCTTTCATGAAGATTTCACAACTTGTTGAAAAATCAATCACCCATATTCTTCCACTTGCTTGTATGAAAAACACATTCATGATGTAAAAAGGGTCCTTATTCTAATAAAAGTGACATACCTGGGAATCTCGTTTCAGATTACTAATCTCCAAAATAAGAAAAAAGAAATCCAAAATATCCCATTCATTACACTAACTGAAATGCATGAACATGAAAACTTACAACCAGAACTGTCCATCAGTATATTTTTGGGGATAATAAACTGAAAATAATTGTACCAATTACTATTGGAAATATTTTACTCGGCTCTTGCATTATGAGCATTTACACCTAGAAGATGATTTCATTTTTAAAATAGACATGCCATTACATTTGGTAAGTTGCATTTGGACAGTCGTATACAGTGGAAACTCACTATAACAAGGACATTGGGACCATGAAAATTACCTTGTTATATCAGGAATCTCCTTATATCAGGGTAAAACAACATAAGAACATGAATACCAGGGACCAGCAAAATTACCTTGTATCAGGAATGTTGTTATATCAGGAATGTCGTTCTATCAGAGCTCTTTATAGCAAGTTTCCACTGTAGAAATACATTTTTTTCAAATAACAAATTAATAAATAAATTCTCAAGACAAGGTTTTTTTATTCTGTAAATTTAATTTCAATTTCCCTCTATATATTTTTACTCAACAAATATACCCACTTCAAGGGGCAGTAAGACAGCATGATTGAGAGATAGTAACATCAAAAGGCAATACATACTTTAAATTCTGTTATTTATCAAAAGGATTTGAAATAATGGAATGCAGATTACATGTGTATGCATTAAATAACAGATATATGACACACTTTTTTACAGCCTGAGTGGAACTGCACATGGATTTAATAAAAAACATAAATGGGTTTCAAGATTCAGAACAGCAAATCTGTATGAAATCTATTATTCGTTGTCAGCACATATACAAAATAATTATATTTATCTTGATTTAATGACAGAAAAGGCTGATCCTAATCACTGATTACAACAATAACAATAACTATAAAATCAGCACCTACAGTGATGAATGTTTGGGGGGGGGGGGGGTTCAACCTCACTGATTCACTGATGCAATAGGCACTGGCAAAACGGCAAACAAAGCGAGTGGGTCTGAAATGATTGGCTCACAGACTCCAATAATTCTATTTTAAAAAACTCTGTTGGAGGCTCGATGCATAAATTGATTGACCTGGAACACACATATCCAATACCTTTTGCAAATAAACTTGAGAACGATTTGTAATATAGTTGTTACTGTAATTGGTGATGTGGGACCTTCCAGAGTTCAGATAGTTTATGGTTTTTACAGAGTAACCTGCTTGTTTCTTCATGTGCTTGGCTCTTGACAACCCCCCCCCCCCCCCCCCCCCCCTTTGGAGATGAGCTACTGGTATACACTAAGAATGCATTGATACTCCCTTTGGAGATGAGCTACTGGTATACACTAAGCATGCACTGATACAAAATGTAACAATAATTTGAACTTGGGTAAGAAGTAAAGGCATTTTGAATCTCTCATAAATGGCTATTCTATGAAAAAAAAGCAAAGCAAAGTAAAGTTGAAAATATTTTTAGTCCGGGTAGTTCAAAAATATAGAGAACAAATATAAGGGAGTTTCCGGCATGTTAGGCTGATTTTTATAATTCAAAATATTAGCAAAAAATAAATAAAATTAGATACCTTGCAAAAATTAACCATAATGCATGATCAAAATATTGGGTAATTCCAGCTATACAAGTAAAATACAGAATTATAGCATACATTGTAATATTCCAACCTTTCTTTTTTTGTGGTCTATATTACACAATGAAATAAAGAGTAATATGAGGACTGAGGAGCTTAAAAAAAAAGGAAGCTGATAGAGACAAGAAACTTGGCATTTTGTATGTGCCAGTTTTTAGACACATTTGCTTATTCTGTAATACTCATACTAAACTGAGCATTGTAATATAACAAGTCTACACAAAACTGAATACAAATATACTTAACCTGCATTTCACAGACACACATAAAGTTCATGCATAAGGAATTTTACATTATTGATTTTACCATTTTCCTCTGTTATCACGCTGGCAAGAAAAAAAATTGAAATGCCTTCAATGTACTTATATGCTAACAGCCCAGTAAAAAATAACATAGTTTTAAGATTTAATCTAAAAAATGATGAAAAAATTCATTTTGGGAGGATGGGATTATTCTAACTTACCTAAATAATTTCGAAAAATATGACGCAGAGTATGTACGTGAATCTACAAAAAAAATCCAAGTGGTGAATAAAGAAATCAAAGGATCAGGGCACTGTTTCATAAATAACAACTGCCCCATTTCTAAAACAAATTTGCTCTCAGCCAATCAGATTCAAGGATTTCAGTAGCTTATAACAACTATTGTAACTTGTTATTGATAACAAGTTTTATGAAACAGGGGCCAGGTATGTGTCTAGGAGTCAACATAGACACTACATGTATATATCAAGGCACTTTCATAACATTTTTTGTTCTTAAATTATATAAACTCTTTGAGAATCTTTAAGAAGTTTGCAAATATAAAAATAATAATCATTTTCCATCCCCTTTGACATACACATGACATACTTTTTACATACATTTGTGACTAGTATTAACACACACTCTACAAAAATAACCAAAGTAATATATCCTTGTCAACCTTGGATCAAACATCTACTTTTCATAATTATTAAACTAGAGTCAAGAAGCTTTTAAGAAAAATACATCAGCAAGAGATTTATTCATTGTTACATAGATTTAACTGTAATAATAATGTCACCAGACTGGTTCTATAAACACAATACATAAAACAATTGTATTCCCTTGTATTTTGTTATCTCTAAAAAAACATATTGCATGTTGGGCACTTTTAAAATACCAATCTTATTTATGGAAAAATTGGTTCACATATGGCAACATTTATGACAAGTATTACTTTGTTTATTTGTAGTTGTACACATCATTGTAATTTTATAATTTTGAATATGGCACTCTATTTAAAGAAACGTATAATCAAATTCACAGCTCAAAGCTTCACTACTGACCTAGAGATTAACCACTAAATAATCTGAACATTTTACACGTTGAGGCATGCAGACTGAATCTTACTGATATCTTTAAATAAATGGAGTAGAATGAAAACAAATCCATTAAGATGAATTCAATGGACCTCACAATCAAAAGACTAGAAGTCACAGTGTACTCTTTGAAAAGATTGGAAATTCTTGACATTATATACATTACACAATACCTGCATTTTATGACTGGTTTTTAACGCCATCCATACTCTAATCCAATATGGAAGACACATGTCTTACTTGACATGTGAGAAAGGATGACTCTATAACTACTACATTGCACTTCCATACCATAACAATTTTCTTTATATCATCAAATAATCTTTCAATATAATAGGGCAAGTCCAAGGTAGAATGGAGAAAACTGACCAAGAATTAACATTACAAGTATCATTTTTCTTGCTATCTATACCAATCCAGGCTCTAGTTGGGATTTCGATTTGATGGAACCATCAGGTATACTAAAAATGGTGATGTTGATAACATATGAGATGAAATACCACTGGACTTCCCCATAATAACAACTGCATCTTCACTGCATTGTAATAAGAGGAAAACATGAAATGTCAAGAACACAATTCATCTAAAATTTCTCAAACACCCCTACCTCATTATTTTTGGATAGAAAAATTGAAATGCCACTTTTACACACACAAAAATGATTTCAAGAGCTCTACACATGATTAATTAAAAATAACTTTAAAAAATTAAACTTTAAATAAGGGCCTGTCATACATGGACCCCTAATATTTTGTTCCTGACGCCCAGAAAAAAATTAGTGTTTCGTTGTATTTTGACGATGGTATAGAGAGATGGGAATAGGCAAGGAAAACAAACTGCTGATAAATAGAATACTTTCTTATGGAACCCTGTAACGTTGAAATAGGATTGCTTCCACCCTTTATTTTCACAAGAAACAAAAGGAAATAGAGAACACATAAATTTATACAATTTTGCTTGCTACATAAAATTTGAAAAATAATTTGAACTTTCCGTTGCAAATCGAGAGACAGAGATTTCATTTAATAACATAATTTTAAAGGCTAATATCTATTTATAAATAATGAAAACCTAACTTTCCCCTGTAACAAAAAACTAATTTATCATTCATATTACTAAGAGAGCAATTTACAGTTCGATGTCATAAGTTAAAATTAGCTTGAATCTCCAACGATGCATATGCATGTTCTTCATTGTTTTTCTCAAACTGATAGAAGTATAGATACTATATCTTTTATAACATAATATATTTATCACGATGGAACATTGGACCTCATGCTTTACATAATGACTTCAAAGATTTCCAATGAAGCTTAGAATTGGTAACCTGAATTACCTCAATGATTGTGATATCACCAACATAAATCCGGGGAGCATTTCATCAAGCAATTTGTCAGTGACTTTTACCGACAACTGTTATAAGCTACTGAAACCCTTGCATCTGATTGGCTGAGAGCAAAGTTTTCAGTAAAAAGCACTGACAAAACACTTGATGAAACGCTACTGACGAGGTACTAATCTCCAATGTCCACATCTCTATCACCTAGTAACCATACTATTAAGAAGCCCAGAGCAAGAAAGGCTGTACCAAGAAGGTCACCCATTGCAGTCAGGTATGGGATTGAGAAGTTATCAGGATCAAGCTTCTTACCCCATAGATAGTATACCATCCAATCTGCTATCTGAAGCAGCAAGATAACCTGGAGAGTAACAATACAAGATGATTATAATATTCTTTGCAATCATATCTTTCTATTTCTTACTCTCTATCTTTCACATATCTCTCTATCTTATCTATCTAGTCATCAAGATACCTCTATCTTTTTGTCAATCCATTCATCTCCCATTTATCTACCATTTTCTATTCATTGTTCATTTATAATTAATAAGGATACAAAAATTTCCTTAGGATATTAATTTTTTAAATTTAAATGCAAATGACCCTTTTCTACTGACTACATATAAATTGTTTGTGTTTTACTCTATCTTACCCTTTCTTCCACCATCAAAGTGAACTTTTTATGTGTTGGTGACAATCATTTTCACAAATGTATGTTTGCTTGGACTTATTAAAGGGCATATTTTACTTACAAATGCAACTGTTCTTTCATGTGTGCTAGGCTGAGCCTCCTCTTTTCCCCAATATTTCTTTTACAAACATATTTCTAAAAATGTAGTTTGAATAGTTTTAATTTACATTGACTTGACATGAAATGATAGGGATATGGGTGAATCGTGAGGTAACCTACCTGAATGAGAGCTACAGTGAGGTACATGATGGTCACTCTGAGAGTAATGGATGAGTGACCAGCATTCATGTATGAGATATAGTAGAGAAAGATCAGTTGACCAGGGATGACCATCATGATTAGAACACGAGCTGACCGGGAATGCATGTCTAAGGAGAAAAAAATAAAAGATACTGTTGAATTAGAAAATATGCACAACCCATCCCATATTTTAAGCAGCAGGGACTACCAGAGATGACTGAGGTGTGCAGTTTGTTATCACTTTGATATCTTCTTGGAAACCAGTATATAGGCTAAAGAAATGCTCAACAATGGATGACTCCAATACTCAGCAACAAACCAACAAGGACATGCAAAGTGAAAATCCTTTATATTTTGACTGAGAATTTTATATAGTGAAGCTAAGCGTTTTGTTTCTACATTCTGACAGTCTTTCTTAAATACAATTGTCACTAGATATGCATATATATGCACAGATAAGTAGCATTATACATGGAAACAGTGGCTATTGAATAAAATAGAGATTAACTATCATTTCATTTTAAATCAAGAATATATTATAATCCTGTATTAGTAGTCTAAAATTCATTCTGAGTTGAATCAATGAATAAACTATGTACATAATGTAATATTTAGTTTTGTACTGAATAGCATACATTTACCTTTTCCAAAGAAAACAGTGAAAGGTGAGTTGCATTTCTTGATTCTCTCTGGGTCTGGAGTGCCAAGACTACCAATGCCATGTAGATGTGTCGAAATTCTGCTGGACTGCACAGCAACGAGGTTGCCCCCAACCCCATTAATGACAGGACTGAACACAGCAACGCCTTCATTGGTGCGGATTGCAACGTCCAACACAAGTCCTCCAATACTGCAATGTATGAACAAGTCATGAAAAAGAATTTTCAATCGGTGTTGGTCAAGGCCATATTCATTTGAAAATATGTTTTTCCTGGTGCACAAACAAACTGATAAGTTTATTCCCTCATGATATAACAATAACGAACTGAATAAACGTAAATTCAACAAGTTTCACTCATTGTCTTTTTAACATCAGCTTTCTCAAAATTTTTGGTCCTATCATGTTTATATCATCCCTCCAAAAGTCTACATGAGTAAGGGAGATTATTGAATTCACTTTTTTTCATTAGTTTCATTAACTTGTACATGACTAGCATCATAAAGAGTTATATGGCTTATTCTCGTCCATGCTATGATTCTATACTGTACACATGGAATCCTTCTCTTTGAGGACATTTTTGCCCATTTTGCGCAACATGAAATTAATATGAAAATAAACATACGCAATTATTTCTGTTTATGTACTCTTTAAACCTGTGTATAACATGTTGTCAATATATACTCAGCCGAGCACAAAACATTTACCACATAAAATTATTTAACATATCAATTTAAAGAATGAAGTAACCTCTGACCTGCTAATCACCATGGCAGCAATGACCGGTGACCATCCATTATAAAGCACATCCCTGGTGTAGTCATTGCGCTTAGCAAGGAATGCCCATAAAGGTACTAACAGCAAAAAGAATACAATGATAGTGGGAGCCAACCAGTGTTGCTTGCCTGCAAAATAAAGAATAAAAAGATTCTTTTACTTATTTTCTCAAAGTATTTACAAAGATTATTTTGCCATAGGAAAAATGATATCAAATGATTACCAGTGGCGTATCCGGGGGGGGGGGGGCGCAACAGGTGCGCGCCCCCCCTATTGGCCGTCGTAAAAAAAAAAAAAAATAGCCCCCCCAAAAAAAGTTGTGCGACCATGTTGTGACGGAGTGGCAGTTCTTCCTTACCCCCACCCCAACCCCCCCCCTTAGGTAATGTGATTTGTTGGATGTCCACAGGCCAATCATCTTCAAAATAATAGTTTGGGTAACGTTGGCAGTATCAATGTGTCCGTAGGAACTGGTACTGCAGCAACAGGTAACATTGATTGCCTGGAACAGCTTATGTGTGTAGGGCAAGCGTTACTCTGACCAAATTGTTATCAGTACAGTATACAGCACTGCATGCATGGTTTGTGACAAAATACCTTGATTGATCTATGGTTCTATTCATGCGATTATTCAACTCCAAGTTCATCAAATATTATCGTGAAAATTTGAAAAATGAGCAAGCAGAAGTCCCTGATCACAGATTTTTTCGCAAACGACGGAAGGTACGTAAGAGTAGCTCTGTATTTTTCAACAACGGCTCTTTGCTCTGCTGCATTGCAGTTCGCACAGTTCCACACGACATATCAACGTTAGGCTACACATTACACAGCATACTCCATAGGCGGCTCAAGTTAGGCCTGAGCAGTAGATCGTCACGGATTAACGTTAGGCCTACGTTAGGCTAGGCCTAATGGACGTAGTGTACTGTAGTGCGTTAGCCTAGGCAGCCTAGGCTAGTGATATCATCAGGCTACTTATAAACTTAGGCTAGGTAATGTGCTGTAGGCCTAGTACTAGCCTAGCCTACAGGTTGTAGTACTGGTCCGGCTGGGCTAGTCATCGATCATTCCGTTGTGCTACAGTAAGTTTCACAAACTTCCTGGTATCCACACTAACGTCATAATGTTTTCGTTTCACAGGAAGAAGCGAAAGCGAGATGACTCCGACACTGCGGCACCACAGCATCATGGGGCAGGAGGTGACATTGATGCAACAGCTGCCACCACTAGTACTGCTGGAACAAGCACCCAAGAGGAGCCTCAACAAGGTAATTTGTCACACCTAAACTATAGGGCTGGTCACACAGACACTGATGCAGTGGTCTCAGTCACTCTGGACAGGAGCAGGCACCCTGCGGCCTAAATTTGGCGCACCTGACCATGCCAATTTGCTGTCCTGCGGAGTGCTCGATAATCCCAGGCATACAATTTTATCAATAGTCAATCTACTTCATGTTTGCCCACAGGAAGGCTGTGAAGTGCTTATGGCCTACTAGTTTAACCAGAATGTTAAAAATGAGCGGTGTAAATAATAATCTGCATAGGAATGGAAATTTTGGGTCCAAGCTTGTGATTTCATCCCATATTCAATCAACAAAACACTGTCACCTAATGGGATAATTGGCATATATTTTGATGTATTTCAGACCTTTTTGGTAAAAACAATGGCACATATTATTGAAAGACAAGTGGTAACCTTCATGTTTTTTTCTTCTATTCTTATTTCAGCTCCAACTTCGGCTGATCCGCCATCTGCGCCAGACATTGCTGACTTCTTAAATCGTAAGGTCAGTGACGAAGAGAGATTCCACCTGATGGAGAACAGAAGTCCGCACCCACTGTTCAAGTTTCCAAGTAGGGATTTCAAGGACAAGAGGAAAGAATCAGGAGTAGCGAAGCGGTATTGCCAGCATGACTGGTTCAAGACGTTCCCGTTTCTGTGCTACTCCGCCAAGGAAGATGGACTTTATTGCCTGCATTGTGTTTTGTTTCCCACCAATCCTAAGAAGGGGGCACGAAGTAAGTTACTCGTCTCACAGCCCTACTGTAACTGGAAAGATGCACGGTCTGACATTAATGACCACTCTACTTTGGAGTACCACAAAGCTGCCATGTTCATCATGTCCAACTTTTCCAAGACTATGGCAGCTCCAGACCAACGAATCGACCAGGCCCTGTCAGAGAAAGGTAGGGAACTGATTCAGAAGAACCGAAAGTTCCTGAAGTCCATATTGAAGACTGTGGAGATCTGTGGAAGGCAAGGATGGGCACTGCGTGGACACAGAGATGCCCAAACATCATCAGCTTTGAACAAAGGCAACTTCAAGGCATTGCTGGACTTCCGCGTAGATGCAGGTGATGGAGCCTTGGAAGAAAACATTGAAAGTGCCCCACGCAACGGCATGTACACGTCTGCTCCCTGCCAGAATGATCTCTTGCTTTGTATAAAGGAGTATATGCAGGGATTCATCATTTCTGAGGTGAAGGCCCAGCTTTTGGGACCTCTCTACACAGTAGAGGCCGACGAAGTCACGGATGTTGCCAACTGGGAGCAGCTTGCCATCGTCATCCGTTACCTCAAGGGAAATCAACCAGTTGAGCGGTTAGTTGGGTATGTTGCCTGCGACTCTATCACTGGTGAGGAGATATGCCGGAACATTTTAGGAATACTGACAGCTCTTGGACTTGATCCTCAAGACTGCCGAGGTCAGACGTATGATGGGGCCGGAAACATGGCTGGCAAGGAAAGAGGCTGTGCTGCACGATTCCAGGCAGTATCCCCCCGGGCTCATTATCATCACTGTTCCAGTCACAATTTAAATCTGGCACTCTCCAAGGCCTGTTCTGTGGCTGATATCAACTGCATGCTTGCTGCGATCAAATCCACGGGGCTCTTCTTCCAAGGCTCTCCAAAGCGGTCGCGCCAGTTGGAGAAGGCTATCAATGAGGAGAACACTCGGCGGAGAGAGGACCATGCTGGTGGGAAGACACAGATACCTCTTCAGAAACTCAAACTTCTGTGTGAAACTCGATGGGTGGAGCGCCACACCACCTTGGACGATTTTGTTGTGCTTTATGAGCCGGTACTGGACTGCCTGGACATGATTCGGGCACAGAGGGACCAGACATGGAGCAGTAAGGCCATCACTGAAGCGAATGGCCTGATAGCCGCACTGACCTCATCATCATTCATTGTTGCATGTGTGTGTGCTTCGTATGTCTTTGGGTTCACTAAATCCCTTAGTGTGATGCTGCAAGGCACCAGCATGGATGTGATCAGGGCCTACGAACAAATCACAATGGTCACTGACGAGATAAAGGCCATCCGTGAAAATGCTGATGCAGAATTCGATTGTCTTTTCACATCCATGTCTACTATGGCAGAGGCTGCAGGTATAGAGATCACCATTCCCAGGACTTGTCGCCGACAGACTACTAGGACGAATGTTCCCGCAGATGGCAGCAGCAAGATCTACTGGAAGAGGGCTGTTTTCATTCCATACTTGGACGGTCTGATTTCCGAGCTGTCAAACCGTTTCGCCAGCCTGTCCCACCAAGCCGTTCGGGCACTTTGTCTCCTGCCAGCTAACCTTGACCTCTGTTCTGATGATAAGATCGATGCCATCCTGAAGTACTATGGCCCGGACATGCCATCTCCCACTTCTGCCTTCCAGGAAGTTCGGCTCTGGAAACGGTTCTGGAAGGACAACGCCGAGACACGAAAGTCGGTCAGCGAGACGCTGAAACAGATGAACAGTAAGCAGTTCCCAAATGTCTGTGCGGTTCTGCAGGTGTTACTACTGCTACCAGTCACAAGTGTTGAAGTTGAGCGAGTTCACTCTGCCTTCAAGATCATCAAATCAAAACTTCGCAGTACTATGTTAGAGGACCGCCTCAATGCCTTGATCCTGCTGTACTTCCATAAGGACATTGCCTTGGACTATGATGCAATCATCAACATCTACAGTCGCAAACATCCAAGAAGAATGATGTTCCTCAACCCAATGGAAGAGAAATGAGTTCAATTTGCCATTTCAGAACTTCAGAGTTAGTAATCTGCAATGACTGTACAATCAAGCCATGCCATCATACAACTAATAGCTATTGTAATCAGCATTGTAAGTCTGCCTTTCAGTCGCTCAGTACTATTAAAATGCATGTTTGTGGGATGCATGTAGTAGGGGTAAAGGGTCCACTTTAATGTAAAAGTTTGGGGTTCCAGTCACGTGGCCGGCGTCCACTAGGGTCGTAGACAGGGGAGACAAATGTCCCGGGGCCCGAGACAATTTTGGGGACCCGGAGCAGCTGCCCCACACTGTAGTGGAGCCCGGGTCGGCTCTCGGCGTCCCTCGTTGCGTCCATCCAGTGGCAATATTGATGAAAAAAAATCCTCATACCAACTGAAAATATTGTTCATTAAATAGGCTTTAAAATTGGTCACATATAGCACTATTTTGCATCTCAGCCTTTCTTCAGAAGCAAAAATTTTCCAAAGACCCTTCCCCCATGACGGCGATCAATAATTCCTGGCGCCCCCCCTATTGGGAAATCCTGGATACGCCCCTGTGATTACAATAAAAATAACATGAATCACAATGGTATGAAGGCTTAAATAAATCAAACTCATTTATCAAAAGTTTTGATGGAATAATTATAATTACGGAAGCTTACAAGTGCCAACCAGATGACGAGATAAGAAGACGAGATAAGAAGACGAGAAGACAAGATTAATGACGAGAAGACGAGTTATTGGAACTCGGCAAGTCGACTTATTATGGACAAGAAGACAAGAAGACGGGTTGTTGGAACTCGGCAATTCGACTGGTATAAGACGAAAAGACAAGATGACGAGTTGTTGAAACTCGGCAAGTCGACTTGTTTGGTACAAGAAGACGAGTTGACGAGTTATTGGAACTTGGCAAGTCGACTTGTTTAGGACAAGAGGACAAGATGACGAGTTGCCAAATTGCATTAGCTTGTCATTTCGTCTTCTTGTCCTCAACAAGTCAACTTGCCGAGTTCAAACAACTCTTCATCTTATCTTCTTGTCCTAAACAAGTCCACTTGCCGAGTTCCAAAAACTCGTCAACTCGTCTTCTTGTACCAAACAAGTCGACTTGCCGAGTTTCAACAACTCGTCATCTTGTCTTTTCGTCTTATACCAGTCGACTTGCCGAGTTCCAATAACTCGTCTTCTCGTCATTAATCTTGTCTTCTCGTCTTCTTATCTCGTCATCTGGTTGGCACTTATAAGCTTCTGTATATAATGCAATCAATAGCTATCAAGAAATTTTGACTAATCTTAAAGTAGTGGAAAATTGAAGATATCACTTTCATTTTCTAATAACTAAGATTAATGCAGCTTTTTGTCAAGAGATATTTTATACAAAAATACATGAGTAAGAATAAGAGTTATGAAGCTGAATATAGGCAGACTATAAACTGTTTCAGAAACTTCAAAGTTAGAGAAGAATTACTCACCAATAGCTTTGAATAACAGATTGCTGATCCAGGCAAGAAGGGAGAGTGTTATAAGATCTCCAAGACTTGCTGCAATAGGTGTTGCTACATTGTCTGGGTTGATTTTGCACTTGCGTGATAATAAGATAACTCCTACCATGATAGCTCCTGAAACAGATAAAGGATAGAGACATTGCTCTACATGAACATATTTTTCGGAATAAAACAGTGAAAGACACCCTATCCCATTCCAACCTGGCCCTG
The DNA here is from genome assembly GCA_025617745.1 of Heliocidaris erythrogramma. NCBI lineage: Eukaryota > Metazoa > Echinodermata > Echinoidea > Camarodonta > Echinometridae > Heliocidaris > Heliocidaris erythrogramma. The sequence goes on from CM046853.1 coordinate 5,919,435, forward strand.
ATTCTCTAATCTTGCTAGCATTAATTTTTGACATTAATTTTTGACATTCATTCTTCGGCATAAAAAGTTTCACAGCTCTCATTACCAGCGCATTAGTGCCCTGTATCAAAATGACAAAATGGTGTTATCATTCTTCCCTACATTTTACACTCAACTCCTGGTGTTTACACACCGCTCTAAATGTTTGTAATGTTGAATGAATTTCTTTTTTAATTGATATTTCTCTGTGGTGAAATGTGACAAGGAAGGTAAAGTAAAGAAGCTTCAAATAGGCCTTTACAATTTATCATCTAAAGTTTCATATTTGATAGAGGATTATGTTCTCAGTGAATTTTATTTCATGAAATAAAAGTTGTAAACTAACAATTATAGAAAAGAACACATATATCTGTACATTTAAACAAGCTTATACATGCAATACTTATTTATAACAATGTCGACAGAACTATGCAAACTTCTCAAAGTTAGTTGTTAAACATTGATGTAATATTTAAAGACAATGGCAGACAACAGGCCAATAACATAAACCTAGCACTTGCTTTTTCTAGGCTTTTGCTAGTTCCATATATTCAACCCAAGCACTTCTACAAGTATATATAAGCAATTTTGAATTTGGCTTTCAGAAAAAAAACCAAGCTATGTTTGAATTGTACTCTCTTACCCAATCCTGCACTCGCTAATGAAGCTGTAACCATACTACTAGCACATAGGAGTAAGGTATGATTGATATCAAACTCTCCATCAGGAATCCAACCAAACAATACTGCTGCTGCTGAGGCTAGGAATCCAACAACCAAGGCTTGGCACTATTGTAGAGAGGGGAACAAAAGTGAGTTAAATTATGATGATGTCCATGTAATGCTGGTAGGAGATCTATTACACATAGAAGAGGAAATCATTTGTTGGAAGATTTTTATGCAATGAATATATGTATAGTAGTGCCCAGCCAGGATCATTCCTATAAATTTCAGTTGGTACTCTTTCAAAGCTTTGCTTAAAATGCATTCCCTTTTTTAGCACCGTTACATGGATATCACATTTATATACCGTTATATACAATTTTGGTCTGCCATATTGTTTCAGCATGAAGCCAGCCTACATGTAGAGTACTTCTTAATATAAATGGATATATGCCTTTTATGCTGAACTCAATTTTAGCAAACAAAGTTATAGCTGATGGGAGACATTGTTCCTCACTTCTAGTACGTCAAAAAATTGGCCCAACCACATGGAATGACCCTAAGATCATAACAGCTGAAAAGAAAATGTATCAACTCCACAAAAGATATGATCATCATTAAAGGGATATCCAAATCACAAAGCAGATATCATGCTGATAGCTCTACATAAATGACCAAGCCTCTGTGCATATGTGTCCCTTATCTCACATTATAAAACAGGTTCAAGAATGTAGCCGTCCTGATTGGTTAAATAACACCATGTGACCGTGCAAAAAAAAAGTGATAACATACGCAAAAAGGCTCAAAACCACGGCTGAGCTGCGCGTATGCGTACCTCTGGTACGTGCAAACTTTAAACGCAATGAAACCACGCACTGAAACGCGCATGACTTTTGTTGGCTGCGCTTCTGTATTGTCATCCAGGAAAGCAAATGGCCTTGTGCGTATAGTACACCACGATAAAAACCTTTGTGTTGCCAGATCGCACCAACGCACTCCCAACCATGTATTAATAGTATACTAATCAACCCATGATCTTGTACGAATCTTTAAGTGACTGCAGTCACTGCAGCATAAGTCCCAACCAAATTTTTAAATAACTTCAGTACCATCTATGATTTATCATACCCAATTCGATCCAAGATTTAAGCACTTACAATTTAACCTTGATTACTGGATACAAATACACATTATTTAGCAATACAAAGAAAGTGATGAGTGCCTATAATGGACAATAACCATTTTGTATGAACCCCTTCTGAATCATTGATCCTGTGCCGTATTAATTATAGTCCTCTTCCAACTCTATTTGGCCCATTTACTGGTAGTAATTTGGAATCTATCACTTAAACTGCTTCACTGACAATATAGCTTGTTGTATTTGGGTTTTCTCTTAAATATAATAAAAGATAAAACAGCTCACCTGTGTCAATGCCATGTTTCCAAGGATCATTTCTTGGAGCTTCTTTTGGTCATCCATGATTCCCAGATTAGCCTTTGTGTCAAATATAAACAATCATGTAGTATTGAGCATACATTATAATCAAGGCTCCCCACTAATGTATATGATCAGAGGCCATTTAATATCGGTACTGCCGAAAACATGGAGAACCTGACATGTCCCTTTAATAATGAAACAATTGTTAAAAAGCGGGGTCTCTTAAAATTCTAGAGGTGTTTGCATCTGATTCATGTACGTGTATGCAACAAGCCATAAAATAATCATGAAACACAGATAAATGTTAAACATGAAAATTATTATATATCAAAGTAAGCAAAACTTTTTATTCTGCTGAATAATTTGTGGAAATTATTCTAACAGTAGCATACCTCAACACTCAAGATTTTTAAACCAGAGTATATACTTGTAGTTCAAAACTAATAACATGTCTCGATGGGTTAAAAAATCTGTAGCACAATAATAGCAAAATTAATTTTAAAAAGACATCAAACTTACTGCAGTAGATAACCTTGAAGCCAGAGTCATCTCTAAATTTCCTTTCAAGCCAAGTAATGATGGAACCAGGATAAACAGCTCTGTTACTTGAACAAATACTGTCCAATGCTATATAAATATAATGAAAAAAAAAAAGAAACTTTTTCAGTTCTCCATGTAACACCTATAGGTATGGAACCAAGTGATAGCAGCAGCATTACCCTAACATTCCCCTAGCATTCATATTTTGATCTAATACAAATGATAAATTACCTAAGCTGTACATGATGGGCAATATTTTCAACAAATAGATATTTTCATAAATATTGGTTTGAGTTGTAATTAATTCACTGTAACTAGTATGACACCAGCATTCAGGACAGAAATACATCTCAACATAACATCATTCCATGGTTAATTCAACTTTCAAAATGATCATGTTAATAATATATGTAAAGTGCTAAACAAAAGCAGATTATCATTAATTTCTTAAATTTATTTCCTTAATGTGGATTACTTTAAATTGTAAAAAATTAATATTTTTCTAAGCAAATCCTTGACCTACATTGTACTGTACATGTAACCCTTCCACTATTATACAAATATAAACAAAAATAATGCTTCAATAAATGTTGACTTCTGATAACAAATACTACTAACCTGAACATGATCAAGGACAAGGCCAGCATAGACCGTTCCAAAACCAGCAATAAGAAAGGGAAAAAGCACTTGAGCTGCGATACCACATGATGATTCTTTCGGATAAGATGTACGTTCTCTATCCTGCATAAATGTGGACAACCCACCATCACCCTCATCATCATCATCATCACTTGATCTTGTGGTTCCGAGCAGAGGCTCAGTAAAACTAGTTTCAATTTCGATACCATCGGTGTCATGGTCTGCACTGTTATTATCATTTGTCACAAGGCCATTCTGAAGCTTATACCTAGTGTGAGGGTCACTTCCATTCGTTCTTTCATCTCCTTTTGGATCATTCTCTTGATGAGCTCCTCCATCCCCTGGGAGGGTAAGAAATAATTGGCCATCTGAGGATGGACTGGCTACAACTCTAGGAACCATACTGTCTTCAGTCTTGCCTTTCTTCGGTCTCTGCCTCAGCTGGGTGAAGGATGATGTTGAGACTGGAGTAGTGCTCTCTGGCGAACTCATTTGGGTAGATGGACAATGTGATCATTTCTTCATGGATCTCTCAATTTTTCACCCTGCACTTCTGAAAATAAACAAGACAAGAAATTTGTCAATATTAGTGAGAAATGCAAAGTTATGAAGCCTTTCCACTTCTACAACCCAACCCATAAACCAAAAAAATCTGCCATTATTTAGTATATACGGATGTCACCCTTTTTTATTTTCTCATTGAAAACAATCATAATGACTATCCTAAAAAATATATAGAAACAACTAAATATATGATGGAATCAGCTCAGGAAAAATGAATAACTGTTCTCTAATAAAAAGTAACATAACTTTCTTCAAAAATTTAAAAAGAACTCAAGTCAACAAAACATGAATTTTTACACTGACAAACACAGACATCATCATATCCCTTGTTTTCTACATGTCATATATATCGAGACACCAGGGGCCTGTTTCTCAAAACAGTAATAAGTCTAAGTTCACTCGTTGCTTCACTCGTCGTCCGCTACAGGTTTCATGAAGCCGTCTTAGCTAACATCAACGACAACTAACGAGACAAGGACTTATGATGCCTTCAACCCTGTCGTATCTTCTAGAGTCCACATGTCATTTATTGGGTAGATTATGGTTGGCAAAAAGGGATGCTACATACTTATACAACTTCTCCTATTTTATGATGCTAATCTGGAATGCATCCATGTTTATAATATATAAGAAAATCAGCAATGCTTCTATTCAAGACTTGTCTCCACTGCCACTGAAGTCAAGCATCGAATATCTGATGGTTTTCAGCGCCTCACGAGATGAATTGCACGGAACCCACAATGTGCGGACGATCACAAAAAAAACATGTGCGCGGAGCACCTTTGAACTTTTCTGTTTACAATGGAATGCATAGTGAGGGTACCCTCGTATGACTTCACTCGGGGGTCAACAAAAGCAATCACTCAATCAAGAACTTGTGATTCCACTCGTCTGATTTTGTGTAGGATTAGATTATGGTGTTTCGATTGTTTTCAATGAGCGATGAGGTACTGATCCCGTATTTATCTTTTAATTTTTGTTTTGTTCTTTTTATGACATATATTTTGTGTAGTCTATGTCAGTTGCTTAGTATTCAATATTCTCTGAAACATGACATGGAATTCACCAGCCGAGTGAAAAATAGGGTCTTGGGAATTGGATATCTACATGTAATTGTAGCAACAAGGTCTTGGAAAGTGACAACCTTTATTTAAGTTCCTTTGTGTATATTTCGAAGCACTCAGGATCCAGAGCAAGCAACATTTCACAGCTAGGCCTAGGGAATTGATCAGGGCGTGTATTACAGGGCATTGCTGTTTCCGAGGGTCTTCGGAACGGCAGTTAAAAGAAATCGGGTATCTTGAGAACAGCGATCGGCTGTTGAAAAAGGGGGTCATCAAAGCAGCACATACCCGTCTGTCCAATATATTGAGTGCCCCTCCTACCCCCCCCCCCCTCCCCCCGCCCCCGGGTGTAGAACCAATAATAATATATTTCTAGGCCTACAGTTGTAAAAGAAATTTGCATAAATCATTGAAAAAGTGACTTTTTGCCGCTGGATAAAAAGTGCGTAGCTTTACTTGTAGGTCTCCCCATCATACACATGTAGCCTACTATGGAGAGCCGAGGTCTAGAAATAGAATCTAACAGATTACAGAGTAAAAGTTAGTTTTCACTTTCAGAATAGGCCAACTATAGTAGTGGTGATCCTCATGACATGTGATCGTTCCTATCCACAGTGACTACACAATCCACACTCATTCTCACAATTGTTCCAGTCCATACTGTACTTTGGTCTTTGATCGCAGTCTTATTTTTCTACTGTGCCGGTACTGTAATGTAATGTCATGTCATGACTACAGTATTTAGTATTTTGTAAGCCGGTAACAATCCGTACCGCGGTATGGTAATTGACGTCTGGAACGACATCATCAATCCAGGCACTAAATCAAATGTTAGCTAACTTACCGATCACACTCACTACACTGTACATATAACCTCGCATAATCATATATGTGTGTGACCGTCATCAATTAAGCATCAGCAACACACATTTCAGAAGTAAAGAAGACTTACTGACAACATTGCCCATATCACGTTAGGAGTGCTGATCCGTTAATTCCGACAGCAAGTAGGTCTACAATAAAACTGCCGCCGTCGTAGTCGCGTCGTAGTTCGTTTGCATTTGACGACGTGGAATATATCCTACGCATGCAATATGGCAATCAATTATGAGTCATAGCGTGGCTTTCCATAAATGCTGCTGGATGAATGCATCCCCCTGCAGTGGCCGCCGATTTGGTGTAAGTGGTGGTCATTTTGCATCAGTCAATGCAGGCAATGTTATATTTTACAATATTATATTTCACAAAAAAGTCTCATATATTTTCTTAAATGAAAAACAAACTGCACTTGACGAGATCTTACATGATAATAAATGAAGTTAATGAGATACCAACGCTACCAAACCCACCATGGACTACCAAATATTGGTGTAGCCGCCTACAAAGTGTTTAGAATCCAGCTATATGTCCTTTAAGTGGGATTGTGAAAATGTAAATGAATACTCTGATCGGTTACACAATTTAACCTTACAATTACCAGGAATTATAGAAAATATTCATGAAGATGTCAGTCAGGAGATGGTATAGGTAACCCAAGAGCCTTTTGGAGTTTATAAAACAGTAGTAGTCATCAGATTAAAAGTACAATTAACATTTCCTTATGTGATCAGCTTGTACATCATTTTAAATCTCTTGGGACCATATGTATATCAGATAATCATTCAGAGGAGAGGATGATTTTGGATACTGGTAATATGCCTATACAAAATGATGGATTGAATAAACCTATCACACTGGAGGGGGTTGAATTAATGATTAATAAACTGAAAAATGCCAAAGCTTGTGGAAAAGACTTGATCAGGAATGAATTTCTTAAAAGTATATAGCCCTGTGGAAATGCGTAGAGTAATTGTTGATTTTTTCAATGTTGTTTTAGAAAGTGGGATCGTACCATCTGAATGGTGTATAGGAGTAATTATCCCAATTTTTAAGAATAAAGGTCAAAATTCAAACCCAGATAATTATAGAGGAATAACCTTGCTGAGTTGTCTTGGTAAACTATTTACCTCAGTCTTAAATAATAGAATTTCTAACTTTCTTGAAAGTAATCACATGTTAGGTGAGGAACAAGCTGGATTTCTCTCAACATATTCTACCATTGATCATGTGTTCGTTTTGAAGACTATTATCGATTTCTACCTACAGAAAAGGAAGCGTTTATACTGTGCATTTATAGATTATAAAAAAGCATTTGATTTGGTTGACAGGAAGTTGTTGTGGTTTAAGTTGTTGAAAATAGGAGTAAATGGCAAAGTCCTGAATGTTGTTAAAAACTTGTACAAACATGCAAAGTCTTGTGTTTCTGCCAATGGCACAGTGTCTGAATTGTTCACATGTAATGCAGGAGTCAGACAAGGTGAAAACCTCTCACCATTGCTGTTTTCTGTCTATTTAAATGACTTTCAAGAACACATTGCCAAATTTTATCCTGGCTTGAAAACTTTAAATGAAGAAATCAATAATACCTTACAGGGTGAGGAACAAGAGTTTTTTTTCAAAATTATTATGCCTGTTGAATGCAGATGACATAATTATTACTGTGATACTGGCAGAAAGCCCTGATGAATTGCAAGTAGCGCTGGATGCAGTGCAAGAATATTGTAATACCTGGCGTCTAACAGTCAATGCAAGTAAAACAAAAATAATGATTTTTTTCAAGAGGGAAAATTAGGAAGATACCAAATTTTACATATGGTCATGAAAAAATAGATGTGGTATATGATTTCACTTATCTTAAAGTACAGTTTAATTATAATGGCACGTTTAAGAAGGCATGAATTTCAAAGCAGATAATTCAGGCAAGAAAAGCTTTATACAGTATGTTAACTAAAGCAAAGAAAATGCAGTTGTGATCATTTGATCATGCCTATTCTATTGTATGGTAGTGAGGTCTGGGGATATGAAGATTTAAGGCAGATCGAAGTTTTCCATAGGAAATTCCTCAGAACTTTATTATCTGTAGGTTCATGTACCCCAGATTGCATGGTTTATGGAGAAACTGGTCGAGGATTGATTTTGAATCAGGTGAAGCGTCGACTAGTCAATTTTTGGTCAAGAATTTTGAGGGGTAAAGATAGTAAATATTCATATGTCTTTTTGAAATTTATTTCTGCCATTCATATAGAAATGAACACTCAGACTTTAATTCCTCATGGTTAAAGTTTATTGAAGATTCATTCAATCAAACTGGCCTATCCAATATATGGCTAGGTCAAAATAGTGGATTGGGTTTGAATATTAATTCTTTGTTAAAATTGAGACTGAATGATATTTTTTCTCAGGAATGGAGAGATGTAGTTTGGTCAAATCGCATTTGCACAAATTATAGATTATTTAAAGACAACCATGTATTTGAAAGTTATTTACTCACCCTAAATAAAACTGATGCTTTTACTCTCTGTAGATCGGTGTAGATCTCATAAACTACCTGTAAACAAGGGACGATTTGATGCGAACACACCACATAGTGACATGCAGTGTCCTCTCTGCCTAAATACTGATATAGGTGATGAATTTCACTATATTTTTGTTTGTCCTTTTTTGAAAAGGAGAGACGTTTATATTTGCCAAAAAAGTTTTTTACATATATAGGACCAGGCTTCCGAGTGCTTTGCACATGACAGAACTATTTGATACTAGGAACACTAATTCTCAGTTGAAGAATTTAGCTAGATTTACACGCCTTATTATGTTGCAATTTTCTCAAAAAACAGGATTTTCTGGTAGTACAACTAGAGTTGGACCCATACGTACTCGTAGCGGTAGGACAGTGAAACGGCCTGTTTTGTTTACATTGTAGCTTGTAAATAGACTGTATTGTTCTATTACATCACTGTAGACTATCTATATATGCATACATTGCGTTTATTAGTTGGTTATATTCTACACATGTACATTGTTTTTATAGAACTTTTGTTTGTACATTGTATCATTATGTCATTATCTTTGTAAAATAATTGTATTCAAAAGTCATGTATTGTTATTTATACTTTTATGTTTGTACTCTCATACCCCGAGAGGGGGTCAAAGAGTCAATAAAATTCTACAATTCAAAAATTCTACAATGTAAACATGTTCTTTTATACCGGGTCTACTACATTTAACTAAAATTACATCTCATATAGACGTGAAGGTTAATTCTTTGAAGCAAGTTTTATTTTGAACTTCTAATGTTTAGGTTTGTCACTTTTTGATAAATTTGATGAGAAGGGGTTGATTCGAACTCAACTGTATAGCTTCCATTTTTTTTAGTTGTTTATACAAGGAGATGTGATAACTCCTTGTTTATACAATATGTTATGCCTTTTCTTTCTTTTTTTTGTAGAATGATGGTAGTTTTGAAGTGTAACATATACTTGATTTTATTGATTACTTACTGCTTAATTTATATATATATATATATATATATATATATATATATATATAGGTATGTATGTATGTATGTTGATTGTTATGTATTGTATGCTGTCATATGAAATCAATAAAAGATTACTGAAAAAAATAATAATATCCTTGAATTATTAAACCCCATACGTTTTTAGGCCAACATATGGCTTGCCATAGTCAATATCCGCCGAAAAATAAACTGGAAGGATATCGAGGATCGGGCCGGCCGGGAAGATAACATAAGTTTGCAATGTCTTCCTCATCGTTGCTAAATACCAACGCCTTAAATGTGCTTAGATGCATAACAAGAGAACTAAGATATGCGAAACCTAAGGTGAGGTATACAATTTCGTCTCTCTCTCTGTCTCTTTATATAATTCTATGATAAGGCGAAGGCTACAATATCCTCGTCCTCGCTTAAGTGTGACTGAGACCTGAGTGTGAGACGACAAGGCATGGCTCAGAGTGCAACCCTCATGCCCAAAGTACTCTAGAGCCTCACCGCTGGCGCTGCGGCCTGAGCGCCGCCGGCGGGGCTGGGGCTCCGCACAACACGAATAGTGGTCATTTTGACCACTACGATATATGCATGCAAAAATAGTTGGTATTTTCTGTCGCATATACCAAAGATATGGGGGGGGGGGGGGGGGAAATAAGATAAATATTTTAGATACTTCCTTTCAAATTCAGCCCTTAAATATCCCACTCCTACTCCTAGTCCTAGTCCTACTAGGCCTACTACTAGTAGGCCTAAGCCTAGGCCTATATTATTAGCTTCGTGAGTGTAAAAAAAAAAAAAAAAATGGCTACGGTATACGCCTTTTACATCACGAAGCCAGGCGTTTTTCCCCAGCAATCTAAATTCGCACGGGTTAGCAGGACATGAAAATACCCTGAAATAACACTTTTCTGATAACTCCCGCGACCGATAGGCCCTTCCCGACACTCATAGCTACATTCCTATACTTCCTGTGTATAATGTAGGCAGTCATACACCTCATCTTTTTAAAACACCACTGCACAAAAGTCACCAATATTCACTCAAAATCGGCATTTAATTTTCAAAAACCGACCCCAAAATATCCAAGAAATACAATAAATTCAACTCACCAATGTTGGAAAAGATATTTTCAAAAATCAAATCCGTAATTTACTGTTGATTCTCGCGAAACGAGCTATCGGAGTCATTGTGTACATTTCCTGGTCGCCGCGGGCGCCGACATCTCCCCAAAAGAGTTTTGTCCTCAAAAATTCGGTCCCTATGGCGTACACGGAAAAGTTCTGATTTTCTGTGTGCGCGATCGTAAAGATCGATGTGCGCTTGCGATCCCGAGTTTCTTCGTGGATCTGGACAAAAAGTGTATTGGCCGATTTTAGTCTAAGACATCGGCAGTTTGTAAACAACACGCGATCGCGAAACAAATCGGCGGGGATTTCTCCGGTTTTGGACAAGATTTTGACTTTGGATTTTGCTGAAAATATCAAAAGTTCTTCCTAACGGCCATTTGAGGTAGGAGTGAGATTTTTAAGGGCTGAATTTGAAAGCAAGTATTTAAAATATTTATCTTATTTTTTCCCCCATACCTTTAGTACATGCGACAGAAAATACCAACTATTTTACAGAAATGTACCCGGGAGTGCTTCCCGACAGCGTTTCCTCCTTGGGAAACGTTTTGTATTAATAATAGTATGTCTTTTTGATCGTACATATTTTTACCAAAAAATTAAAAAAAAGATAAGAAATTTCCGAGAACTCACCAGTGTTTGTGTATCCATGCCTCCTCTTGTCATGCAGATATAAAATGGCGGCTGCGTGCGACGGCGCGCGATACAACCATAATCAATGGTACGATATGTCGCCGACAGCGCGCGCCGTCGCACGCAGCCGCCATTTTATATCTGCATGACAAGAGGAGGCATGGATACACAAACACTGGTGAGTTCTTGGAAATTTCTTATTTTTTCTTGGATTTTTTTGTAAAAATATGTACATACTAAAGACATACTAATACAAAATATTTCCCTAGGAGGAAACGCTTTGGGGAAGGGCCTGTCGGTCGCGGGAGTTATCAGAAAGGCAGTGTATACAGCCACACGCGTGTGGTTGTATCCGAACCACGTATGGCTGGATACAGCCACACGCTGGCATAACACCTATTGTATATCAGTTATCACCACGTATTGTATATCACCATCATCACTGTGTTCACAATCAAATTAACCTCATTTTTGCATTAAATTCTTACATTCTACGCCACTTTAATTTCCTTGAACCGTTTCAATTTCTTTCTCACCGTCTTCTCTCCGGGATTTTCTAGTTTTGTAAGAAAGGTCGTCTGTTTAACAGCAAATTTTTACCCTTTTTCTACTTATGTCATGTCCATTCTGGCTTGCTTTCGCGACGGCTCTGTCAGTCTGTGCACAGTACATAATACATGCTCATTATTTACGCATACTGACAGAACCGTCGCGGAAGCAATCCAGAATGGGGCTGACATAAGAGGTAGAGGTGTTGTGGATCAGTGGATAAGTCCCGGACTGTGAACCACGAGGTCCGGGGTTCGAATCCCACCGCAGCACTAGCGTCCTTTGGCAAGACGTTAATCTACATTTGCCACTCTCCACCCAGGTGTTAAATGGGTACCCGGTAGGATGGCGAAAGGTAATGTCCTTTGCTTAGCACGTGTGCGCTTAACAGGCGACTGGCTGGAATGCTCCCCAGGGAGTGGAGAATGTGCATACACTGTGTGCGGGCGTGCCAGAATCCAGTGACCGGGGTAATAATATATATCGATATATAGCGCTTTGAGCCAGCACTTGGAAAAGGCGCTTTATAAATGCCAGGTATTATTATTATTACATAAGTAGAAAAAGTGTGAAAATTTACTGTTAAACAGACGAACCTTTGTAACAAGACTAGAAAATCCAGGAGAGAAGACGGTGAGAATGAAATTGAAACGATTCAAGGAAATTAAAGTGGCGTAGAATGTAAGAATTAAATGGAAAAATGAGGTTATTTTGATTGTGATGATGGTGATATACAATACGTGGGGATATACAATAGGTGTTAATGCCAGCGTGTGGCTGTATCCAGCCATACGTGGTTCGGATACAACCACACGCATGTGGCTGGATGGTAAAGACACATGCATGTGGCTGTATACACTGCCTATCAGAAAAGTGTTATTTCAGGGCATTTTCATGTCCTGCTAACCCGTGTGCATTTAGATTGCTGGGGAGAAACGCCTGGCTTCGTGATGTAAAAGGCGTATAGTCATTTTTTTTTTTTTTTACACTCGCGAAGCTAATCCTGGCTAGTCCTACCTCGGGCTCAGATCACAAAATCCAAAGTCAAAATCATGTCCAAAACCAAAGAAATCCCCGCCGATTTGTTTCGTGATAAAGTGATCAGGCTTTTGGGTTATAAGTTGTAAGGTCAAATGTCAAAGATTTCAATTAACATGTAATTAGAGGCTTTTTATTCTGGTTATCACAATATTGTAAGAACAGTTTGAGCCATCAACTGAATTTAGGCATCTATAGGCATATAGGAGACGCAGTCGCATTCATCTTGTTTATTACCTTTATTACCGGATGTCTGTCATCCAGTGCAGGTCTTCTCATACAAATTGTTCCTGATTATTAGTTCCTGATGACATTGCAGTGTGACAGTGTCAGTGAGTCAGAGGTACATTGCTTAAATTTAAAACAAGTATGGCCTAATCTGCCCAAGGATGTGAAAACTGTTGATTACACCAGAACTTGTCTAGCCTTGCTTTGAAAGAGTTTACAGATAAGGCAGTGACAACCTTGGTTGGTAGGGAGTTCCAGTCACTCACCACTCTAAGTCCAAAAGCATTTGCTCTCACATCCAATCTGCTCCTCTTTTGGAATAGCTTGAATGGGTGACCTCGAGTTGCCTCAGGAGTGACAGCTGAGAAGAATATATCCTTGTTCACCTTGTCAATACCATGGATTATCTTATAAGTCTGGCTCATGATCATATCTCCTCTCCTCATTCTGTACTGGAGGGATGGCAGCTTTAATGCTCGAAGTCTGTTCCCATAGTTTAAGGTAGCCACAGATGGAATTAGCTTTGTTGCACGTCTCTGAACCTTTTCAATTTCTTTGAGATCTGATATGTATCTTGGGTGCCACACTGCATTTCCATATTCAAGGATTGGTCTTACAAGAGCCTTGTATAATCTGGTGATGGTGTCTTTATCCTTGTAGATGAAAGTATGTTTAATTACAGTTAATATACGGCTGGCTTTTAGGACTGTAGTGGCAACGTGGGTGTGAAACTTGAGCTCAGCATCCATGATGACCCCCAGGTCCCGTTCTTCTGAGACTTCTTGCAAGGCAGTTCCATTGAGATTGTATGGATGATGCAAGCTGTTTTTACCAATATGCAAGAATTTGCATTTAGACATATTGAACCGGAGTTGCCATTTCTCAGACCATTTTATCAACATATCTAAGTCATCTTGGATGATATCGCAATCAGCATTAGTCCTTATTTCTCTGAAGATCTTTGTGTCATCTGCATATATCCGTACAATACTGGTCACTACTTCTGGCAGGTCGTTGATGAATATCACAAATACAGTTGGGCCGAGTACGCTTTCCTGGGGTATTCCACTCCTGACACTACTCCATTTTGAAAACTTTCCATTTACCTTGACCCTCTGCCTCCTACCTGTTAGGAAGGCATGAAACCACTCCTGAAGTTTGCCAGAGATTCCATATGCTTTGAGTTTGCTCAATAGGCGTTGGTGAGGCACAGAATCGAAAGCTTTACAGAAGTCTACATATATTGTATCAATTTCGCTTCCACTATCTAGGGAGGATGTCCAGAGCTCCATTACTTCCAGTAACTGTGTCACACATGAACGGCCAGGAAGAAATCCATGTTGATCATCACAGAGCATGTCATTCTCGCACAAATGCTGGAGCAAGATGCCTCTTATAACAGATTCTAAAATCTTACCGATGACAGATGTAAGGCTGATTGGCCGATAATTTTCAACAGCACTGCGGCTTCCTTTCTTATGCATCTTTCCATGTTTGTGGTAGTACTCCTTCAATGACAGATTTCCTGAAGATAACAGCCAGGGGGTACATATCATTCAAGTCAGGTATATGTTGGAGATCTTCATCTGTGAATACACTGTTGAAATAATCACTAAGGAGTTCAGCACGCTTGTCGTCTGTGTCCGCAGTATCTCCTTAGTCGTTCCTCAGGACCCCTAAATCCCTACGGCACTTGAGTGAGCTATTGGCATACTTCCAGAAGGCTTTTGGGTTAGTCTTCACATTTTTTGCAACATCTTTCTCGAAGTCTCGTCTGAGTTTTCTAAGCATTTTCCTTAGCTTCTTGGCCTTGTTCCTTAATCTATCATAAGCAGATGTACTTCTAGTACGACTTTTCCTGTATGCCTTCCAGGCTCTACATCTGTCTCATGGCAGTCCTTGTCATTCAAATTTTCTTCCTCTTTCTCAGCTTTGAGTCTGTTGTCTGTGGAATATTCTTATCAATTTCTTTCTTGAATTTGACAGAGAAGTAGTCCCATGACTGATGGACGTCCATATTGCTCAGATCTTCCTCCCAATCAACATCCAGCATTGCCCTGTTTATAGCTTCATAGTCCCCTTTATGTCCCCTTTATCTGTATCTGGGTTGACAACTATCAGGAGTATTGGCATACAGATCTAATCTGAAGAGCAAGCATACATGGTCACTTAATCCCAAGCTGGGAAGAAAAGACAATTCAGGAATTATTTCCTCATTGTTCGTTATCAGTAGATCAAGGATGCTTGGACGCTGTCCACTTCTAAACTGCGTGGTCTCAGTGATGTGCTGATGCAAAAAGTTATCTCTAAGGCAATCAATGAATTTTTGTTCATCAGCTGTGCATGCTGTCCACAGATCACAACGGATGCTGGGATAGTTGAAATCTCCCACAACCAGTAAGTGTGATGGGTTGCTGCTTACAGCCTCATGGAGAAGTTGGCATCAATTGCTAGTATCAGAGTTGGTTCGACTTCTAGCAGGGCTTCGATATATACCACCGATTATCAGCGTGTCATTGCCTTTCAGACACATGTGTATCCACACACTTTCATTAAACTCAGTTTCAAAGTGCACTTCTTTAACGGTGGATGCCAGTCCATCTTGAACATAAACAAGTATTCCACGTACTCCATTTCTGACAATATTTGTATAAGTCACATAGTTGTCTATATTGTACTTTTCTTCACTTGGCTTGATATCAACGTGCTTAGGCAATACTTCAACGACGATAATAATATCTGGTTTGTAACGTTCAGCGAGTAAAGATAACTCATCCAACTTGTTTAATAAGCTGTCACTATTTGTATACAGTACTCTCAACTTGTTTAGAAACTGTCATTGTGAGTTGCCTGTGGGCATGCTCATCAAAGGATCTCAAATGTGGACCCTAAAGCCTACACAGCATAAATGATATACATGAACAGTAGATGCAAATTTCTCCAGTATTAGTGTAAATCACTCATAGGACCAACAGTTGTCAGTTGGTGAATACACATTCTACACTGCTACTGTGCTACACAAATAATCTTTGACAATTGGACATAAAAAATATGAGATCGAAAAGGTGATAGTTAGAATCTCACTTACCTACCTGCATATTGTCTGGGGGAAGTCCCTCTTCTTTGGCGACCAAAGCATCAAATTTTGCCTTCATTATATTTTTTTTGATAAGACCAAGTAATTTCCCTATGTGCTGCCCTCTCTGTATGGAGAGGTGAAATCTGCATTTGTTTATTGTTGTATAATAATAATAATAATAATATTGGGTATTTATATAGCGCTCGTATCCACCAATGGTGCTCAAGGCGCTCCAATAGTACTGCAGTTGGGGGCAGCAGTTGTGTGTTTTCACCGCGACCATATTGGTTTAGGAGTACGAGGTTATACTGTAACCTACTTTGGATGAGTTGCGTAAATGTTGAAGACATGACTTATATTTAATGTGCAATTTGGATTGGAGGATGTCGGTTTAGTGCTGGTGTAATGGATTGGGATGGGAGTGTGTCACTGTTTTCATTACGCCCACTGTGTGACCTTTGTCTTTTCTGCAATTCCCCTTCATACAATGTTATATTTAATATTCAGACTCTTGTATGAATTTTTGCTGTCCATTTTTAATCTGTTTCACTGGCAATAACATGATATACCATGTGAAAAATCATTTGATTTTATATGATGGAAGACCAAAAGCTATGCACTTATGTAATTTGTTTTAAAAACTCAAAGAATGAACAGATTAATTCAGTATTTTGAATGCAGACCTCTGTGTTTGACCTTATTTGAAGTTGAATTGCTGAAAAGACTTAAGAAGAGAAATTTAATATGACAAATCTTTTCAAGTTGATATTGGTGACTGATCACCTGTTCGTACTGTGCATAATATATTCTCTCTCTCTTTCCTCAGATACCTGTCTTGGTATCTTCTAATAAGCGAGTTCATAATTGGCCCATGAGCAACTATTCGCAAATGACCTTTCCCTTTTTTCATTAGGACAGGCATCTTTTCAAAGAAAGATAATACGTAAGCTTGCCCGACATAGCAACCTACAGAATTCAAACCCTATGAAAGAAAGACATCGTAGACCAGGTGACTAGAATAGGACGTCAATGAACACTTGGGAAAGCGCATTGTTTGCAAGTTGGCTATCATTTGTCAGACTGTCAAATATTAACCATCAATGAACACTTTGTTGCTTTTAAGTGGATTTAATGAAAAGTATAATTAAATGAATATATGAATAATCATTACATCACAGTCGTTGCTTATCTCAGTGCATTTTAAACGAACATGCCAGTTTATCTCAAATGACCTTTATCTGCTCATGCGCAAATCCTAATTACGAACTCGCTTATTGAATTATGGTTTCTTAATCTCTCTCTCTCTCTCTCCCTCATATTGCATCAGTCATCTCCTCGCAACCTCCTAGCTTTTCAGTACCTCATGAAGCAGTACAGACAAAACCAAGTCACACAAGAGCAAGTATGCAGGGCACACAATGGCTTGCTGCATAATGCACAGACATATCTTTGTCTACTTCGCAGCACCAGAGAATGTGAGGTATTAAACTTCATTTCATTTTCTATTTATCATGATTACAGTCTTCTTTTTTTTTAAAGAGCATCTTTATTGATTGTAACAAAGGAGAAATAGATATGTAGACCAAGGCATGACCAAATTACTGGTAAATGCAGGTCATTAAAAAATGATATATACAAACCCAGCATGATAAATATGCTTTCTTCATTTTTGCTATATGAAATTTGGTGTTACATATAGTGATTGATGACCTGCAAAATAGATAAAAGCGGGCAAATTTAAGGAATGTGTCATATTTTGTTCACAAAAATGTGCAAAAATTTAATTGTTACTTTTGTGAAAATACATACAGAACAAATATTGGCATTGTTGTTTCATCTTAAATTCAAATTCTGTTGTGATAATTGTCCTTCAGTATTCAGATGGCAATGCCAATATTTGTCAGACAGCTAAGGACACCTACTTCCAGACTGAGCAAGTTGCTTACTTGAGAAAACCTAGAGCTATACAAACAGAGAGTCGCGACACTGGAGGTCGCTTCTGATTGGTCAGTCACTTCATGGAGCTTCAAATAGTTCCCTCCCATGTACATGAAAGGAAACTTTTGGAAGCGCCATGATCCGCCATGTTTTAAACAAAGAACGCGTACGCGTAGGCTTATTATGCGCGTGTCACAACTCTCTATATAGCGCCCTCATGCATTGTAATAATTGTATTTTCATACAGGAATTGAAAGCAGAGTATACACATGGTGAAAGAACGATCCAAGAGAGTGCAAGGCTTGTTGGACTAGAACTTCCTAAGACACCACCCTCCGGTGAATGAAACTTTGGAACAATGTGAGACTGAAAGAAATTGTAAATTATCTCTAAGAAGGTATATAGATGGTACATAATGCTTCTCTCTGCATAAGGAGGAGGACACGTCCAAAACATCTGGAAGATATTCTGAGCTGCACTTGCTCATTATCCATTCATTGGACCAGACAAGACCTGTGTAATGCTACATTAGTTTTTGTGAACAGCCAAGGTTTAACTGTCGATAATTCTGACTGTGTTGTAATTCTTGGATGGATCTTTTGTCTAAATAAGTATGGGTCATGCAAGAATTAACTTGATGTTTCCATAATCTTTCGTATTCATTTTTGCTCTACGTCTTTATTAAAAGAATATTGGTATTGAGCCATTTTTGATTAACCCCTAATGGCTACTGTTTAAATTGACACAAAATATCCTATTTATATTAATACAAATGCCTGTAGTACAATGCGATTGTCATCTCAATATCAAAATAAACTCCCTGAAAGTTTGAAGAAAAAATAATCAATGTTTAGCAAGAGACAATGTTCATTTCCAATAAAATATAATAATTTTGTCCATACAGTGATACGAATGATCATAAAATCGTAGATAACATTTTAATCAGACTAATTTCAAAGAAATTCTACTTTGTCATTTGTTTCCATCTGTGTAATTTTAAGTCCTATCACCATTTGGATTGACTTTTCAACATGTATTTTCCACAGTTGAATTATATCTTTAATTACTGTTACATGTACTTACGTGTACAGATTATATGGCCTTGATGTGTCAGAAACTGAAAGTTCAAATCATTTTGAAAATATAAGTGTGAGAAATATAAAACTTACCAGTAGTTCAAACATAATTGACACCCTTCATCTTTACAAAGTGCAAAATTAATATAACTCATAACATACATGTATAACACAGAGTTGTTTTATTTGAATCCATTTTTAAGTATCAGTTTGTACATGTATTTTATTGAGTGTTGTTGAGTTTTAAGTGCTATTCATAAGAAATTTTGAAATTTTAACTTGCATTTGTGATCAATGCAGAAAATGACCTGTTGATCCACCCCATAAGTTGAAATGTCTGTAATATGAAGGAACTATATGAAAAACCTTGCAGTATGGGATATATATATATTTTTCCTTCTTGATATGGAGTTTCAGTTTGTTTGTTTTTTGGTTGTGGATCCTTCTCTTTTGCTGTTTGTGTGGCAGGATGAGGCAGGTAATTAATACATGATGTGTGTACATGTGTAAGTGAATAAATTCACCATACGGTATTGGTAGTCTTTCTGTTTTATTATACATAGTCTTTCTGTTTTATTATACATGTACATGTATAACTTTAGTGTCTTCTTTAATGCATTGTCCATTTTCAATCAGTGAATCAGTTCATTGTGTTAACGGGTGCCGTTAAGTTTCAAACAGTCGTTTCTACAATTTAAAGTAGAACTTTATTGATTTTAAATATTGGCTTAATACTTATTGCATACATGTAGATGGCATAAATTAAACAAGGTTATCAAAATTCAACGCTTGGACAAATTTGAAGTAATGATAATTATCAATTATAAAACGGTAAAATACAGCCCCGATATAGCAACTGAAGAGCTCGTCGGACGCTGCTGAGATGTGTGATGTCACAACGTGGACCAGTCCTGTCTATAAAGCAGACGATGTCCCATAACATCTTACACATTTATCAGTGCCTGTTTTGTCATCTCCTCTTCACTTATTTCTCTTACTTGACTAGCGTCAGTCTTAATGTAAGTCTGTTGCCTCACTCTTAACTTCGTGTATGGTATTATTTTGATGAAAAATGCAGCGTTAAAAAAAATAAAGGAATCAGTCACTTGTAAACAAAATAAGACGCCATTGTATTTTTAGCTGCTTGCACCGGCGCATGTTCAGCGTTTCAAGAAGGAACGAATACCATCTGTGCTATTATCCGGGGGGGCTTTTCAATTTGAAAGTGGGTTTTATTTCATTGATCCTTATCCTGTATATTTACAATCAAACGGTTTGAGTTGTCAGAATCAGTTTCACTTCTCTTTTAGAATAGTGTGAAATAAGGTCATGTTTAAATAAACCAAACTCTTTATAATATGATAAATGATAAATACGATTGCCATCTGTAAGCTTCCCAGTTTCTAGTGATACATTATTTGCCATATTTGTGATTTTCTTTGAATAGCCACTTTAAAGGTACTTCATCCCTTTTGTAGCCCTATATCTTGAAGTAGTGTGAGTATGCTATAAATTACAAAATAATTATAATTAGAAAGCTTGTGCGGATGTGAAAGGGATTATAATTTGCTTTTAAGTAAGTAATAAGAACAATTTGGTAACACATTACTTTTTTTGCAGAATTTTGTGTACTGGTAAGTATGCAAAAGGGATGAAGTAGCTGAAAGCTTAAAGAATAATTACATTTGGGCATTGGGAGGATGGGTGTATGTCACACAATGTATGCTACATATATTCAATGTAATGATAAGTCACATTATAACACATTCTCAAACTCATTAATAAATGCAAACAACATCATCTAGTCAAAACTTTTCTTTTTTGGAAGCATAAAATATACATCTTTATTATTACACCTTGTTCAAATAGAAAGTACAATAACAAATAATACTTGTTGGATATACAATTTGAATGAATTTGTATGGAAGTACAAATTTAACCAAATAGGCAAATTTGCTACATGTCTTTATATAAATCAAATACATGTATAGTCTTCACACTTTCTATAATCACAAGTACATTGATAAAAGATTTGCACTACATGTATTTCACATGACACACTTCAAGACACTCTACATGTATCTCTTCTTTCACTTTCAGTTGTTGAAATACTTGATGTTCCTTGAGTTATTAATCAGTGTTTTTTCTTGGCACTTATAAATCTGCAATATTCTGCATTTCATTGGAACTGTGATATTATACCCTGCAGTAAGCATTTAAAAAAAAAAAACTGAAATTTTCCTTTCCTATCAAAGCCACACTTGACCATGCTTTATCATTTACAGTAAAAGCTAGAAGAAATCTAGAAATGTCCATTGCCGCGCAATGTGAATGTATCCCCCGGTACTAGCAGCAATTCGAAGGAGGGACAAAGAACCTCCCCCGTCCCCTCCCTCAAACAAAAGGATGGTGTAGAGATTCCCGCCTGTGGCGCGGACTATTGTCAACACTGGGAGCTGCATCACCAAAACAATGTGTAGAGTATAATGCATAAAATTCGAAAGAAATCTGTCCAGAAATGTGACCTCAGAGCACACACAAGATATCCACTAAAATATGACCTTTGACCCTATGAAAGATGGAACACTGGGGGCAGCATCACCAAAAACTGTAGAGGTCTAGAGTAATCTATGATGGACCTCCATACAAAATCTGAAAGAAATCAGTCGACAAATGTGTCCACCTGAATGCATGCAAGCAAAATATGACATTTGACCATATAAAAAGAACACTGGGAGCAGCATCTGCAAACACTATAGATCTGTAGATTTCACTAAGACACACCTTCATATAAAGCTTGACAGAAATCCATCAAGAAATGTGGAAGTTAGAGCGCACAAAAGACCTTTGACCCTATAAAGGATGGAACAATGAGGGCAGCATTATCAAAAAGTATAAATTTGTAGATTGTACCAAGATACATCTCCATACAAAATTTAATAGAAATCCATTACGAAATGTGGCCTGCAGAGTGCACTCGTGCCATCCTCCAAAGTATGACCTTTGACCCTATAAAAGACGGGACACTGGTGGCAGCATCACCAAAAACGATAGGTGCATAGACTTTACCAAGATACACTTCCATACAAAATTTGAATGAAAAAAATCTGTCAAGAAATGCAGAAGAGTGCAAGAAATGGACAAATGACCTTTGACCCTATAAAGGACGGAACAATGAGGGCAGCATCACTAAAAAGTAAAGATGTGTAGATTATACCAAGTTACATCTCCATGCAAAATTTGAAAAATCCATCAAGAAATGTGGCCTGCAGAGTGCACTCCTGCCTTTTGACCCTATAAAAGACAGGACACTGGTGGCAGCATCACCAAAAACTATAAGTTTTTAGATTACACGAAGAGACACCTTCATGCCAAATTTGAACAAAATTCGTTGATAAATGTGACCACTAGAGCACACACAAACTATCCAAGAAATATGGCCTTTTACCCTATAAAAGACGGAACACTGGGGGCAGCATCACCAGAATTATAGGTAGCCAGATTTTACCAAGATACACCTCCATACAAAGTTTGAAAGAAATTTGTTGAGAAATGTGACCGCTATGTACAGCGCACACAAGAATGTGACGCGGCGGCGGCAGTGGCGAAATGCTGCTGAATCCAAAGTATCCTCCGGCATTGTGCCGGGGGGATACAATAAAATCAAGAAATTGAGATTTTTGTACTTTTTAGTTCCTTTTCATTAAAAAAAAGTATATAAAAAGTAAACAAGCTTACAGATGTCCTGTAACCGTCAGTTCATACCAATAAAACAGTGTCAGCTGTCAATCGGTGTCATACTCTTTAAGAAAAGTACATGAATATGTTTAGGTACAAATCAACCAACATACTCTTTATTTTAAGAATAAGTGCTAGAGGAAACTCGGTCACTAACTAAAAGCAAGAAATGGTAAGGTCTTTTAATATTGTTTAGTTCCTTAAAAATGGAACTTACGAAAAGTCCCCTAACCATCCATACAGTATATAAAACAATATCGGCTCGCACTCTTGAAGAATGGTGTATAGCATGAATATATTCATGTACAAATCAACAACAAACAGTATGTTCCATCTTGTTTACAATACAAAGTAAAATAGACAAATAATCAAGTTTCTATAGAAGTAAAAACAAGAGCCCCAGGGGGCACGACGCTCACCTGAGGTGGATCAATTCACATCTGGTGCATGTTCTCTCTAGCACATGAACAACTTTCATTCTTCATCTATAGAGGTATCTCTATATACACAATACCAAGTCTGAGCTTCCTACCAAGTTCGGTTAAATTCCAATCATGGGTTTTGGAGAAGAAGCTGAAAATGTAAAAAGTTTATGGATGGCGGACAACTTGCCCCCCCCCCCCTCCAGTATGTTACCCCACAGACCACCTATAGGGCCACCCAGAAAAAAATCTCCATACACAATACCAAGTATGAGCTATTCCTGGTTCTGGAGAAGATGTTTGAAATTTACATAGCTTTTACACTTGGGGGCCCTCTCCCTGGGTCCCCCTGGGGGCCACATGTACCATTTTAGCAACTTTGGATCCCCTACCCCTAAGGATGATTCCTACCAAGTTTGGTTGAATTCCGATCGTGTGTTTTGGAGAAGATCAGAATGTACATTTTGCCTGGCAGCGCCCCCCCCCCCCCCTCCAGTACTGTATGTTACCCCCACAGGGCCCCTATAGGGCCACTCAGAGAAATTTCATGAACATTCATTCTTTCTTCATCTATAGAGGTATCTCCATACACAATACCAAGTATGAGCTATGCCTGGTTCTGGAGAAGAAGAGGTTTGAAATTTACATAGCTTTTACAATTGGGGGCCTTCCCCCTGGGTCCCCCTGGGGGCCACATGTACCATTTTAGCAACTTTGGGTCCCCTACCCCTAAGGATGATTCCTACCAAGTTTGGTTGAATTCCGATCATGTGTTTTGGAGAAGATCAGAATGTACATTTTGCCTGGCAGCGCCCCCCCCCTCCAGTATGTTACCCCCACAGGGCCCCTATAGGGCCACTCAGAACAACATTCATTCTTCATCCATAGAGGTATCTCCATACAAAATACCAAGTCTGAGCTACGCCTGGTTCTGGAGAAGAAGATGTTTGAAATTTACATAGCTTTTACAATTGGGGGCCCAGGGGGAGGGCCCCCCTGGGGGCCACATGTACCATTTTAGCAACTTTGTGTCCCCTACCCCTAAGGATGATTCCTACCAAGTTTGGTTGAATTCCGATCATGGGTTTTGGAGAAGAAGATGAAAATGTAAAAAGTTAACGGACGACGGACGACGGACAAATTTCCATCGCAATAGCTCACTCGAGCCATAGGCTCAGGTGAGCTAAAAATCAAATTGATAGTATACTGCATTCAGATATACAGATATTTGACATCATTTGATTGATTACATGTAATTATACTGCTGAGCATTTTACAGTCTAAGCACTTTGTATTGTATGAGTATGCAACTGAGATGAGTTTTTACAAATGAAATTTTGTTGCAATGAAATCAGCTATGCTCCCAGGGAGGCATGTCTCATTGAGGCCTGTACATCATCCACGTACACAAAAAACGGATAAAAAGGTACTTTTTCAGCATTGGGCTTTAAGGGTATCAAAAACGGCAAAAATCAAGAAAAGGGGTATCAAATTCAGAGGTGATAAGAAGAAGATTCGCAGAAAGGGGCTGGGGGAATATAGTTCGGTAATGTGTTCCAAATTAGGCTAAATTTCTTTTACGGTTCCTTTTTGGCTAGATAAGGTCTATAATGATGATGTAATCCTCAATTAGGATGTAAAATCCCGGGCAAGATATAAAATCAGAGATGTTAGAGGGTTTACCTGTTTAGGGTATCAAAACTACTCCTACTGCAATCCCCGTTTAGGGTGCATTTCAGAAAGTGATTTACGTGGATGATGCACAGGTCTCAATGAGAAATGTCTCCCCAGGCCCTTGCTTATACCGTCTGTGAAGGTACACATACCGGTAGTCATTTGTGTGCTTATACTGTCTGTGAAGGTAAGCATACCGGTAGTCATTTGTATTTATATATTTTTTTAGTCTCCAGAGATGATGCCGACCCTTTTTATTTCTTTTATGAATTATAAATAGAATAATTAAAAAGGTCCGTTTCAATACTAAGAAAAATAATTTGTGAGGAAACTTAGGATGCTTTTCAATTTTTTGTTCCGATTCACCCCAGGGTTCCTATTCACCGTTTTATAGTAATACATGTCTACAGTATGATTCAAACATTACAACTTTCAATTAATTTTAGTTGACGGGCATATCAAAATATATGTAAGAGTAGAGATGTCCTTTCCCCACAGAAAATATTAAGGAACATTATCTTGCAGGACTGCTCAAAGTTCACCAAAACAAGTTTTTCATATGAAGGCAATGTTTTTTGTTTTCGATTTCTCAAGTTGAAAATAGAACGATAAATCACATCACATGAAACACCTGACAAAGTATGACACGTACTCAAGTACCATACATATTGTAGTCCACACTTTGTTTGTTGTTGTTTTTTTCAGTTTACACAAAATCAATATACTGTATTGCTCTATATCCAGCTCAGAAACAAAAATACTTCGATATAACGTGTAAACACTCGATACAAGGCACTGGAGTGAAACATTTTAAGAGTATATGATTCTAATCAGTGCTGCAGTATGTGAAATATTTGTTTTTACATGTATTATTATTTTTTAAGTGGGCAGTAGACACTATACATGTACATGTACATACATCCTTGTAGGCCTGCAGATGTAACAATTTAAATAGATACAGTTTTGAAAATGTGGATTATCTGCTAAACTTATTGTCTTTGTATAGTTAATATTGCTGCGCACTGATCAAAGGTTTCCAGATATGTGTACGATTATAATTTCATAAAAGAAATATAATAACACTTTGAAGCTGAGAGCAATTTAACTCTCAGAAAACTCATAAAATCTGTAAGAAATCTCACTCAACAACAAAAAAGCCCCCCACATGTTCCAATGAACCTGGGGGGAGGGGGGGGGGGGGGGGAGGTTACATGTATTACACATTGAATCAGAAGTCATTCATTGTCAAGTTAGAGAAGCAGTAACTTTGCATGGAGTAATATTGCAGCTATTTATTTAAGCACCATTAATTATACTATTCCACAAGGCTTTCTATGTTACAGATAACGCAAACCTTACAAAGTCCTCAATTGCATTCACACCCTAAGACAAATATTATTCAAAATCCAATTATCTATTTTTTTTTTCTATGGTAATTAGTAAAGCAATGCAATAGCATGCTGATTGTTCAAACAAAGCATTATGATAAGCAATATGAGACTTTGTTTTATACCTAAATATCTGCAACTGCAGGATGCATACATGTAATTATTGCACGTTAGCCATATGGCAGTTACTATTTACATTCTTATATACTGTACATGTAAAAACCTGATTTGAAGTTTTTATACTGTTCATACTATCCATATAATACAAGCGGACGATTACAATTACCAAGACCGGAGTCCATATTTACATTTTAAGCTGATAACAATCACATGGTTAGAAGAACAACATGTGACTTTTAAGAGCCATACAATGGAAAAACACTTGAACTACTTTCGACAATAAAATGATCACAATGTAACTTTATGTTTCCATTCATGGTGCAATTAATTTGTAAGAACACTGTGATTGCCTTCACATAATATGCACATGTCCAATAAAATTCTCAACCTCTCAAGTTATCAAATTAAGTTAATGTGATAGAAATATTCTCTCTCCTCTATTGCTTCACTCATTAGAGACCAAATTGTACACGGATGTTCCCCCTTAGAAACACATCTACGGTAATATTTTTCTTGAAGTATGCTCAAAATAGATAACCCATTACTGGAAATATGATTGCAGAAGGAATTATGAAACTGATACAGTATCCATAGTAAGGTTATTAACTACCACTTATGGTACAGGTTGTTTCCTGAACCAGGAAATCTACACTTGTATGACTCACTGTCTGTAAGCAGGATACCATGGTTCTCATTATTCTTTTATCATTAGAACATCAGATCAAGGAGTTCTGTGTAAACTACTTGATCAGATATACTTCTGACAATTTAAAACTTAGTTGAATAACCCAAGGATTTGCATAACTGACAAAAATAGTAAAATGTTCTATTTGATCTATTTACATATACATGTATATGACTCACTTACATGTATCTACCATGACACTTAAAATTGGTATTTTAATGTAGAATGGATAAAAAAGAAGTGGGACATACTGCATACATGTATATCTTTTAGGATGACCCACAAAGAAGTTTTAAAAGCATTTTGGATCACAAATTCACCATGTTATGATAAAACGTTTGCATTATATATAATTTCAGTAATTGCATAGAAATCTTACCAATGATAGCTAAAAACATATATGGGCATTTCCACAGCTTGGTGGACATGGATTTATTTCTCTTTATATTTTGTGCTACAAAATTGCAGAAACTTGCGAAAAAATTGGAAAACCTATCATCAGTGGTTTATGTAAAAAAACATTAGTAAAAATCATCTATCTTTACACATTTTTGTAGTATTTTGCCCATAAATTATGTATTTTTAGACTGCTTATCTGGCGGTGAAACATCCAAAGGTTGAATTTAAAAGGTCCATTGATCATTTTTCATTTCATCAATAAATACAAGTCACTCTTCATAACAAGAGCCCCAGGGGGCACGACGCTCACCTGAAGTGGATCAATTCACATCTGGTGCATGTTCTCTCTAGCACATGAACAACTTTCATTCTTCATCTATAGAGGTATCTCTATACACAATACCAAGTCTGAGCTTCCTACCAAGTTCGGTTAAATTCCAATCATGGGTTTTGGAGAAGAAGCTGAAAATGTAAAAAGTTTATGGATGGCGGACAACTTGCCCCACCCCCCCCCCCCCCCCTCCAGTATGTTACCCCCACAGACCCCCTATAGGGCCACCCAGAGAAAAATCTCCATACACAATACCAATTCTGAGCTATTCCTGGTTCTGGAGAAGATGTTTGAAATTTACATAGCTTTTATACTTGGGGGCTCTCCCCCTGGGCCCCCCTGGGGGCCACATGTACCATTTTAGCACTTTTGGATCCCCTACCCCTAAGGATGATTCCTACCAAGTTTGGTTGAATTCCGATCATGTGTTTTGGAGAAGATCAGAATGTACATTTTGCCTGGCAGCGCCCCCCCCCCCCCCTCCAGTATGTTACCCTCACAGGGCCCCCACAGGGCCCCTACAGGGCCACTCAGAGAAATTTCATGAACAACATTCATTCTTCATCTATAGAGGTATCTCCATACACAATACCAAGTCTGAGCTATGCCTGGTTCTAGAGAAGAAGATGTTTGAAATTTACATAGCTTTTACAATTGGGGGCCCTCCCCCTGGGCTCCCCTAGGGGCCACATGTACCATTTTAGCAACTTTGGGTCCCCTACCCCTAAGGATGATTCCTACCAAGTTTGGTTGAATTCCGATCATGTGTTTTGGAGAAGATCAGAATGTACATTTTGCCTGGCAGCGCCCCCCCCCCTCCAGTATGTTACCCTCACAGGGCCCCTATAGGGCCACTCAGAGAAATTTCATGAACAACATTCATTCTTCATCTATAGAGGTATCTCCATACACAATACCAAGTATGAGCTATGCCTGGTTCTGGAGAAGAAGATGTTTGAAATTTACATAGCTTTTACAATTGGGGGCCTTCCCCCTGGGCCCCCTGGGGGCCACATATACCATTTTAGCAATTTTGGGTCCCCTACCCCTAAGGATGATTCCTACCAAGTTTGGTTGAATTCCGATCATGTGTTTTGGAGAAGAAGATCAGAATGTACATTTTGCCTGGCAGCGCCCCCCCCCCCCTCCAGTATATTACCCCCACAGGGCCTCTATAGGGCCACTCAGAGAAATTTCATGAACAACATTCATTCTTCATCTATAGAGGTATCTCCATACAAAATACCAAGTCTGAGCTATGCCTGGTTCTGGAGAAGAAGATGTTTGAAATTTACATAGCTTTTACAATTGGGGGCCCTCCCCCTGGGCCCCCCTGAGGGCCACATGTACCATTTTAGCAACTTTGGGTCCCCTACCCCTAAGGATGATTCCTACCAAGTTTGGTTGAATTCCGATCATGTGTTTTGGAGAAGATCAGAATGTACATTTTGCCTGGCAGCGCCCCCCCCCCCCCTCCAGTATGTTACGCTCACAGGGCCCCTATAGGGCCACTCAGAGAAATTTCATGAACAACATTCATTCTTCATCTATAGAGGTATCTCCATACACAATACCAAGTATGAGCTATGCCTGGTTCTGGAGAAGAAGATGTTTGAAATTTACATAGCTTTTACAATTGGGGGCCTTCCCCCTGGGCCCCCTGGGGGCCACATATACCATTTTAGCAATTTTGGGTCCCCTACCCCTAAGGATGATTCCTACCAAGTTTGGTTGAATTCCGATCATGTGTTTTGGAGAAGAAGATCAGAATGTACATTTTGCCTGGCAGCGCCCCCCCCCCCCTCCAGTATGTTACCCCCACAGGGCCTCTATAGGGCCACTCAGAGAAATTTCATGAACAACATTCATTCTTCATCTATAGAGGTATCTCCATACAAAATACCAAGTCTGAGCTATGCCTGGTTCTGGAGAAGAAGATGTTTGAAATTTACATAGCTTTTACAATTGGGGGCCCTCCCCCTGGGCCCCCCTGAGGGCCACATGTACCATTTTAGCAACTTTGGGTCCCCTACCCCTAAGGATGATTCCTACCAAGTTTGGTTGAATTCCGATCATGGGTTTTGGAGAAGAAGATGAAAATGTAAAAAGTTAACGGACGACGCACGACGCACGACGGACAAATTTCCATCGCAATAGCTCACTCGAGCCATAGGCTCAGGTGAGCTAAAAAGGTGCAGCACATCCACTCTGATCTGTTATCCATTGAACAAGACTTGCTCCAACTGCCCTCCACTTGCTACATGTGATGAAGATCAGCATAAAGGATGAATACATGCAGCACATGAAATCAAGGGAGCAGTACACATTACTTGTCCAATAAAAATATTCATTCTGTCTCACATATCATACTGCCTGTGAAGGAGCATTGTCTTGTTCCACTAGACCTTTACCCCTCTGTATCAATTGAAGTATAGTATCATCTACCTTTCTGTCTAACCATGCCTGGATTTCATCTGTTGATAGGTCGGACTGAAGAAAGAGATGTAATGCTGCATCAGATAAGAAGGATCTTTCCTCCAACACTCTGAAAGAAAACACAAGATAATAATAGTTGTATGCACTCAGACAAGAAATGAATAACAATTTCTTTCCCTAGTTATCATGACTGATAAAATGAAAATTTGAAATCCTACTGTAAATGTTTACCTTGATACTTTAAAGAATTGTGTCTGAACCTTGAAAAGGCACAGTTACATTGAAAGAGAAATCACACAAAAATGAAAACAAATTATAATAAAATGTTATTAAAGTTAAAAATATGACATGCAAGGGGAATAAAACAAATGTAACATCACATTATGTAAGGCAATGTTGCATTGTCCTTTATTCAACTTTCTCTTTCAATTTCTTCATTTCAATGAACTAAAAAGGCAATATATATAAACAAGGGAAATTCCAAGGGTATTCTCGCCTGCATTGCACAATAATTATGGCAGCATTTTCATATGATGAAAAATTAAAGGTGGAGTCACTTGATATTCCATAGGACATTTCATAGGATGCATAAATTTGTTGTCAAATAAAACTATTGAGATCATAGCACATTACTTTTTATATTAGAAAATAAAAGGCCAGTTTATACATGTAGGGACAATAAATGATTTTTAAAATAATATCTGTAAAGGGCACCCTCACTTCGAGAAGGGAAAAGATTCCCTATTGAGCAAACGTATTGATAAATATGTTGAATATGGATATTCCTTGTAAATATTATTTGGTAGTTTACATGACAAAATTGTGATCGACTTAGCCACAACATATTTAAGACATTTATTTGAAATGGAAATAGCCCTCAGAACAAAAGCACATTGGCTTCGTGGAATAAAGGATGGCAAACTCATTAAACGATTTCATCCGGGAATATAAACGACATTGATAACAATTTATGGTCTTGTGACTTCTATATTTTGATTATTTCCTGGATCATATTACAAAATTATAGCCCAACTCTGTTTCCTATGTGATAAGCTCTAGATGATTGGAGGAAACATCTCAAGAGACAATTTATCCAGTATAGCAACTCTTAGTAGGAATTCCCTGTGCAATCAATTACCATATATCATGAATTTTTCAAAAGACATTAGTTTGTGCATGAACATACCATCGCATCATCTGCAAACAGTAATAAAAGTCAGTGATTACAGTTTTCATTAGGAGTCATGATGAACTTGAAGTATAATGCAGATATTCGTTTTCCATCATTGCTACTTTGGGGGGTATTTTTTGTCCATTTGTATATTTATATTCTAATTGTAATCTAAGCCAATTCAGTCCTATAGGACTGTCCTGTGTCCTGTCTAGCCTGCGCCTTCCCGTAGTCTACATGTATATGCTGGATTTTGTTTTACCATAAAGATATATATATTTTTTAATTGTGTCAGTATTATATTCGGGTAGCAAAATCGTACACTGATGCTACTTAGCATTAAAATCCATGATAATTTACAGTTTCAGCTTAAACAGCAGATATTTTGGATTTTTTACTGGAATTTCATATTTCAGGGTTGTGCTTGGCCCATAATATCATTCCTTATACATGTATCTAAATCATACGTTGATACATTTCATTTCTCCTACAGCTATAATGATAACTCAAAAGTTGAATAAAAAAGTTGTCCGAAAGGCGACATGGTTAAAAAAAAGTGAGCTGTATTTCAAGTTTTTTTTCAGTTTTTAGATCAGTGCATAGACACATGTGAGAGCTCTGTATCTGATATCTGTGTCTAATATCGCTCACTGGTTTTCGACCAGATTGCATGTAAGGAGCTCTGGCATGGGATGATGGATAGGACTGCTGAATTTGTACATGTGGCCGAAGACCAGCACTGCTATGCCAAAAAACCGGCTCCAAGCTACCCGTAAACGGGGAAAATAAAAAAAATGATAATGCCATGGCAGCTCTTTATTAAAGGGGGGAATGTTCTTTGGTTTAAACAATAATAACATGGCCATCCATGATTTGAGTAAAAGATGAAAGTAAATCTGTAATAAAGAGTCATGAAATAGGATTTTGTCTTAAGGACCAGCATAAATAGTAGTCATCTTAGATATTTGCCTGTTACCGTGGTTATGGACATATTTCACGAGGGCTCCTCGGATAAAATCATTTGATGTGCTCTCAGGAAGCTTCACACCAATAATGGTGCTTTTGTCTGCTGTGTCATGATAATCGAAAATTTTGATCCTAACCTATCCAGCTATAAGAATGATTCCTAAATAGTTTGGTTACAATCTAGCAATAGGTTTTAAACAAGCAGTAAAAAAAAATTGTCAAATAATTGTCACTGGGGTTCTGGGGATGGTGCCCCAAAGCCCTCCACCACCCCCCCCCCCTCCTTAAGTAAAAGTACCCCATCCAGATTAATTTAGATCATCCTGATTCTTCAATACTTACATATAGTTTGGTTAGAACCCAGCCATGTATTAAAAAAATTATCTTATTTTTACCAAGTGGGTACTTTACGGGTGCTGCCACTGGGGGAGCCAAGGTACCCTGTTTGAATAAATTGAGGTCTCCTTTCCCTAAGGATGATCGGCGATAGTGATAAGGTTTAAAGAAGAAGTAAAATAAATGTCCAATTATTGCCATTATTGGCCCTCCCCCTTGAAAGGTACATGTAGGTGCCCCAGTCTGTATTAATTTAGATCCTCCTCTACTAAAGATGATTCCTGGCAATTTCGGTTAAAATCCACCACCAAAGTTTTGAGAAGTCAAATGCATACATTACATGTACTACTAGTACTACTGCGACTTGTACATGAATGTATGTAGAGACAAAACAAAATTTTACCAAAAATTTAACAGAGTTAAAGGGAAAGTCCACCCTAATATCAACTTGGTTTTAAAAAGAAGTAAATTAAAGAAACAGACCAATGAAAGTTTGAGCAAAATCAAAAAAAGAAATAAGAAAATCATGAATTTTTGAAGTTGTAATCAATTAAACACACATTGGCAACTCTGTGACATATTTTGTTAGCTTCTCTCCCATTTGCCCTGTACTGAAAAAAAATCATAAATTTCCATTTTCTTGAAAGAAAATATTTATGCATCCTAGATATAATCCTTTCACTCATGCTTTTACACAAGACCTGTATGATACACATCTATTCCCTCATCAAAAACAAAGAAAATAACATTTTAAGATTTTTTGTGTAAGGAGCAAATGGGAGAGGAGCTCACAAGATAAGATACATCATAGAGTTGTCAATTTGAGTTTTATTGATTACAATTTCAAAAATTCACAACTTTCTTTAATATTTCTCATTGGATTTTGCTAAAATTTTCATTGATCTGTTTCTTTAATATTTCTGCTTCTTAATATCAGCGTCGACTTTCTCAATGAGCTGTCAGCAGGTGACATTTAATGTGATGAAAATGTAAGATTTGAGTATTTACTTGAAAGAAGGTGACATACATGTAAAGACATTTCCTACCAAGATTGATACCCAATTTAATGTAATTTGAACTACCGGTAATAATTTTGAAACAGAGTAAAACTTCGAAAACTTAGGTTTAGTTTTTGACCTTGAGATGTGACCTGACATTTGTTCCACATTATTTTTGATACTCTATAACCCTTGCATGCAAGTTTCATGGAAATTGAAGAGATACTTCCAGTGCATCCGGTACACAAGCGAGACAGAAACTTACTTTTTTAGGAATTCCTGAAGGCCAACTTTCCTCTTTTCTGCAAAATCTCTGTCAAACAGGTTAAATAAAGTCCTGGAGGGCAGATCTGGTACATACCTACAATTCATTAATACAAAAATGGTTAATGGTAGATCTGGTACATACCTACAATTCATTAATACAAAAATGGTTAATGGTAGATCTGGTACATACCTACAATTCATTAATACAAAAATAGTTAATGGTACAATAGTAGATGAGCTGCAGGTTATTATTTATCTACATTCCCTTTCATAAACTTATGCTCCTATAACGCATAATAAATTAAAAATAAAATAATAAAATGCAACAATAAAAATTGTGTTCAAAACTTCTGAATCGCCCCCATATCTCATGCAGGAGCACAATTTTACGTGGGAGGTGTCGTGGTCTAGTGGATACGTCCCGGACTGTGGATCACATTGTTCAAAAGTCAGAATGCGCGTTGTATAAATTATGTTCTGCTCTACCAGGCAAGTCCAAGAAATTGATTTCTAGTTAGCAAACACAGATAATTTAAAAAGAAATCTATAAATTTCCAGTTTTAGAATATATGTATACACCTGTTACATATTTTCCATCATATATGGGGATATTTAAAATGAAGAGATGCAATTTAGCTCGAGGATTAAAGATATCTTCCTGACCGGAACGGTTTCCAATGGTTCATGTACAACTCCATGTCATCAAGAAAATGGCAGCCCCCATGTAAAGTGTTAGCGGATGATACCGTAAGCTAGAATGTCTTGATTTAAACCCTTTTCTGATTTTTTATTTCTAAAGTGATACAGCTCAATGATCAAGAATATATTACACCTTTGACATTAAGTAATTTATATTCTAGTGTTAATTCTCCTTTAAAGCTTCTATTACAGGCACTCAGTAGTTTATGAAAAGAGTACAAAAAGGAGCTTCTTCACAAAAGTCTTGTTCTGGTAAACTAATCTGTTTAAGTTGCTTACTTTCTTATAAATGAACAGCCAGATTCCAATCTTCTCCTAAGCCATACAAATTCAGAGTATGTCCGCCATATACATGATGATGGAAGATGGAAACAGATATCATTAGACTGAGGAGACAAAAGAAAATATACATGTAAACAACATTAACAAAGTGGAAAATGAATGCAGCCTGCCTCCTTTATCTTGTCTTTTTCATTATTTTTATCCAATTCAAAGAGCCACAAAAAATAAAATCTGCAATGTCATTGGGGGGAATTTCCCAGATTTCCACAAATACCGGTACTCACAAAGGAAGTAAACCATGTAATCAAATCAGTCTTAGTAGAAGCAGTTGAATGAGTAAAATCAAATCAGTAAAAAAGTGGAAAACCTGATAAAAGATTAGAAAGTTTAGAACTTTTATAAGTTGTGATCAAATAACACACAAATTGGCAACTCTTGTGATTTTCCTTGTGAGAAGCTCTCTATTTGTATTGTACTAAGAAATTCATGACAGATTAATCTCCAAAATGATATATTTTCTTATACCCATTCCTTGGATATATTATTTGATACATGTTTCAACACGCACCTCCTGTAAAATGTATAAATTTATAGAAGTTCATTAACAGCACAGAAGATTCATTTCAGTAAAACGCAAATGGCTGCTGCTCACGAGTGAGGTGAACCATGGAATTGTCACAATTTGTGACTGATCATTTTTAAACATCCATGACATTCATTATTGGATTTTCCTACTTTTCACTGATCTGTTTCTCTCTCATTTCTATGTTTTTTAACAATTTATATCACGGTGGACTTCCTTTTTAAGCTTGTATTTCACTACAGAATTTAAATTCACTTTGAAGAGTTGCTGAAAAAATAGAAGTCTGTAAAACTTGGTATGGGGGAAAGGGTCAAACTTATATCTGATACTAAATGAACAACTTTGTTCTATAAATAACTAGAAAGAACTTTTTGTGCATCATACTAGAAATCATTATGTTTTATAATAACTGATAAGTAGGTGAAGGGGGAATTGCAAGGTGGACTACTGTACATGTCAACTCCCAATAAAAATGTTCCTCTTCCTAATTATTGCACACATACATGTACATGTATTTGCACAACTTACGTGTCTGTGCATGCACTTAGTTAATACTCAACCCTATCAAAAAGGTTATTTACATCGAAATAGCTTACCTCCATGCTGATTTTATACAATGTGACTTTGGACCCATTACTGTCTGTTGATGAAATCATCTCAGGCACCTCAAGGATGGTTTGAACCTGGAACTATAATTTACAAAAAGTAAACAATGAGATAGCATTTTTTTTAAACTACATACTGTATCATGTAGGCTAAATTTTGTAGGTTGACCCTACATGTATCCTGTTATTACTAGGGGAGAAATTCATGAACAAAACTGTAACTTGAAGAAGCATAATACTGAAACGAGCTGTTATAAATTCAGTTTGAAAATCAGTTGTAAAGCAGCTAAATTTCTCTCCACATCAAATACCTTGACTTTATAAACCATCACAAATTCACCACTCAAATTAATCTAGGGTATCAAGTTTGTAATTTGATGCCACATTTGCACATGTGATAGTCTCTCAACACCCAGGCTATATTCACTAGCATTGAAGTTCATTTAATTTATTCATCTATTCATTTATTCCATTCAAAGATAAAAATACAATTAACAGTAGAGTAAAAATATTATTATACATAGAATGTGGAGACAGCAAGAAAGAACAAAATGTGTTATAAAGAGCTGCCACCAAATGAAATATGAATTAAGATTATTAAATAACACGGAAGAACAAAACAAAATTTGTATAATAGAACAGAGTCATAACAAAATTAATTTACCAGACAAGCCCTACACAAACAATTACCGTGCCTGATATAATAAACGCAACGCAATTAATGCTAATATCTTTGAAGTAAAAACAACTTATATCTCCTTATAAAAACATTCAATGATGTGCTTAGTTTAATATTCAAGGGTAAATCATTCCAAATTTTTCTCCACATCACACTGTAATTCTGATTGAACATTATCAATAATAACAAATTGTTTCCGATTAAATAAGTAACCTTCAAATAATTTCAAAAGAATACCGCGAATACCATAATTATGTAACTTAATTAATAATATTGAATGATCCAAAGTATCGAAAGCCTTACTTAAATCTAAAAACAAACGAATCAATATTTTATGAGAATCAAAAGCTGAAGATACTGTATGAACTAAGTCAATCAAAGCCGAGGATGTGGAGTGCCCTGGACGGATTCCATACTGGGAGGTACATGTAGATAACATATTGTGTTTCTCCAAAATTTAAATAAACGATTCTACAAACATTTTTCAATAACCTTAGTTAATACAGATAAAACTGATATACATGTACATGTAGGCCTATAATTAGAAAGGTCAGTGTGACCCGCTTTTAAAAACTGGCACTACCCTCGCAATTTTAAGTTTATCAGGAAATATACCGGTTGTTATCACCGAACTAAATATATCACAAAGAGGGAAACAAATTATATGAATAACCTTTTTCACAACTGATATATCTATTTCATCATAACCTGCACTGGATTGGTTATCAAAATTACAATCTTAATTATCTCACAGGGAGTAATAGGATTTTAAAAAGCTGTTTCATCAATAACTTTAAATATTGCACATAACTATTGCACGGAGTATTACACTGGAATATTATTTATCAAAGATGATCCAATATTTAAAAAATAATTATTAAATGCTTCAGCAATATCACTACCATAGAAGGTTACACCATTACTTAATTTCAACCTGTCAATTTTGCCTTGATTTTGCTTATGTTCCAATTTTCCACATTGCTTCAC
Source organism: Heliocidaris erythrogramma (assembly GCA_025617745.1). Lineage (NCBI taxonomy): Eukaryota > Metazoa > Echinodermata > Echinoidea > Camarodonta > Echinometridae > Heliocidaris > Heliocidaris erythrogramma. Next base: position 5,957,178 of record CM046853.1, read on the forward strand.
ACATAATGCAAAAATGTGATAAACTATTCTCTGATAATATGCTGGTACAGTGTATGTTGTATCGATCCAAGCATTAACACAAAATACATTGTTAGCATGTCAATTTGAAGGAGGAAAGAAAACAAGAAATATATATACATACATTGTACATGTACATTTTAAACTGTTGTAGCTGTAAAGCTAATCTTGAGTTGTGGTTGCAGAATTCTGATTTTCAAAGAAGAATTAACCTAAAGTAATTCTGAATTGTTGATCATGTAGGGGGTTGTTTACCAGCAGAATATTTAGAAGCAAACAACATACTGGCAATGACATTCACTAAACACTGCAACTCATATTACAAGTATAATGAAGGGACCATGTGCTGTGCACGACACGTGTGTCAGGATGACTACATGTACCTTGTTTTTTTGTGTGTGTGTCTTTGTGTTTTCTACCAGAATCATTCCAGAGATAGATATTTGTAGTTTTGAACATGTGTACAATTTTGTTTGATTCTGTGAGAATTTATTTTCTATTTTACCAAAACTCAAGATTACCTTTAAAGCAAGGACACTATTTGAGCTTACAGAGCCATCCTCATCGCAACCTACAGTACAATAGGCCACTTTAAATTGTTTATATATATATATCAAGGAAGAGGATGTTATGTAGGAAGTCCTGGATACATCTCGAGGTTCTACCAGAGGACTTTCATTTTTGCTCAATAGTGACAGTGAACTCCCATTACTCCAACTACTACAGACATTATACCATTACAATATTGTTTCATTTCTAACTACTTTGGGTTTTTTTTTAATGTACGCCTGTAGAGCGAATGATGCTAAAGTAGATAAAGCACTTTTATGTGAATAACCTTTTTATAATGCAAATGTTTGATTTCACATTATACACATAGCGGCAGGCCTTTAACAACTGTTATATATTTTAAATTTGCGTGGCCTAGGTTTATTTCTATCAGAAGCATGCAAGTTGAAGCATTTAGCCATCTACATGCTAGGTCATACATGCATCAATAATGATTTAATTAAACAGATTATCTTAGGGATTATACAACCCTAATTCATGATTTTAATTTATCAATGTTAAATAGAATAGTCCCTGTAGACTGTACCTGTTTTTAAGAAGGGAGATCCCCAATCTTTCACTAATTACCGCCTCATTTCCCTCATAACTTCATTTTCAAAGATTCTTGAGAAAGTGATTTATGTTAGCACATTAAAAAAATTTCTAACAAAAGTAAAATATTCTCAAACTTGCAATTTGTGTTTTGAGAGAAACACACTACTTCCCATGCCTTGTTGCACTTTATTGATAAGATATCACAATCAATCGCACACAATCGGTATATTTCTTGATTACTCCAAAGCTTTTGATAGTGTAGATCATGACAATTTGCTTGGCAAATTATCACATTATGGTGTCAGGGGTACAGCACTGGACTGCTTCAAGAGTTACTTACATGTAGCTGACAGGAAATTTAAACAGTATTGATTCAGGGTTACAGAAGGTCACAGGATGTGTAGTTTCCTTTTATTGATACCGTGTCTAACTGAATATTTTCACATTGTCAGCCAATTATTCCTTTGTTCCCTATATGTTTTTGTACTCGTCGTGTGATGTACCTATTGTTGCTGTGTTGTACTCTTACTTTTATCATTTTTCATATTTTCTTTCTTCTCTCCCATCTTGTAATGTATAACTCTATTCTCCCTTTTTTGTATATATAGCTTATTTTGTTTTGTTTGTTTCATAATGTATTCCTAGGTAGTTATTAATATATATACTCCCTTTAAATACATTTATTTTGTTGCTCATGTATGTACCAGCCAACTACTTGGCGCAGAGGGGACCCTACATCTTACAAGCCTTGCTTTTACCAGGGTCTCCTTGTCTTCTTTCAATTCACTTCATTATATTATTGTCATGATTTTGTTTGCATTGTAAATGGATAATAATAGAATGCACTTCGTATTTCCGAAATGTACATGTTTATCCCATGGCAATCAAATCTGTCACTTTAAAGGGCAATCCAACCTTGGTGATAAGTTGAATTCCAGTGGTGGAGATGTCTGACGAAATTTCCATTAATGCTAAACAAAATGTCAACGTAGATGGCACTAAGCCAGTTGAGACCTCACGTTTAGCATTAAAGAAAATTTCGTCAGACATCTCCACCACATCATATACATGTAGTTTTGATTATGGTTGTAACGGCGACAGCGTGCACGGCGTCGCACGCAGCCGCCATTTTAAATCTGCATGACAAGAGGTGGCATGGATACACAAACACTGGTGAGTTCTCAGAACTTTCTTATGCTATATTTTGTAGTTTTTTAAAGAAAATGTAGAAAATAATTTGAACAAAAACATTCCAAAAGTTTCCCTAGGAAGAGACGCTGTGGTGAAGAACCTGTCAGTCGCAGGAGTTATCAGGAAAGTGATATTCCAGGGGATTTTTCATGACCTGGGGGGTGTTTCATAAAGCTGTTTGTGTGTGTAATTGGGTTTTTACAGACGTGTATCAATCAGATATGATTATTTACGTCTGGGACCGACCTTTAACGTCACCATCCGAAAGACGTGACTCAGTCTCGAACCTGGGTCCGCTGAATCAGTTTATAACTTCCACTGGTAGCTGGATTACAGGCGCACGCCACAAGGCCCAGTATTAAGTTACATAAAGTTCGTAAAGTTACGAAAGACTTTAAAAACGACTGGAACATGTTCTTGGGTGCTATACTAACCACATTCTCAATCATTTAGCACAAGAACTGATCACCAGTCGTGCGTAAAGTTGTGCATAACTTACGAACAGCTCTATCATGTTTATGAAACACCCCCCTGGCTAGTTAGAACGCTTTCCAGTCAAAACGTCCTCGGGTCAAAACGTCCCCGGGCTCTTTTGTTAAAAAATATGTTGAATTCTCACCGTTATTACATCATATTTTGAAGTAAATGAAATCTTTAACCAACAAGAATAGTTTTGTGTCATTTACCATCCACCACACGACTGAATTACCGCTGCATTCACGGCATGAAAATCATCTAGCTCTCGCTTCCAATCAACGCAATATGCACTCGGTTTTAGGGGTTTTAAAGCAAGTCCACTCGTGAGTCAAACTTTATATAGTTATACTTTGCAGAAGAAAAAAAATAAGAGTAAGCAGTCTACCAACTGACGATAGAAAGAGCGAATGACGCAAAAATTGAGCCAGCGGCAGAGCGGGGGAAAAGGGCGGGGACATTTTGGTACGCTACACGGGGACGTTTTGGTCGTAGCAAGGCGGGGACGTTTTGACCGTAATCTCTCGTCATAAGACATAACTAACAAGGTGATATTGCCAGTCCCACTTCTTTGTATTCTATTGTTTTTAGCCCTGATAAATATAACAAGGTTTTCGAGGTAAAAAGAGTAACTTTCTCTTTGTCTATATAAACATGATAAAGCATAGACAGAAATAACCGTCTGTTATGTGGAAATCTTTAATATTTCTGACATTTATCAACCTTCCCCACAGACGGAGGTCTAGTCAGTGGTGGAGCCAGACATAGTCTCAGCGAAACAACCGACGATACAGACAGACTGAACTAGTCTGAAGGCAGTGAGTGAAGCTTTTTTGTTTAACACTTATTGAGTTAATTAATCATGATAATGTAAAGTCTACTCTAACATTGTCTAAAGAGGTAATTTTCTTGCAATCTTGGTCCCAACCAAGGACGAGTTTGTTATAACGAGGTTCCAATGTATTTTATCATTATGAAAGTCATATACCTGCGAGACTCTGTTGACAGGAGTTGGGTCATCGTTGTTACTTGAAGATTGAAGACTAATATCGGATGCAATGTCTGAGTCTACCTCACTAACACCACAACTACTCGTGAGGCTCATGCTGGTATCGAGCTCCGCGGGCGAGCCGACTGGGCTGCTGGCTGCACTGCGCTCCATTCCGCTTTCAATTTCAGATATGTCCACGGGAGGTGTTGACGTTCCGGTGTCTTTTAACATGTTTGTTAATGTTATCACGTTGCAAATAACTTGACTGAGATCTTCTCAATAATGTAAATTGAAAGTGAAATAGTGGCTGATCTATAGAATAACCCTGAGCAGAACTAACCAGGATATTCGTTTTGACTTCTGATAAACCGGAAATTGAAAGAAAGGGTGACGATTAAAGGCGCGCGTCGAGTACCGGCCGGTGACTATTGATTATAAAGACGAGGTAGTACCATACGCATGGTCAATAGGCCTAGAATGCGCTAGCTAGGAAAGCCTATAGAATTCAATAATGGAAATCACGTGATGCTTGAATGCTACAGTACGTGTACACAACGAACTGTGCGTATACAGGAGCTCGAGCTCAAGCGATGATGCAATCGTCAAAATACAGTATGATGATTGGCGAACCATTTGCGTGACGTAGCTTTCGTATGCAAAACTACCAGACTCATTAGCATTTGTAAACAAACGGGGCTGATAGTTTTTTGTACATTCATTGTAAGCCAAATCATGCATTTCCAAGCCTGCGCCACCCAAGCCCCAAGCCCAAGTTTTGGCGGGAATATTATAAAATTAAACATGGCCAGGCTTGGCGATTTCTTGTCACGGCCGAGGGGACTTGCCTTTACTCATGTGCAACAGGCGCGGATCCAGAGGGGGCGCAAGGAGCGTGCGCATCCGTTTTGTCTGCCCCCGGACCCCCTAGATGGCCGTTTGGCTTCAAACGGAGGGTTCCTCAGTGTGCGCCCCCTTTCTGAAATGCGCCCGAAAATCCTGTATCCGCCCCTGTGCAATGTAGGCCTATATAATGCATTTTAAAGTTAGTCTTGCTTGGGCTGGGGTGCGGGGGGGGGGGGGGTACTCAGAACTCAGATTTGGTCTGGATTTGGTCCAAAACTCCAATACCCATTGTTTACTGTTATTTTGGCAGAAAATGGTACCGTATCCATTATTAGGGACTTTGGATGAACTTAAAGTGAGAAGAGTTAAATTATTTTTTTAATCTGGGATTTGCACTTTTTCCTACTTGATAGGAATTCACATCATTTTGTTATGTTTGACCCGGTGTTTGACTGGTTACCAAATAAAATACATAATAACAACAACAATAACAACAGCAACACTCTTCGACTGTGCATGCAGGTAGTCGAGGCGGGGTACCCTCGCTAGTCATAAGGACCGCTATTCATAAGGACCACTTATTCATTAAGGACCGCTATCCATATAACGGGTGTTAAATGAATAGCTGTTTTCTATGAATAGCGAGCGGACCCGGTCGACGGTCGACGCACGTGCCTTGACATAAACCCGGTTAAATAATCACTTGTAGAATGTGAACGGACCTAATAACAATACACGTCTAACTTTGTAAATGTAAAAAGTAATAAGGAAAAATAAACTTACTTCTAAGTTTCCATTTTATAGGGCTAGACTCAATTCCCAATTATCTTTTCCCCTCTCCAATAATTCCAGGAGTTTAACCCTAAAAAGACTGGCCTATTTGGAGGTATTGAGGACTGAGGGGGGGGGGGGGGGGAATGATGCCCCCCCCCCCCTTTGATACCTCGGCCGCGACGTGACCGATCGCCGCGAAGTTTTGCACAGACCTCGAGAATCACGTAAAGAACACAAATCCATCATTATTTTTATGTAAATCTTTATTTTTTATTTATTATGCTAATTTATACAAATTATATGCGTAAATACACATTTTTGAGTGATATCAAGAATTAGTAATGAAAGGTCCTGGAGATAAAATTTGTATGCAAGAAGCTCTTTATAAACACTAAAAAACATTATTATGAAAGAAAAAATGAAAGTGATTTCATTCTTTTCTATTGTTTTACGAATTTCTTGAGTATTTCTTTGTTTTCAGCTTTAACTTTTTTATTGTTTATTTAAAGTTTGATGTTGCAAGGTGTTATTTGGACCAATATTCAGTTAGAATAGATGATTAGATAACCACCAAAAAGTCGCACTGTGTGATTTTCAGTTCGAGCTCAATCAACGTGTTTTTTGGTCAAATTGGTCAAATTTTAGTTTTGGGTATTTCCTGAAAGAGTATTCTTTTTTCTAAGTAATCTAAAAATTTGGAGGCACCAAACAATCTAAAGCGGTATATTTGACAGTTTTTTATTATAGAATTTCTTCTCTGGATTTGTGGTATTACTTTTCTTTTTTACGACCCTGAATTCTTGTCTCATTCTGATCTCCCATAACTTCCCATAAACAAAGTACGTTCTTGCGTTGATACTTGTGCATTGTGATGAACCGGATGTGACTAATTAGTATGCCAAGTTTTAGGACAATCTGATAATCTGAAGGGATCATCTGAATCTGATAATCCCTTCATAGTAATTTTCATTGAGTTCTAATCCTCCTTATGTCACCTTAGCGCAACGCCCGTGCAAGTCAGAGTGCTTCAATAGACTGCAAACTTTAAACCCTTATCAGAAGTAATATTATGAGGGACTGTGCGTTCTACTCTTTGTCCAGTGAGTTAGGAATATCCAATGCTAATGAGTATATCATTTTAAAGCTGAGAATCTCCTCTTTCAGAATCAGACCTTAACTAAAAAAATCATATCTGGGGACTTTTTGGTGGTTTTGTGGTGCTGGAGGAATATGAGGAAATGCCGCTTCCCATTCGTTTTGTACACAAACCTCCTGTCACAAAAGGTCACGTGACTCGGTAACGCTACTATATACCGATTTTCGTAAACTTGGTGTGAAAAAATGCGCAAGACTTGAAAGAAAAAAGTTAGAAAGTGGCTCGGTGGTTCGAATTTAGGGGGGGGGGACTTCGCTAGTCATATACATGTACATGTATAAGGACATTATTCATAAGGACCGCTATTCATAATGTGAGATGAGGGCAGGGGCGTCGCTAGAACATTTGGGAGGTGTAACACGAAAATTTGCCGACAAAAATGCTGCACGATAACCCCCCCACAAATAATAATAAAAGAAAGTCGCAGATGTAGAGATCTTGATCATATGGCCCCATCTTCGAAAGGAGGTGACTGACGTCGCCTTTTGCCCGAATATCAACTTTTTAATTTCTAAATGTTAAAAATTAAAAAAAAAAGAATTTCGTATAATTATTTGGGAACTTCGATCGCTGCCCCAATAATGGATATTCTGGCACCTCGCTGCCCGAATATGAAGTGGTGGTTGCCCGAATATCGGAACTTTGAAAATCCTCGCCGGGGGGGGGGGGGGGGGGGGAGGGGCTGCATCCCATTGCCGTAGGGGAGGCCTTTTTCCCGAATACCAACTTTCCAATTTCTAAATGTTTGCGAGCGAGCAAATTTTTTTGTTACTTTTCGTAGTGTACAGAAGTTACATACACAAGACCGTTACATAATATTATTATCTGGGGACCCTGCTTCCCATATATTTGGATATTCTAGCACCTTGCTGCCCGAGTATGAATATCAGAAGTTTGAAAATCCTCGGGGGAAGGGGGGGGGGGGGGCTGCAGCCCATTGACGAAGGGGGACGTATTTTGCCTGAATATTAAAATTCCAGCGAGCGAGCAAAATTTTTTAACTTTTCGTATAGTGAAAATGTAAAGAATTTATACATACACAAGTTACATATTATTATCTGGGAACCTTGCTTCCCCAATATTTTTTTTCCGTTTCTCTTTCCTCTTCCCTCGCCCTTTTTGCCTCCACTATTCATAATACAGAATGAGGGTTGCTTTTCATAATATGAATGAGGGTCGTTATTCATAATCATATTAGTGACCCACCTTTCGTATTATGAATAGCGACCCTCTTCTCCATATAAATATTTGCGACCCTCTTCTCTTATTATGAATAGAGACCCTCAATCTGTATTATGAATAGCGATCCACTGCTCCTATTACGAATAACGACCCTCTTCTCCTTTTATGAATAGCGACCCTCTTTCCCGTATTTCTGTATTATGAATAGCAACCCTATTTTCGTATTATGAATAGCAGTCCTTATGAATAATGACCCTTATGAATGAGCCTTTTCTCCATTATGAATAGCGGTCCATAATTATGAATAGCTGTCGTTATGAATAGCGGTCCTTACGACTAGCAAGCGGACCCCGTTTTAGGTACTCATTAAAAAAGGGAATTTCTAGCGTGGTGGTTACGTTCGCTCGCATACTACTTACTGTTCAACATTGCAGAAGATTCAAAACCGAACGTATTATTGGGCAGAGATTCCGCTCGTGTTTTACAGTAAACTCCTATAGAGGACCTATTTCATGGTCTGCAAATTGGCTGGGGGACGCCTCTACCTGAAATTATAAACGACGGGTTTGCCCCGCCCCCCCCCCCGAATTTGAAATAGCTTCTTTTTTTTTTCTTTCTTTCTTTCTTTTTTTTGGGGGGGGGGGGGGGGTAAATAGTGATTTATCGCCTGAATTTACCTGCATGTGTGATCAAAACCGCTCTAAAAAGCTGTTCCAAACCGCAAAATTGTCTCCGTCGGTTGCTATATATGCGATCTCCCAAAATAATGAACACAATTTACTGAGGAATCCGCCAAAATGCAATTTTTTTAATACTGCATAATGCAAAATCTTCTCTGTTATTTTTTATTTTATTTTTTTTATTATTTTTTTAATTTAATTTAATTTTATTTTTATTTTCAATGTTATTTTTTTCCTGGTGGTTTATCCCCCCTCCGGTCGCTAGTCGCGTTCCCCCTGTCGCGTGGCAACAAATTGCATATTTCTCTAATGTTGTAGCAGGGCTAATGTACCATCTTATTGGCTCTATAATATGCCCCTCTGAAATTACGCTATCATCATTATTTCTGTATAGGCATATTAATAATGTGCAACAAAAGTAATAACGGTTCATCCTTGCCTATTGGCGTATCACCCTCCCCCCAACAAAACCAAATCTGGATCATTTTTTTTATCCCCCCCCCCAAAAAAAAAAAAGAGGAAGAAGAAGAAAATCCCGGATCCACCACTGAACCCTACAATCCTGACCCCAAACCTTGTTTACTATTGTCTGGGGATATTAAGGTTTTCATATCTTCTTTTGCAAAGTAATCATTTGAATATAAAATTTGCCAAAGTGAAAGAAATTTATTTAAATTGTAAATAGAATTGTTACATTATTTTGTTGAATATGACAAAGAACGGAAATGATCTACGTCAATCTCCGGAAATCACTGATACACTTTAAAATATGCTGCACTTTCAATATGGCATAAAATACACAAATCTAATTCATTTTACCTGCTTCTGCATGATATGTGTGCACAGCTTATCTTCTTTACACAATATAGGTCTGACGTCTTTCTGACACCACTCCGACATTTAATGAGATTTTTTAATATATCAAAATCAACACTGCATTGCATGTAAATTGGGTTAAACTAAAAAAATAAAAAATAAAAAACACCACTAAAAAGTAGTTTATGATCGATGGACAAATTATTGCTTCCGGAGTTTCAATTTCTTGTATGTTATTAGTAGTCATGTGGTAAAATGCTGCACGGGATTGGTGTCTTTGGTGACCTATATCTTTCATTACTGGTGGACACTGTCAGTTGCGCATCCAGGGGGCTTGGGCACATGCACTGTAAAAAATTACTGTAGGATGTACAGTAAATTACTGGCAACCCGGCTGCACAGTAAAATACTGTATATCATTTACAGTTAAATATTTTTTTTACAGTTATATTCTGCTTTTTACAGTTTAACTGTAGAATAAACAGTACAATACCGTGAAAAATACAGTAATTTACTGTGCAGCGGGTTGCCAGTAATTTACTGTAAATTACTAGAGCAATTTTTTTACAGTGGGGGTCGGTACTTGTCCCTGCCCCCCGGCAAAACAAAATCTGGCATACCTCTATACGAAAGAAGAATGCTCCCCAAATTGTGCCCCAGTGCATGCAGAAAAAAAGTAACAACTTCGAGGGGCTATATATAGTGCCTGCCAACAGACTGACACCCGTCCCGCCCTCCCCAGCCCCAAGCAGTGGCGTATCCAGGGGGTGGCGCAACAGGCGCCCCCCCCCCTATTGGCCGTCGTAAAAAAAAAAAAACTAGCAAAAAAAAAAAAGTTGTTCATTAAAATAATAGGCTTCAACATTGGTCACATATAGGATTATTTGCATCTCAGCCCTTCTTCAGAAGTAAAAATTTTCCAAAGGGGAGGGGGCACCCCCTCCCCTTAGACCCTCCCCCCAGGACGGCGATCAATAATGCCTGGCGCCCCCTATTGGGAAATCCTGGATACGCCCCTGCCAAGCCAGATACTCCTGGCTAATTCCCCAATTCGGACGATGAAATTGCCATCCCAATATAACGTTGAATCTTTATTTGAATATACGGTATACCTGTGTCTATCAACTTCAAGCATATCATAAAATCTCCGATTAACTTTTAAAAATCAGGGCCTGATTGACAAATGTATGAAACACAGCATGGACCTTTTATATTCAGCTAATGCATTATGAAAAAAAAATGCTGCAACTTAAAACCATCTTGCTAATAAACAAAAATACAGGCAATGATTGAAACAGAGATGGCGGAAAAGGGGGAGTGGGTTCACTGTTTAACTGTCCCCTAAAATGCTCCTTGCCATTCCATGTTGTTTAAGTGCTATTTTTTTTTGCCCACCCAAAAAAAGGTGCCCCAATTTGTGCCGGGCGTTCCGCCGCCTCTGATTTTCCCTTTTGATATGTTTTGCTTTTCATTTCCAACATGTTCCCATTTCCCCCTAACAGCCTAAAAAGTGTTTTACTTCAACTTATATTTCCTCTTTTCTCTGACTGAACACTTTGTGCTATTGCAAATTAGTCTTTAAAAGGGCTGCAACATTTTCAACATGCGACCCAGGTTGAGGTAGAGGAAGAGCACTATTTAAATAATTCACTTTCACAAAGCATAAAATTTCCTTATAGTTTAAATCATCTTTTATCTCCGAGTTACGTGAGAAATAGACCCCTAGGATTTTTATGTCTTGTACCCAATGTCCGAACAGAGGTAAACCCGGCCTATCACTTTCCTCTCCTAACCACATAAAATTTGTCTTATCCATATTTATCTTTAATCCACTGAATTTCTCAAAAACTTTGAAAACTTTCTTCACTCTATATAAATTGAATCCATATATTTTAAAAACAATGTAATGTCATCTGCATACAACACCTGTTTTATTTCTCTGGTCCCAAACCCTACTCCTTCATTACTACCATCCTTCCGAATATAAAGAGCTATTAATTCAATAGCTATTATGAATAAATATGGCGAAAGGGGGTCACCTTGTCTTACTCCTCTTTTAACCGCAAAATATCCAGTTGAGTGTCCCCCGTTCATCACACAATTACTAACATTTTTGTAAAGAATTTCACCCAAGAACATAATACTTTACTAAACCCAAATAATTCTAATGCTTTCAATAAAAGTCTATGTGAAATACAGTCAAATGCTTTTTCAAAATCCACAGCAATTAAAAAACCTACTGGCTGATACAAGGATTGAAAGAACATGTCATCTATTAACCGCACCGCTTCCCCAATATTCCTATCTTTAACATAGCCCACCTGATCATAATGAATAATATCCCCTAACACCTCCTTTACCCTTTTAGCTAATACTTTTGAAAATATTTTGTAATCTACATTTAAAAGAGTTTTTGGCATATAGTTTTTCATATACAAAGGGTCTTTGCCATCTTTCTCAATAAGTGTATATAATTACACCCTGTCTCTGTGAGTTTGATAACATCTCTATATCAAAACCTTCATTAAAAGCCTCCACTATGATTTTTCCTAAAACTGGCCAGAACGTAAAATAAAATTCAGCGGTGAAGCCATCATTGCCTGGTGATTTGTTCCATTTAATTTCCTTTAATGCTTAATAACATTCTTCCATTGACATTTGCACTTCGCAAAATTCTTTACTTTCTTCGTTTAATTTAGGCAATTCATTTAAAAACACATTTTCAATATCCTCTGTAATTTCACCATCTTTAAATGCATATAAATTCTCATAAAACTCCCCGATAATGTTCAAAATCCCTTTGCTATCACGCACAACCTCCTTCTTTTCATTATATATCTCCTTAATCACACTTTTCCTTTTATTTGACTTTAGTAATTGTTCAAAAACCTGTGAATTTCTTTCTCCTTCTTCAGACCATTCTAATCTCGAACGCACCTTTAACCCTTGACGAGAATAGTCGAAGAGCTTCTCCAATTCCATTTTTTTTCAAGTCAATTTCGTCCTGAATACTTTATATTATGAAAATTAATCGCAATCGATATTCTAAGACTTTAATTTCTTTTTACAAGTTTTCAATATGAACACTTCTGATCTTTGCTTTTTCACGAGAGAATTTCATTATACGTTCTCTTAATTTCATTTTCATAAATTCCCAAAATTTCACTTTACTAGTTATTTGACCCGCCAAGTTTCCTCTATTTCAGAAATCTTCTTTTTTACCCCTTCTACAAAATGTTTATCATTGTACAAACTGCTGTTGAACTTCCAATATGATTTCCATAGATAAAAATATCGATTAACTTAATGAATTATATCTAACCCCAGCATGATCATGTATAATAGAAAGCAAAATTTCGGAATTTCTTACAAACTTCTCTAATTTCGAGGAAATTTTGCACCACTGAAAATTTTTCTTCTTTTTGGCTCTATCTCTTAATCCTCTGACATTAACTGAGAATAATTTCAAATTATCCGCCATCAAAAAAATTAAATTGAAAATAAGACAAGTGCAGGCAGATACCGGAACCGGAAAACATACCCAACATCAACATCACATCAACACACCTGCACACAACACCCGTAATTACACACACAACATCCCCACACTGAACAACCCATCCTGCTCTTCAGTTTTAAGTCCGAGAGCAGTTATATAGCAAGGTCTGCGATAACTCCTTGGTTAGAGCCTCCCCCTCTCCTTCCATCTGTCGGTTAACTAGACCAATTATATAAATTCAAAATATTTCTTCCAGCACAAGTTGATGAGAAACACGTTGTATAGTTGAATTACCATAATCTAATCAAATTATTGTATTCATATTCAGATAGATCTTTTCTCAGTTCAGGCATGCCTTGAATTTGTAATAAATTACGAAAAATATAAACATCTGATAAAAAAAATACCCTTCATCACTTCGTCATTACATGCCTTCATTTTACCAAAGAAATCTGAAAGTGCTTACACCATACCATTTTTTATCTTGCCCATGCATCCTTCTTTTTTTTTACAAATAAATTACTCGAGGGAGAAGAAAGAACATGCATCACGTAAAGAGAAAAGGCCTTTCCCACTTCAGACATGCATATATAATATATAAATGAATAATACAAAGAATCGTCATTACCCAAGTAATATGGGTTTCCCTAATAAGCAACAAATAAAGCACTCGGATATCGCGAAAGAAAAGCCCCGTGAAAAAAATTCTCTTCTCACTTCAAAGCATGCTTGAAATTGTAATACAGAGCTTACTGTCATTATTTTTTTACCAAGTTATATAATTTGCATAATATGTCTTTCAAAAGAATGAAAAGGCCGGCTCAATCACAATTTCATGCATACCCTAATTATTATTTTTTAGACGTGTAGAGTGAGGTTAGCAGAGCAGACACGCCTTTATTTCTTCCCTTTTTCTTTCCTTTCCCTCCTCTTCTTTTCCTTTCTTTCTTTTTGGTCAGACCGGCCTACGCATCCGATCGTAATGCATACCCTAACATGATAAAAGAAAGGGCGTTTCCGACAACCCGAAAGCCCATCAAAAGCCACCCGAATTATAGCAAAACAGACAAGCATGCAGACTGACCGGACCCTAAACACGCTCGCCCATTCAATAAACAACACCCCGCCACCTGGCCCCAATGAAAGAATTTTGACCTGGGTGAGCAAACGGGTCCATTACGTAAATACTCGAATATATTGATCTCGAGAAAGAAAAGACTAGTTTTCACTTCAGAAAGAGCTTTAAATAATGTACCACAGTTTTTGCTAAGATATGTGGATTTGCATATATATATGCAACTCATAAAAAAGAGAGAGGGTCTTTTCACTTCAGACTTGGCTTTGCATTTGAATTTGTAAAGCTATGTTTACCAAGGTATATGAAGAGTACTTTGTAATAAATAATATTCCACAAATGGCAAACCATAGCCTGCTTTAGCGACCACCTGTATAGACCCTTACAAAAATGTCCTGTTGTACTTGTGTTGTACCTGTGTGGTACCCCTGTTGTACATGTTAGTACCACAGAAATTACCACAGGAATGAAAAATATACCACACACGTTCTGTGGTATCGCTGTGTGGTACTCCTGTGGTACATGTAAGTTTGAAAATTTCCTGTGGTACTTCTGTGGTACCCCAGTGGTACCCCTGTTGTACATGTTAATACCACAGAAATTACCACAGGAATGAAAAAATATATCACATATTCTGTGGAATCACTGTGTGGTACTCCTGTGGTACATGTATGTAGGTTTTAAAATTTCCTGTGGTACTTCTGCGGTACCCATGTTGTACATGTTAGTACCACAGAAATTACCACAGGAATGAAAAATATATCACATATTCTGTGGTACTGTATGCGGTACTGTCCTGTGGTACTGTGTGCGGTACTGTCCTGTGGTATTCCTGTGGTACTGTCCTGTGTTAACGTTCCAAAATACAACAGGACATGTCCTGTGGTACTGCGTGCGGTACTGTCCTGTGGTATTCCTGCGGTACTGTCCTGTGGTATTCCTGCGGCACTGTCCTGTGGTATTCATATGGTACTGTCCTGTGGTAACGTCCCAAAATACAACAGGACATGTCCTGTGGTACTTTCCTGTTGTAAATCCTGTGGTACTTACCACAGAGTACCACAGGATTTTTTTGTAAGGGGAAAGACCACCTGTCTATAAAGACCACAATTTTCGTTTCCCTTGAAAAGTGTTTTTCATTGAAACATGTATTAAAGCAGGGGCGTAGACAGCGGAGGAATGGGGGATGCATCCCCCCCCCAGAATTTCAGTTAATAATTCAGTTAATTAGTCTCCTATATATTTTTTTTTATTTATAGGCCATTCAGGATAACACTTTAACATCATTATGTCATTAATTTGGCAAGTAATAAACAGGATTTTAAATAATATTAAACACAATGACTGTTTCTTATAAACAGGGGCGTAGATAGGGGAATGGGGGTATGCATCCCCCAGCTTTTCAGGTGGGGGGATGGTGTGTAAAAACACTCCCCCCCCCCCCCAGGTTCCACCCCCACAAAATGGATATTTTCCATCTATTGTATATTGTAGATAAATATAATATAATATATTTATTAATATTATTCTTTATTTCAATATAGATGTTTTTTTTATAATTTATGTGTTTAATGACGAATCATCAAGGATCACAATATATACAAACAATTTTTACATGATTAGAATACAAAATCAATAAGGCAGAATACCAGCAAAATAGTGAATTGATCAAAAGCGAAGTTTCGAGTCAGAAAAGGATGGCCAGTGATACAGACCTTAGTTTACAAACAACCAGAAAATCACAATTTCACTGACATCAAAACCTACAAAAAAGGTCAACAACGCGCAGCCTTGGCCGGAATAAACAAAGCCGAACGGCACGGCGATTCACATAAAAACACAAATTGCCTTCCACAGCCAACACCCAGGCACTCCCCCCTCCCCCTCTCTCTCTCTCCCTCTCCTCTCTCTCTCTCTCTCTCTCTCTCCTCTCTCTCTCCCTCTCTCTCTCTCCCTCTCCTCCTCTCTCCCTCTCTCTCTCTCTCTCTCTCTCTCCCTCTCTCTCCCCTCTCTCTCTCTCTCTCTCTCTCCCTCTCTCCCTCTCTCCCTCTCTCTCTCCCTCTCTCTCTCTCTCTCTCTCTCTCTCGCACTTTCTCCTTCCCACCACCCTCTCCCCCTCTGACCCCCCCCCCCCCCCCCGAGAGGCATTACAATTTTTGGCACTTCTAAGTACACCGCTCCAACAACATACAGTAAACCAAAAATTCGCTCCACCACTCGACCCCGTTCAGTCCAACCCATTCTATGAGAATCCTTAGGAACTCTACAAATACATTCTGAAAATTGTTCACCGA